>SJYT01013034.1:493210-661763 GCA_006410635.1 Cephalophus harveyi
GGACTGTTCTCCAGGCAAGAATACTAGAGTGGGTTACCGTTTTCTTCTCCAGGGGATCTTCCTGATCCAGGGATCGAACCCGTGTCTCCTGCATTGGCAGGTGGATTCTTTACCATTGCATGTCCCAGAGGTTTACAAATTCACAAGTCTGGAGGCAGAAGGTCGCACCAGATTATTTTTGCACAATAAATGTCAGGGCCTGGCTTCCCCGGAAACACGCACAAATGTTGTTTTCTCTACAGGTGCCCATGTCTTTGTGATTTTCGGCCAAGGTACTCAACAATCTGGCAATGCCTAAGTGACATTCTCCTCCAACGCAGGCCGGCAGGAAACAATGTCAGATTTACAAATGTCCTGGCAATCAGGGAATGCACAATGGAAGCAGACATTGTCAACGGGGGTGGTAGCCTGGCTCAAAATAATCCCCGTTCCTCTGCAAGAGGCCTCAGTATACCCGAGTGGAGAGTCAGTGGCCATGTTTGTGTCACATGACCTAGTCCTGCACACAGGCCATAGCTGATTGGTTCAGTGGTGTGCACCTGACCTGTGCCAGGCCAATCAAAACCTTCCTTGGGATTTTCTGCTGTGGAACCAGGAAAAAGACTCAAGCATTCTCTAATGTCCAAACTTAGAGGCTCAGGAGCTAATAGCAGGGCTCCCTAGGTGGATCAGTGGTTAAAAAAAAAAAAACAAAAAAACTGCCAGTTCAGGAGAGTTGGGTTAGATCTCTGGGTCTGGAAGATCCCCTGGAGGAGAGCATGGCAATCCACTCCAGGATTTTTGCCTGGAGAATCCCATGGACAGAGGAGAATGGCAAGCTACAGTCCACAGGGTCGCAAAAAAGTTAGACACGACTTAGTGACTAAACAAACAACAACAAGCTCATGTCAGCCACATTTCCCACCATGTGCAGGAAGCAGGCTTGTGGAAGTGAACCTGGCACAAAGAAAGGACCCAAAGAAGGAGAATCTTATGGTCCCAACTGTTCTGGTGATAATCATATGAGACAGCCCTATGTGCTCGCTATAGAGGCATCACTTTGCATAAGTCCGTTTGAGTGGCATTTCCACCTCTTACACTAAAACAGTGTCTCCGTCTCCAGACTTGGTATTTTGGGTGCTCTCATTCTCCGTTATGGAGGGTTGTTCTGTGCACTGCAGAGTGGAGGGCAGTGTTTCTGGTCTCCACCCACTAGACACCAGTACTGACACTGCCACCCCGCAAGTTGTAACAAAAATCTCTTCAGACATTATTAAAGGTCCCCCATGGGGGGAAAAAATTGCTCCCAGTTGAGAACTGCTGCACTGAAAGAATTATAACCCAGCAATTCGACATCAATAACCAGCAAGTTTCTCTGTCTCAGCAACTAAGGTCCAGTGCTATGTGTGTGCTCAGTAGCTCAGCTGGGTCCAACTCCTTGTGACCCCATTGACAGTAGTGAGCCAGGGTCCTCTGTCCAAGAAATTTTCGAGGCAAGAATACCGGAGTGGGTTGCCATTTCCTACTTCAGGGCATCTTCTTGACCCAGGGATCTCTTGCGTCTCCTGCATTGGCAGGCGGATTCTTTACCGAGTTGAGACTATAAACAGTGAGTCCCAATTTAGGCTCTCAATCTTTGATACGCTCTAAATTCTTCCTTGCTACAAAAAAAAAAAATCTGGCAAGGTTCTTCATATATTTATTACCCTGTGGAGTGTTTCATCTGTTTCTCTGGTTTCTGGTGACATTTATATCTCACAAAGATGTTTATGGTTACAAAGAGGAAAAAAAGATCTCTTGTATTCATGGCATTGTTTTTGAGACATAGTCCATCATGAGATTGTATATGTATCACTCTGGGATGGACAATACACATAGATTTATGGAAAAATTGTACTACATTACTTATATATTATGGATATCCCACTAGAGCCCCCTGATCATTGCAGATCTGTTGTAATACACTTTTTTTTTTTAATTCTTACTGGAGTATAGTTGATTTACAATGTTGAGTGAGTTTCAGGTATACGGCAAAGTGAATCAGTTATACATACACATATATCTACTCTTTTTTAGATTATTTTTCCATACAGACCATTACAGAGTATTGAGTAGAGATCCTCGGAGAAGGCAATGGCACCCCACTCCAGTACTCTTGCCTGGAAAATCCCATGGACGGAGGAGCCTGGTGGGCTGCAGTCCATGGGGTCGCTGAGTCGGACACGACTGAGCGACTTCACTTTCACTTCTCACTTTCATGCATTGGAGAAGGAAATGGCAACCCACTCCAGTGTTCTTGCCTGGAGAATCCCAGGGACGGGGGAGCCTGGTGGGCTACCGTCTATGGGGTCACACAGAGTCGGACACGACTGAAGTGACTTAGCAGAGTAGAGATCCCTGTGCTATACAGTAGGTCCTTATTAGTCATCTGTTATATATAGGGCAGTGTGTATATGTCAGTCCCCAAATGTTCTAATATATTAATGATCAGAATGTTTGGCATCTAATGCGCAGTCAGTAGTAGTGACTGCATCTTCTTAAGAGAATCTTGATATCCTTTTACATAAACTGCCTCTTCCTCATTTACATGGAGAATAACAAATAGATGCCCTAAGGGTGCCCTAATGATTTCTCCAGACTTCTTCCAAAAGATTCTCTCAGGCAAGAACACAACCAACAAGTATGTTACCTCCCAAGACTTGGGATTTCAACTAGGACAGGTGCAATGAGAGAAGATACGGTTTGAGGGTCATGTGGACAAAAGAAAGGACACTCATTCTTGAGGTAGCTCCCAATAGCTTACAATTCTTTGGGTATCTTCCCTAGGTTAGAGCCCCTTTCTCTGGCTTACATGTCAACAGTGTGGGCTACTCAACACCCACCCAACAGGTGTTCTCTCTTGCCTAGGGCAGTCCAGATAGATTTCTAGTGCTTGAAACAAAGGAACTCGACCTGGTACAACCAGGAAAGGCCAACTAAAATGGTGAATGCCAAAAGCACAGGCAACTCAACATCTACAGATCAGCCCCAGGAATGTAGTCCATTTTTTTTTTTTTTTTCTATTAAAAATGTCAGATTCGCTAGAAAAATGGCACTGATGAATTTATTTGCAGGGCAGGAATAGAGACACAGACAGAGAGTACAGACTTGTGGACACAATGGGGGAAGGAAAGGGTGGGGGTGAATTAACAGAGTAGCATATTATAAGGCGTAAAATAGATAGCCAGTGGGAAGTTACTAGGAGTTACTGGGAAGCACAGGGAGCTCAGCTTGGTGCTCTGTGATGGCCTAGTGGGGTGGCATGAGAGGATGGGTGGGAGGGAGGCTCAAGAGGGAAGGGACATGTATAAACTTATAGCTGAGTTGTGTTGCTGTATGGCAGAAACCAACACAGCATTGTAAAGCAATTGTCCTCCAATTAAAAATAAAAAAATTAATAAAAACAGATCAGATTCAATATCCTACATTTAATTCCAAGACTTCTTCTCTATAGTAATTACAAGAGAAATAGATCTCACACTTAAAAGGGCATTTTCTTTCCTGGCAATCCAGGCTTTGGAAAATAGGGACCCAGCAAGCCCAGCCCATCCCAGCTTGTCAGATATAACCTCCTGTGAATTCCTGATCCCACAATCACCAGCACGTAGTGAAAGATGGATTTCTCATCTTTTAAAATGCCTTGAAAAGACATGGGCTTTACACCAGACTTAGGAGTTCTAAAGTTGACCGGCTGTTTGACTTTTCCAGCACACAGACAAATACGATCTTGCTCTGCCTTCCTGTTCCAAAATAATTCGCCTCAAATGTCCTCTTTTCCTCCCCACGAGATACCAGGAGGGCCATATGCCTCCTCCCACTTCTACTGAAGTGTCAACAATGAAACGCAGAAGCTGACATGTGCTAACTTGGCCCCGTCCCTCCCCCTCCACCAGATGATAAATCGCAAGAAAGACAGAGGAACTTCTGGGCACTTGTTTGTTCCCCTGAAACCAAAACACAACCACTCTGACTTCTAGGGGAGAGTCATTAAATGCTCCATAAAATGTATTTTGCCTTAAGCAAAAAAGGGTTTTGTCCTCCAACAAAACAACCTAAACGGTGCCATCAGAAAGGATCCAGAGGCATCAAGTTCCCGTGTGTTGAAAGGTTCCATGAACTCATGGTGACCTTTCTCCAGCTGCTAGGCACACTGCCTTAAAAGACATGCGACCCATTTTCTGCCAGGCACTTTGCCCGGATGAGAGGCCTAAAAGAGACCAGTCTTTATTTTTTTTTTTTTTATAACTAGCTCCCGGGGTGACCTCTTAGGAAGAATTTAGTCTGGACCAGACACTGTCCTAAGTGCTTCCCGCTTGTCATTTCACTGGCTGCATGGAGTTGAGGTGCAGAGCTGGATCTGTTTCACTTCCCCTTTCCTGAAGAAGTCAGAGCGTCACTAACTAGAAAGAGCACAAAGGTGTTTAGAATGCAGGCAAGATTTCTCAACTACTTGATGTATTCATTTGAAGGTTTCTCTCTGATATTATAGCGTGAATTCAAGATGGAGGCTTTTGGCAATCTCTGTGGTTCTATTTCTGGCAATGCCCCTAATAATAATAACAACAACACTAATAACAATAACAGTAGCAGCAGTAGAAAGTGAAAGTGTTAAGTCGCTCCATTGTGTCCAAGTCTTTGCAACCCCATGGGCTGTGGCTTGCCAGGCTCCTCTGTTCATGGGATTTTCCAGGCATGAATATTGGAGAGGGTTGCCATTCCCTTCTCCAGGGATTGAACCTGGGTCTCCCGCATTGCAAGCAGATTCTTTACCCTCTGAGCCATCAAGGAAGCCCATCATAGTAATAATAATAATGACAATAATAATCATAACAGAAGCAACAGCAGAGGCAATAGTAAGCACTGGCATCGACAAATCTAATTATCTCAAGGAACCGGCAAATCCCAGGCTAGGTGATTTACAAGGTATCCTGCTTAAGGTTCTGGAAACACTCCATGTGGGTCTTACCCATTTTCTCTTCTTTTTTTACAGATTATGAAACTAAGGTTCATGAGAGAGGCTGAGTGAGTTGCCCAAGATCACACAGCCATGGCATAGGTGAGTTAAAAATTAACTGTAGGGCTTCCCTTGTGACTCAATGGTAAAGAAACCAACCTGGCAATGCAGGAGACATGAGTTAGATCCCTGATCCAGGAAGATCCCACATGCCGGGGCGGGGGCAACTAAGCCCATGTCCCACAGCTAGTAAGACTGTCTTCTAGAGCCTGGGAGCTGAAACTACTGACGCCCACGTGCCTAGAGCCCATGGTCTGCACCAAGAGAAGCCACCGCAATGAGAAGCCTGGGACCCCAACTAGAGTAGCCCGTATTCATCTTGCTAGAGAAAAGCAACGAAGATCCAGTACAGGCAAAGATAAATAAACAAATAAAAATTAATTTTGAAAATTGGCTTAAAAAAAAAAAAAAGAAATAAACTCCAGTTGCATCTGATTCCCACCTCTGGGTTCTTAACTGATAACATTATAAAATACACATGCTGTCACCAGCGATTTTCGTACTTCATGTTAAGATGCTTCACAGTAAGTGTGGAGAACGCACACATGCACACTCGCACACAACTTGCCCTCCAGTTCAGCCTCTAGAATCCCTTCACGCTTCCCACTACTGTCATGAGAACAGGGGCGTGATCGGATCCAGGAATCCTGCCTCCCACCTCCCCAGGGTGTGGGAAGGAGACGCCCACGTGGTCTGGTCGCTTTAATCACTCTCCTGAGCAGAAGCGAGGCCAGAGCAGCTGCAGGGGAGACAGTCCGCTCTGTCACCCGCTTCCCTTAGACTCACCTGGTCTCCCTTGGACGGAGTCCATTTCAAGGAGCATGAGGGTGCCAAGCAGAGGATGGAGTGAGTCTCAGTTGAGCCAAAGGGACAATTCTCTCCTGCTTGGGGATAGTGCCACTGCCTTGCCCTTTGATGCAAAATGGTTTTCATCTTCCCCAAGAGTAAACATCTGCTTAATGCAAAGCTTTCTAAGTCAATTTAGGCCCCCCCGTAAGCGCTGCCTAGAAGCTCTGCTGCTATTACGGGCAGGCCCAATGAGATGGGACTGCAATAAAATGTGCAGTGACACAAACGGGCCTTTCAGGCCCAGAACCTGCACGAAACAGAAGTGGCCTCACTGCGCAGGCTCGTGGTGGGCGGCTCAGACAGAGAGACACGGAGAGAGCACATCCGGGGGAGGAACGAGAGCTCTCTCCATCCGTGGGCATGTGGCCCTTCTCCACGTGGTCGAGGACCCCCAGCAGGTGGACAGCCTGCAAATGTGGCTGCAGACTCATTTTCTTTGTTTGCTTTTGGCTCCTTCTCCGGATGGCTCACTGGGGCTGAGGACTGACGTCGCCCTTGGAAGGAGGGAAGAGAAATTCACACCCCGTGGATGTGACGCTGTGCGGATGAAGATGAATTAAGGGACTGTAAATATCTACTCAAAGACTTCAAGGTGACCTGGGTGACATCTCTGGGAGGCGAGGCAGGAATGTGGAAGCCTAATTAATGGCACGGTCTGAAGGAAGGCCACGTGAAAAGAAGGGACTTGGCCAACGTGGGGAGGAAAAAAGGAAGCCCGGAGTGTCAGACATTGGCAGCGTGGCCACAGCATCATCCAAAAAAGATTTACAATAGATCCCGGGGACACCGGTGTTTCAAATAATAGAGAAGCTGATGATGTCGTGGGAGGAGAGCTCCTCTAGCCTCATAGTGGCCTCATGAAAAGTCCTTCAGAAAAACCCATGTCCCTGCGCAGAGGGCCTATGCTGGCTCCTGCAGCCAGGTTCCCTTCAAACACACACACACACTCACACTCTAAACCACTTCATTCATTTCAGCCTCATGAGAGCTAACAGAGCCAATGTTTTCAGATCTTCCCAGATGAGTTAACGGATCGCAGTTTTGCTATGATCGGCAGCATTTCCTCTTTCTTCCAACAACTCCAGGTCTTCTTGTTTTAACTTCATCAGTCTAAGAAACCTTCATCAATAACACAGGCTAACATCTGCAGGTTCATGACACAGAGCGTCCAACAGAACACCGTACTATATAGTGTGAAGCATCTAACAGGTAGAATATACTTAGCGCTTTAGATAATATATAAAGCTATGTCCCTCTGTCTATTGGCTCGATTACCTTTTCATCATATTTGGAGGAACTATCTAAGATAGCTCAATCCTATCCAGATAACTCAGCATATGAAAAGAAAAACAGATTTTCCAGAGTGGCTGAATTGGAGGTTCACCATAAAGTTCTTGAGATTGCTGATGAAGAGGCAGGCCACATACGGCGAAGCGCCATGGACACAGAGAACACAGATGGTTCCACATCTGAGCCCCAAATCAAGACCAGGGGACAGAGACTTCAAAATACAGGGCACCATTTTCTATCAAGTTACTGCTCCTTCTGTGTGTTAGTTGTTCATCCATGTCTAACTCTTTGAAACCCCTTAGACTGTAGCCCGCCAGGCTCCTCTGTCCATGAATTTCCCAGGCAAAAATACTGGAGTGGGTAGCCATTCCTTTCTCCAGGGGATCTTCCCAACCCAGGGATCAAACCTGGGCCTCACGCATTGCAGGCAGATTCTTTACCAGCTGAGCCATGTAGGCAGCTCTATATATCAAGTTCCAGGGGGAGTATTAGCAAGAATTTAGTTCTTTATTGAAAACTAATTATTTTCCCAAGTAATTATCATAAACATACAGACACACACATAACTGGTATCTATCAGATACTTACTATAGGGTGAGCATTTTACACATTAATTCTGTTAATTCTCACAACCACCCTATTGGGTCAAGGATAGGAACTGAGGTTCAGAGAGATCCTGAGACTTGCCCAAGGTCACACAGCACGCACACAGATGACTCAGGGCTGGACCCAGAGCTTATGAGCTTAACTAACACTTCTTTTTCTGTACTTCCTCAGGTGAAAACACTGTAGCTGACAATTCCCATGAACATTAGGGTTGAAGAAAAGCAGAGCCTGCAAAGAGTTCATCCATAGTCATACTTCCTAGCCCTTAAACATAATTAATCTAGTTTTATATTAAATATATTTTTCTGCTTTGCAGATCTGAAATTCTAATCGTTAAGAATAAAGGATCAGGGATGAAGGGCAGAATTCTTGCACATCCTGTGGTTTTCTCTGGCCACGTGCCTACATGAGTGCTCAGTAGCTTCCATTATGTCCAATTCTTTGTGACTTCGTGGACTGTAGCCCACCAGGCTCCTCTGGCCATAGGGATTCTCCAGGCAAGAACATGGAGTGAGTTGTCATGCCCTCCTCCAGGGGATCTTCCTGGCCCAGAAATCAAACCCATGTCTCCTGTGTTACAGGTGGATTATTTACCACTGAGTCACCAGGGAAGCCCCTTCTCTGGCCACACAGACACTCTAACATATGTACACGTAACCTTCTCTCTCGCTGCTTCTCTCTGGGTTCTGTCATATTAACATAGATGTACTTTGGCTCTCCTCTTCCTATTGAAAAAATACAGAAGGGGCATCTTAGCTTTTCTTTGGAAAAACGCAGGTGCCAATGAGAGAATTACTTGTCATTCTATATCAAATAATTTGCCAAGGCTTCGCTCTGATGCTGCTGCTACTTGCCTCTTTTAGGAACAAGGCCATCCCTCTGCTCGCTCATGGTTTATTTGTAGAAGAAGCTGACTTGGCTCTGAATTCTTCCAAAGGTTTATCAACCCTCTCAGGACAGTTTGTGCATCTCCGATGCGATGACAACAGATGCATAATTTATTTTCTGGAGTGAGTTATGAAAGTTAATCAATAAGAAGTGGAAGTCTTATAAATTATCTATCGAAGATCAGCCTATTAAATGTTCGTCTTCGACGAGGCTGCTCTGAGTCGAGGTCTCAGACTGCGCTATTTATTAGCCTGCATGCAAGATAATGTGATTCTCCAGCGGATGGAGGCAGACCTTGCTATTAAGACAGAGACAGTAAAAAATAAAAATGAAATGTGTTTTGCTACGACAGCAAATCCTGCTCTCATGATTGCCAGGAAAAATAAATAAATAAATAGATATGGAAATAAATGGGAATCAAAAGTGGGCTGAGAAAAGATCTCTCTCCATGAATAGCGTAGAAAGCTTAGAGTAGAGTAGAAATCTAATGGGCAAGAGTATATATACATATATATAGTCACTATGTTGTTAAAGGTAAAAGTGGTGTTACCATATTTTAAAAATATATTTTTTTAAATACCAAAAAAGGACCCCCAAGCAAACAGAAAACTAAGGGGGTGCGGCAGAAGTTGCACAGGCAAGCTCCCTCGAATTCACCTCAAAGCCAAGCTGTTAAAGCACCACCCCGCATGGGAAGCATCTCCAAGGGCTTGTTCTCCTATCAGGCTGCCTGGTGAAGCAAGGTGAGCGCCTTCTACATCCCCAGGACTGCACACAAGTCCTGGGCAAGAGACGGAAAGTGGTGCCAGGGTGGTTCCGAATCCAGGAACATCGTTCAAAGATTGCCAGGCACATTTAGGGGTCAGGTTACAAGGCAGAACAAGGTAGGTCACGAGGAAGAGAGAGCAATGTGGCTGGCCTTCCTGCCCTCCCTCCGTGGGAATCAGAGATTTGTAGGGGACATAGGCCACAGGGAATGAGAAAAACCAAGACGGCCCCACCTGTAACATCTCTGCCCACCACCATCCTGCGCTCTATCAGTACACAGCTCTTCTCATAGCAGAGGATTGCTATTAAGTGGATAAATAATTGGAGGGACATATTCCACATTGTAACTGATCAGAATGCACGGATCCATGTGTTGGGGTGTGGGGGTTGAGACACATCTTGGAGAGGGCTCTTCAGACCTTGCTTCTTCACCTTTCAAACCAAGGAGACACTTCACTTGGACTGTCTTTACCCAAGTAAACACCCTTCTACAGAAAGGCAATAAGCTTTCGGCCTTGACCTCATTTTGCCTGCGGCTGAATGCCTTTGGCTGTCAGCAGCCAGAAGCCTGAGCGAAGCAGGTGGAGGGAGGTGTAAATGACCCTGAAGGTTGAGAGGAAAAGAAATTATCACCCGACAGATTGGCAAAAATGTAAAAGATTGATGATGTCCAGTTTGGGCGCTGCTGCAGGGAAGTTGGTCTCTCATGCGGTCTTTGAGGATGGAAGAATTGGCAGAGCCACTTTCTGGTTTTCTGGAGGGCATCAGGCACCACTGATCAGCAGGTAAAGTGTGCAAACACTCAGAATCAGCAAACTCAATTCTAAGATGCTACCCAAAGCGTGTCTTCACACCAATGCACAAACACAGATGTGCAAGGGCATTTAAACACAGCAGCATCGTTTTAAGAGGCAAAGAAAATCAGAAGTTACAAAAATGTGTAGAAAAGGGATAATGGCTAAACAAATTGTTGTTGTTGTCAGTCGCTAAGTTGTACCCGACTCTTTGCAACCCCATGAACTGCAGCACACCAGGCTTCCCTGTCCTTCACTGTCTCCCTGAATTTGCTCAAACTTATGTCCATTGAGTTGGTGATGCCATCCAACCATCTCGTCCTCTGTCACCTCCTTCTCCTCATCTTGCCCTCAATCGTTCCCAGCATCAGGTGCCAAAGTACTGTGGTACCACCGTATCTGGAATTTTGTGTAGTCCCTTATAATGAACAGGGTAGACCAATACGTACTCACACAGGAAGAGGGCCAGAATGTGTTTTCAGGGGAATAAAATCAAGTTGTAGGGACTTTCCTGGTGGTCCAGTGATCAAGATTCCACCTTCCAATGTAGGGGACGCAGGTTGGATCCCTGATCAAGGAACTAAGATCCCACCTGCTTACACACTCCAGAGCCCGTGTGCCACAACTAGAGGGAAGTCCACGTGCTGCAGCTAGAGAAGCCTGCACACCATGATGAAAGAGCCTGCGTGCCACCACCAGGACCCGACGCAGCCAAATAAGTAAATCAATAAATATCAAAAAATAAAATCAAGCTGCAGAATGATGTGGGTGGCACAATCCCATTTACCTAAAATGTGAATTGTGCCCAGTACACATGTCTAAGTGTGTCACTACCTGGAAAAGGTATGGGAGGACTTCAAACTAACCAACTCTCCACACTGTCCGTGGAAACCACCTCTTGGGGAGGAGATAGGAGAGGAGGGAAGATCTGGCAGGCAGATTCGGTGTTTTACTCTGCTTTCTTGTTTATTTCTGGAAACTCTTCTAGTATAAACATTGCCATTGCATCGCAATTTGAAAAGGAAAAGGGCTGAGACCTTGAAAGATTCCTAGACAGACCCAGGAAGGGAATTTGTGCCTCAGGGAGGGGTTCCGAGCCCTGGGAGAGGTAGATGAAAAGGATGGAACAGACAGGACCTCAGCTTTGCAACTTTGAACAAGTGACTTCACTTCTCGGAAGCTCAGTTTTCTCGTCTGTGAAGCTGGGATAATGTCAGTGCCTGCCTGTTGGAAGTTTCGTGAGGAATAACTGAGATAATGCCTGGTAAATGCTTGGCACACCACCGGGCACAGAGCAAGTATAAATTATTAATTTTGTTATAACGACATTATCTGTGTCTCAACACCCAAATCTGCTGAAAGGAGGGAAAGGCAAAGGAGAAAAAGGAAGCCACAACATAGCAATGGAACTAATTCAATCTTCTAAAGCTGTGATGGACTGTAGAACTTTAAGCCATGAAAGATGGGTTCTACATCACATTGTTCAACACGATAAACACCAACCACACATGGCTACTGAGTGCTGGACCCGCCAGTGATGTGACCTGACTTTGAATTCAAATATTTACATGTAACGAGTGGCTCTTATACTGCCCAGTGAGTTTCTAGGAAATTTTAGTTTCCCAGCTAAAATATCCTTATTCTCTCCTGATCATCAGGTACAAAAGTTTGGCACGGGGAAGTCACAGAACCTAAACTCTTGTGAGATCCTAAGCACTTCGTCTCACTTGTGGGAGAACAGATGGGTTTAGAAGGATTTAGAAGGCCATTGCTTTTTCAATGTCATTCAGTTTTTCTGGTTGCTTGAAGAGAAAGTTTCTGTTTGTGATATCCTGCTTTTAACACCTTTTTTCCTACACTTGCTTCTTCTTTTAAAAGAGAACTTTTACTATTGTATTACAGTATGTTGCTGTTCAGTCACTAAGTTGTGTCCAACTCTTTGTGATCCCATGGACTGCAGGCATGCCAGGCCTCCCTGTCCTTCATTACCTACCAGAATTTGCTCAAACTCATGTCCATTGAGTTGGTAACACCATCCAGCCATCTCATCCTCTGCCACCCTCTTCTCCTCTTGCCCTCAATCTTTCCCAGCATCGCGGTCTTTTCCAATGTATTGGACTATAGCTGGATTAATAATGCTGCGATAGTTTCAGGTGAACGGCAAAGGGACTCAGCCATACATATACATGGATCCATTCTCCCCAAACTCCCGCCCTTCCAGGCTGCCAGATGACACTGAGCAGAGTTCCTGTTGGCTGTCCATTTTAAATATAGCAGGGTGTACATGTCCATCTCAAACTCCCTAACTATCCTTTCCCTCATCAAACACTTTCTAGCCTCTCTTTTTCCCTAGGAGAGAACATGCCTCAGATGCCACAAATGCCTTTAGCAAACACAAGTAATTGAGGATTTGATCACATTGCTTTGTTTTCAGTGCATTTTTGAATTGAGATAGAATTCACATACCATAAAACATACTCTTTGAAAGTGTACAATTCACTGTGTTTTTTTAATATAGCCATAAAGTTTTGCAACTATCACCAGTGGCTAATTTCAGACCATTTTCACCCCACCCCCAAGAAACCCTGTATATACTAGCTGTCAGTCATTTCCCTGACCTCCTCCCCCAGACTCTGGCTACCAGTAATCTAGTTTCTGTCTCTATAGGCTGGTTTATTCTGAACATTTCCTACAAACGAAATCATGCAACACGTGGTCTTTTGTGTCTGCTCTCAGTTAGAATAATATTTTCCAAGTTCATCCATGTTGCTGCAGGTATTAGCACTTCCTTCCATTCCATGGCTGAATAACTTCCCACTGTAGGAAATATACCATTTCTATTTAGCCATTTATCACTTGATGGATATTTGGGCTATTTCTATTGTTTGCCACTACGAACAGTGCTTCTGTAAATATCTGTGCACAAGATTATTTTGCTGGTGTAGGAAAATTTCCGTTATCCAGTATTCCTAGGAGTGGAGCTGCTAGGTCATATGGTAACCCTATATGTCATTTTGGAAAAAAACTACTGTTTTCCAAAGGGGCTGCAGAATTTTACATTTTGATCAGCAATGCATGTAAGTTCCCATCTCTCCACATTATTGCTAACACTTGTTATTACCAGCCATTTTTGTTACTGTTCAATCACTAAGTCATGTCCCACTCTTGGTGACCCCATGAACTGAAGCAGGCCAGGCTCCTCTCTCCTCCCTTATCTTCCATAGTTTGCTCATATTCACCTCCATTGAGTCAGTTATGCTATCTAATCATCTCATCCTCTGTCGTCCCCTTTTCCTCCTGTCTTCAATCTTTCCCAGCATCAGGGTCTTTTCTAATGAGTCAGCTCTTCACATCAGGTGGCCAAAGCACTGGAGCTTCAGCTTCAGCAAGAGTCCTTCCAATGAATATTCAGGGTTGATTTCCTTTAGGATGGACTGGTTGGATCTCCTTGCAGTCCAAGGGACTCTCAGGAGTCTTCTCCAGCACCACAGTCCGAAAGCATCAATTCTTGGGCGCTCAGCCTTCTTAATGGTTGAACTTTCACATCCATACATGACTACTGAAAAAACCATAGCTTTGACTATAGGGACCTTTACTGGCAAATGATGTCTCTGCTTTTTACCATTTTAGTTGGCACCATCAATGTATGTTTAGCACATACCACTTATTTATACCTAGTGAAGGTGAATATTGGTTGGAAGTTGAGGTGGTCCTTCTATGAATTATTTTACATTAGTTATGAAAGCTAAATCAATTGAAATAAAACTATTAACTATATAGTAGTACTTGTGTTACAAACCATTTGAATGTCTGAAGTTTAGGAACTATAGTCAAAGACACGGCTCTGGATTCCCCTTTTGGGGGGGTCCATGCATAGATCTGACATCTGAAATGATGTACAAAAGCACCATGTATACATCCGTGCACTCACACTCAGATGTGTGTGTGCCTGGGTTGGAAACTCCTGCTTTGACCTTCTCCTTCACTTTACATACATAAACGAGAAACAGAGAAGCCAGGGGCCCAGACCACCAGGGGCAGATCTGGACCAAGTGTGCAGTCTTCAGAGCTCCTGCATCAGGGTCTTTCTAGAACGGCATGGAAAATGCAGAAGCATCACTCAGCCAGTTTCTGCACATGGGACTACGACCACTCTCTTACTGAAGAAGGACCATGACTTCTGGCCTTCCTGACCATTCTGTTCTCATCTTACCTTTCTTTGGAATTTGGACACCAAGAACTTTGGAAGAGCAGGACAGACCAGACAGCAGAGGTGGAGAATCTGAAGCAAAACTTGGTGGGAGGATGGATCTCTGTCCATTCTACTGTTCCCTAGCTGATGTGTACAAGACTCTGTGTCCTGATCTTTTGAATTAAAATGCTGACTCAAGAGTTTATGGCTCAGTGGCAAGGAATCTGCCTGCCAATGCAGGAGACATGGGTTTGATCCCTGGGTCAGCAAGATGCCCTGGAGAAGAAAATGGCAACCTACTCCAGTATTCTTGCCTGGGAAATCCCATGGATAGACAAGCCTGGAGGGCTACAGTCCAGGGGATCCCAAAGAATTAGACACGAATTAGCGACTAAACAACAAGAGCCAATGATGGGAAACGTGAAGATGCAAAAACAAAGACTAGCTATTGGGCTAAGGAACTGGTAACAATTTAAACTATAATTCTGCCCCTTAGCAGAATCACTGAACTCCCAGTTCCCTGAAAGCTACAAATAAATACCTGGCACACATTTCTGAGTTGTTTTTGCAGCAAGCAGAGCCCCTCCAGATGGAAACTGCTGACCACAAGAACACAGAGCCTAGACTGGTTGCAACCAGTAGGCTGACAATGCTTGAAACTTCACCTTGACGCCAACCAATCCAAGAAATGTCCACAGGGTGATCACGCCCTGCCTCCAGGGTGGGTCACACAGTCTTAAGAGAATTAGCCCACTGTGGCTCCTTTAGCCTACAGAGCAATGAAAGTTATTCTTTTCTACTCGATCCAAAACACTGTCTCTGCATTTTGGCACCGGTGAACAGGGGCCAAGTTTCAGCAACACTACTGCTCAACAGCTGACGGTCTCTTGTGAAAGGGAATGGCCAGCTATTCCTAAAGAGGACACACAACCACATCCAGGATGGGATGAGGCAACCTCAGGCTCCTCCTACACAGGCCCACAGTAAGGGGCCAGTCCTCTCTGCTCTGTTTGGGGACAGGTGAAAGATTTAGGTAACACGGTATTGCAGTATCCAGTTGACCGCCTATGAAAGGCTAGATGACTTTCCCCACCCAGAAGCCACAAAGCCACAGAGCCATGGCTATCTCTGCTGCAGAGATTCTTAAGTATGGTTCTGCCATGGGGTGTTATGACAACCAATTAGATGTTTAAAATCCCTCCATGGCAAGACCATATGCTCCTAGTCTGACACACAGTTGGAGGGGAGATTTTTCAGGCACCCCAGTTAAAAACCTATGCCCACACATCACTCGGAAGGAACCCCTGTTTCTGGCAAATGATGTCTCTGCTTTTTACCATTTTAGTTGGCACCATCAATGTATGTTTAGCACATACCACTTATTTATACCTAGTGAAGGTGAATATTGGTTGGAAGTTGAGGTGGTCCTTCTATGAATTATTTTACATTAGTTATGAAAGCTAAATCAATTGAAATAAAACTATTAACTATATAGTAGTACTTGTGTTACAAACCATTTGAATGTCTGAAGTTTAGGAACTATAGTCAAAGACACGGCTCTGGATTCCCCTTTTGGGGGGGTCCATGCATAGATCTGACATCTGAAATGATGTACAAAAGCACCATGTATACATCCGTGCACTCACACTCAGATGTGTGTGTGCCTGGGTTGGAAACTCCTGCTTTGACCTTCTCCTTCACTTTACATACATAAACGAGAAACAGAGAAGCCAGGGGCCCAGACCACCAGGGGCAGATCTGGACCAAGTGTGCAGTCTTCAGAGCTCCTGCATCAGGGTCTTTCTAGAACGGCATGGAAAATGCAGAAGCATCACTCAGCCAGTTTCTGCACATGGGACTACGACCACTCTCTTACTGAAGAAGGACCATGACTTCTGGCCTTCCTGACCATTCTGTTCTCATCTTACCTTTCTTTGGAATTTGGACACCAAGAACTTTGGAAGAGCAGGACAGACCAGACAGCAGAGGTGGAGAATCTGAAGCAAAACTTGGTGGGAGGATGGATCTCTGTCCATTCTACTGTTCCCTAGCTGATGTGTACAAGACTCTGTGTCCTGATCTTTTGAATTAAAATGCTGACTCA
The DNA here is from genome assembly GCA_006410635.1 of Cephalophus harveyi. Taxonomy (NCBI): domain Eukaryota; kingdom Metazoa; phylum Chordata; class Mammalia; order Artiodactyla; family Bovidae; genus Cephalophus; species Cephalophus harveyi. The sequence goes on from SJYT01013034.1 coordinate 509,734, forward strand.
AGAGTTTATGGCTCAGTGGCAAGGAATCTGCCTGCCAATGCAGGAGACATGGGTTTGATCCCTGGGTCAGCAAGATGCCCTGGAGAAGAAAATGGCAACCTACTCCAGTATTCTTGCCTGGGAAATCCCATGGATAGACAAGCCTGGAGGGCTACAGTCCAGGGGATCCCAAAGAATTAGACACGAATTAGCGACTAAACAACAAGAGCCAATGATGGGAAACGTGAAGATGCAAAAACAAAGACTAGCTATTGGGCTAAGGAACTGGTAACAATTTAAACTATAATTCTGCCCCTTAGCAGAATCACTGAACTCCCAGTTCCCTGAAAGCTACAAATAAATACCTGGCACACATTTCTGAGTTGTTTTTGCAGCAAGCAGAGCCCCTCCAGATGGAAACTGCTGACCACAAGAACACAGAGCCTAGACTGGTTGCAACCAGTAGGCTGACAATGCTTGAAACTTCACCTTGACGCCAACCAATCCAAGAAATGTCCACAGGGTGATCACGCCCTGCCTCCAGGGTGGGTCACACAGTCTTAAGAGAATTAGCCCACTGTGGCTCCTTTAGCCTACAGAGCAATGAAAGTTATTCTTTTCTACTCGATCCAAAACACTGTCTCTGCATTTTGGCACCGGTGAACAGGGGCCAAGTTTCAGCAACACTACTGCTCAACAGCTGACGGTCTCTTGTGAAAGGGAATGGCCAGCTATTCCTAAAGAGGACACACAACCACATCCAGGATAGGATGAGGCAACCTCAGGCTCCTCCTACACAGGCCCACAGTAAGGGGCCAGTCCTCTCTGCTCTGTTTGGGGACAGGTGAAAGATTTAGGTAACACGGTATTGCAGTATCCAGTTGACCGCCTATGAAAGGCTAGATGACTTTCCCCACCCAGAAGCCACAAAGCCACAGAGCCATGGCTATCTCTGCTGCAGAGATTCTTAAGTATGGTTCTGCCATGGAGTGTTATGACAACCAATTAGATGTTTAAAATCCCTCCATGGCAAGACCATATGCTCCTAGTCTGACACACAGTTGGAGGGGAGATTTTTCAGGCACCCCAGTTAAAAACCTATGCCCACACATCACTCGGAAGGAACCCCTGTTTCCTGCTCAGTGCCAGAGAGAGGTGACAAAATCACTAGTGAGGGTCACGATGAGCTTTTCATGGGACTGGAAACTCCTCGGCAGTAGATCAGAAGGGACAGCTGCTGACAGCTGAAAATTTCCTGCCTGGGTCTCAAGATCAAGGGACGGAATGTGCGTTTCCATGGCACTCCCAGAAACAGGTGGCTCCCACAGTCTGGAAAAGCACATTCCCCGGCTCCTGCAATTTCAGCTGCACCCATGGCCACGTGCATTTCAGGCACGGAAGAGGGCAGTATCAAGTGTCCCCAAGACAAACCCAGGAAGTGCAGAAAAGCCAAGGCGTGAGCCTACAGAAGGAAGATCTCAAGACATGGCAGGGGGGATATCGTAACCCCATTCCCATCCCCATCGGTAACTCTTCCTTCCCGCATCATTTCCTTCATAGCACTTACTCCAACCGTAATTAGTCAGTGCCTCTGCTGCGCTAGACGTTCTGCTCTTTGTTTTATCTCGTTCCCCCATGAGACTGTGAACTGGCCTTCGGAAGGGACCATGCCTGACTCTTTGGGCTTATTGTTCTTGTCTAGTTGCTAAGTCACGTCCAACTCTTTGCAACACCATGGACTTAGTCTACCAGGCTCCTATGTCCAATGGGGCTTTTCCAGGCAAGAATACCGCAGTGGGTTGCCATTTCCTCCTCCAGAGGAATCTTCCACACCCAGGGATCAAACTTACGTCTCCTGCATTGGCAGGCAGATTCTTTACCACTGAGTCACCAGGGAAGCCCAATATATTGGGCCTCTTTCTGCTAACATCCAGCATGGCCTCTTACATGGAGCAAGTGCTCACTAAGTGTCTGAAGAGTTCTCAACGGAATCAATGAACCAGTCACGCATCCTAATCTTTTCTGCTGCTCTCTGACATACGAACGTTTCATTATGTTTTGCATGAGTAAACTGAGGCTCAGAGACACAAAATAATCTATTCCAGATAGAATCTAGGAAGGGATACAGCTGGTTCTGGAATCCGGTTCTGTCTGAATCCAGACTCTCAAATTGCTCCTGTTGTCACAAATGACACAGGTGAGACCTCTAGCCCCCAGGTGCCTTCCCTACTTCTACTGAAATAAAAGAAAGGGAAAATCAGGCAGCCCTAAGACAGAATTGGGACTTCTCAGGTGGCTCAGCAGTGAAGAATCCACCTGCCAATGCAGGAGATGCGTGGGTTTAATCCCTGGGTCAGGAAGATCCTCTGGTGGAACAAATGGCAACCCACTCCAGTATTCTTGCCTGGAAAATTCCACGGACAAAGGAGCCTGGGGGGTTACAGTCCATGTGGTTGAAAAGAGTTGGACACAACTGAGCATGCATGCATGCAAGACAGAACTGTCCTGTGATGGAAAAATCCATTCCATGGGCATGTGGATCAACAGATGCGGCTCACAGCTTTGGTACAGCAAGACTGAATAACACACCCAGGACTGATCTCCCACACTGGAGCAGGTCTGCATATAACCCTGGGATGCATAGCCCTGGGGTCATTAACAATTAAACATACATGCTGCAATCCCTTGAAGGAGCAGGAGCCACCAGACCCATAGACACACTTCCATAAGTCCCAGTCATCTCCACAAGCATTGTGATTCCCAGTTCTACCCCACCCCCTGAAAACTGGCCTTCCTTTCTGGTCAGAATTCTCTAGTCAAAGGAGATGAAAGAAGAACAGTATGGAGATTCCTTACAGAACTAAAAATAGAGCAATCATATGATCCTGCAATTCCACTCGTGGCATACATCTGTGTAAAACTGAAATTCAAAAAGCTATCTGCACCTCAGTGTTTACCGTAGCACTATTTACAACAGCCAAGACAAGGATACAACCTTAACATCCATCGACAGATAAATGGACAAAGATGATATATATATATACACACACAGTAGAATACTGCTCAGCCATATAAAGAATAAAACAATGCCATTTGCAGCAACATGGGTGGACCCAGAGATTATTATACTAAGTGAAGTAAGCCAGACAGAGAAACACAAACATCATATGATTGTGTTTATCCGTGGAATCTTAAAAGGAATGATAAAAAAAATGAACCTATATACAGAACAGAAGTAGAAGCACAGACATAGGAAACAAACATGGTTACCAAGAGGAAAGGGGGGGCAAGGATAAAGTAGGAGTTTGGAATTAACATATACAAACTAGTATATGGTTTGTATTAGTTGCATCCTGCAGTTCATGGGGTCTCAGAGGGTTGGATGCAACTTAGCAACTGAACAACAACAACAATATATAAAATAAATAACCAAGAGGGACCTACTATATACCACAGGGAACTATACTCAGCATTTTGTAATAATCCTATGAGGGAAGATTAGAAATATATATATATATATGTATGTATAACTGAATCACTTTGCTATACTCCTGGAAATAACACAATGTTGTGAATCAATTATACTTAAGTCAGAAAAAAATAAATTTAAAAAGTGGAAAAAAATGAAGGTGGAAGAAACGGTGGCCTGAGGAAGAGAAACCCATTTGTCAACCGTGGCTGCCGCGCTGTTGGCGTTTCCACTTGAATGCACACGGGCTGTCCTCCCTGGCTCCCATCTTGTCTCCCGAAAGACCATCTGTCCATCTCCCATCCAACTTCCAGAGGAATTCTGTAAAAATGTAAAACCAGACCACGGTGTTCCTCTACTTGAAACTCTCCAGGGGTTTTCCATCTCTCGCAGACCAGAATCTAAACTCCTCTGGTGTCCTAGAAGGTTGCAGAATTACACAGATGACTTGATGCCTGCTTCGTACCCCTTCATCCACTGGGTCCCAGGCATACTGACTGACCTGTGAGCCGCACAACTGCCCACCTCATTCCATCTTCAAGCTTCTGCGCGTGGCTTTGGCCTGAACTTTGCTCCCTGTACCAGGTCATCACACAGCTGGCCCTTAATGTCAATCAGATGTGAGCTCAAATTCCACACCTTCCCTCCTTCAACCATCCAAAATAGCCCTCTATCACATAACCTGTCTTCTGTTATGTGATATCTGATCGCTCTCACATAACCTGTCTTATTTTCTTCCTAGCACTTAACGCCATGTGATGTTCTCCTGCTCACTGCCTGTTTCTTCCTATTAAATCTAAGTGATCTTATTCACCCCTGTAAACCTGTTGTCATGCACACACTGCAGTTCAACAGATATTTACTAACTTAACGAACACACACAGAAACCACTGGAGAGCAATCTGACTTTTGAAACCAACTCCTTTTTTCGACCTCTGAAATGCACATAATATGTCATCACCCTCACTTTGATTTTGAGGGTCAGTTACAGAGATGGACAGGGAAAAACATTCCCAGGTAAGCGACTGATGGAGAAAAAGGTCTGCATTTAGTGTGCACCTTCTAACAAGGGCTTATCTCATCCCAACACCATGGGCAAGCCCGGTGTGTGAATTCTTTCTGCAAACTATAATGGGAAGATGTTATACTTTTAGGATGTAAAGGAATTAGCAGACAGACTTAGTCTTTCAAGAGAGAAAGCAAGATCGTTTTAATGGAAATCCAATCTCGTTTCTCAAACGTACTTTGGTTTGTAAGAGAAATACTCAGACAAGAGTGATGAGAGCTGACAAGTCTTCTCTGTCTCCAGTCTCAGCTCCTGAGAGAAAGCTGCCCACGAAGACAGTTCAATGTCTTAAGCAGCTTAGATTTGAAACCAAGTTACAGTTCTAAAGTGAGCATGGACTTTGCCCAGGTGCTCAGAGAGACTTTTGTATTCCACGAGTCATGGGACACTCATGCCTTCCTGATGGTGACGGAATTTTCTTTGCTCAAAGGGAAGCATATCTTTCAGTGTCTCCATTTCATGGAACTCAGAAGGAACCCTAGAAAGAGACACATCCACTTGGCTGGAGCCAGCCCACCTGTGCCTCTTTCTCTCCTGGAATTCTCTAAGCCCTGGCTGATTCCTCTCCTTCAGCCCAAACTACCTCCTCCCCTCTGACTTAAGGACCATAATTTTCAGATCATTCACTTACTAGGATCCCCAGCTAGTAAATGTCATGGGTGAAGGAAAAGAAAAGAACACAGCATATTCACTTAGGATGCTATCCTAGTCTTTATGCCCCTAAGAGAAAAGACATTCTTAAGTTAAAAAAAAAAAAAAATTCTATTTTTTAAAGCTTCTTTTTAGGAAAAAAAAAAAAGCAATAGCTGCAAGTGATACAAATGTTTATGTGTAAGATAAGGATATGAGAACTATTTTTGGAAGAGAATATGTGTATAGAGCTGCCCAGGGAGTGCAGTGCAAAAGAATCTGCCTGCAATAACAGGAGACACAAGAGCCACGGGTTTGATGTCAGGGGTCGGGAAGATGCCCCAGAGAAGGAAATGGCAACCCACTCCAGTATTCTTGCCTGGGAAATCCCATGGACAGATGAGCCTGGCGGGCTACAGTCCATGGAGTCACAAAGAGTTGGACGTGACGGAGCAGACAGACAGACGTGTATAGAAAAAAAGTGGTTTGAAGTAACTGTTTTTGGGTGGTGAATTACAATGTCTGCATGTATGTGGTGTGTGTGTGCAAGTGAGCATGTGTGTGTGTTTCTATTTGCCCCAACTTGCTTAGCATTTATCCTGAATTAATTTTATAATTAGAAAATTAGGTGACAATTATTTTTTAATGAATCTTCTTTTGGAAAAGGGCCCAAGAAGGATGCCACAGGGTTCAATCAAAGCACAAACCAATCTGCTGCTTGCTGAGACCGGCACCAAGGTGTGACGTGCTGCCCAGACAGACATGTGTGAAAAGCCTGAGGAGGACTGGACCGCAGCCACAGGTGAGGAGCGCTGAAGGCTCTCCCAAACCCTGCGAGACCAATCTCTTGAGAAGGCTCCTGGCAGTCAAGTCTAAACCCACCTCCATTTCCTTTTGTTTCAGTAGTGACTCCAAGTGCCTGGGGTCTGGAATGTACACAGCTCATCGATTCAAAGATGGAGACAGATTCTGAGCTGGATCTGAGACGGCTGGAACCTGGGACCCTTTGCTGCAATGTGTGTGCCTGGACAAACATCTCCTCGGGCCACAAAATACAAAGAAACTCTAAGGGACCAAACATAACTGTGCATATGCACAGCTGGGGCAAATTCAGGACAACAGAAACACACACACACACACAAACAAAAAGACACAAATAATATTTCTGAAGAGCCCAGAACAAAAGCCAAGGGTTTGGGAGCAAAAGCAGGGTACTGCCCTGGCCCCGTGCACTCAACACCGCCAAAGCGGTGGGCAAACCATGTAAGCCACTTTCCCTGCCCGACCTTTGGACACGCCCCTACACGTACCTCATATTAGGAACCAGCTCGCCCCTCCTCTGGGAGCGAACAAGGGAAACTGTGACTTGCTTTAGCTCTCTCCTAACACAGTCGTGGCCTACCAAGTAGACATGGGTTCGATCCCTGGGTCGGGAAGATCCCCTGGAGAAAGAAATGGCAACCCACTCCAGTATTCTTGCTGGAGAAATCCCGAGGACAGAGGAGCCTGGTGGGCTACCGTCTGGGGGGTTGCAGAGTCGGACGTGACTTGGCAACTAAACCATCACCACCACCACCACCATAGCCAAGACTGGGTTCTTTTCCTTTCACCAAAGGGGATCTGAACAAAAACACCCACTTTCAAGAATCATGTTCGGTTTCTTGGCATTCAATATGATGGATCATCTGTCATCTTTCAAACCACAGAAAGCCAAACAGGCCTGAACTCATCTCTGTTGTCTGGAGTAGATCTGAGCACAGAGGCATGAATGAAGCAGAGGACCCCGGGCCACAGAGAGGCTGGGAACATACATACCACTGTGTGTCAGGGACAAGACCTCTAGGGTTTAGTAAACCAAGATGGCCAAGGAGCATTCGCCTAGCGGGACCCGGGGAGGGGTGGTGGGGGTGGTACCCTGATTGTCATTAGAAGTTTAGTGCCAGCCCCTGGGGAAGTCGGGAAGCCAGCAAGCAGAGATGACTTTGGACACACACCTTGTGCATCCCCCCAGGAGGGGACTCTACAGAGTGGTATCCTTAGCGAGGCTCTGACCTTGCAAGAAACAGACACTAAAGAAAATACATATGCAGACAGCATTGCACACTCCAACCCCACCACTGTTTAGACAGAGAAGAATCCCATATGTTCCGCGTTACCCTCAGCAACGGGAGGCTTTTCATCCATCCCCAGGCCACCCTGTCACTATGCAGCAGGTGGGAGCTCGGGTCCCTACGATGGAGACCAGACCGGGACTCAGTGGCCGATGACGGGCGGACCGTATGCTGTGTGAACGCGTGCAACACCTGCTCAGTGCCCCGCACAGATCTTAGGCCCTCTGGCAGGCAGTACCCAGTGCCTGGGCTAAATCACAACAGCAGACGCCGGCCAGCGCACCAGGTGTGAAACAAGCCCCAGCTCTTTAGAGTCTTTACGCTCCCACCCAAATCCCCAGCGAGGGCTCCGGGCAAAGGCTGCCTGCGAGGCCAGTCTCTACAAAGCGGGAGGAGTCGCCTTATTAAGACGGTCAGTGGACGGTCCCCGTCAATTTCACATCTCCTGTCAAAATCGCCCAGTGAGCAGGCACCTCAGGGTTAGCGCCTCTCGCCAGAACAAATGCAGAGCTGTTGAAGGGAGAAATAACACACCAGCACAATAACAATAGGAGACGCCGCTCGCAAGCTGTCCCTGGCCCCCGGAGGGACTGACATATTTGACAGAGAATGTGTGTCGCTAACACCGCTTGATGCATGTTTAAAGGGAAAACGGAGAGTGTGTTTCGGGGAGGTTTAGACACTGAAAACCAAAAGGAAGGTCTTGTCAACAAAACCACAAGGACCACGTCCCAGCAGTCCCCTCCTCGCCCTCTGTCACCCCCTACCTCCCGTTCTGATCTTCTCCCTGAGGAACAAGGCTTCCAGGGGGAATGAGACCTTTTGACTGAGAGCTGGCAGGCAGAGGGAGGAACGCTGATCAGAAATGACAGCAGCACAAAACCACGTTAGCCTTCTGCTCAGGAGAGGTTGCACAGGGCAGAGGCAAGGCCGGAGGATGGGGAGAGGACACCAGAGTACCAAGCGGGGCAGGGTCCCGGCCGTCGCGGCTCAGGGCCCCCGGCTGCAAGAGCAGAAACCCCAGGCCTGCCGTATTCCAGTCCTGAGAGCTGCAGCGGGCATTTCACTTAGCTGAGCCTCAGTTTCCATCTCTCCAGGATGGTCTCGAGCAGTAAGAAATGTTCTGGTAGAAACATTCTATGCAAAGTAACCAACGGAGTGAATAGCAGCTGCAGCAATAGTAGAAATAATAAGGACAAGATTATTATCAGGTGATTATATAAGTTAATGAAGGCTTCCCAGGTGGCTCTGTAGTAAAGAATCTGCCTGCTAATGCAGGAGATGTGGGTTCGATCCCTGGGTCAGGGAGAGCCCCTGGAGGAGGAAATGGCAACCCCCTCCAGTATTCTTGCCTGAGAAATCTCATGGAGAGAGGAGCCTGGCAGGCTACAGTCCACAGGATCGCAAAGAGGTGGACGTGACTTAGCAACTAAACAACAACAAATATAATAGCGATAATAATGTAATTATATGTGTTATATGGGGTTATACATTATATAAAAATTATATATTATATAATATATGATGATATATAATGACGTGTAACATTATATATATTAATATATGTGATATTTTATAATATTAAATGATGCACAATATTCTATATACTTATATTTCTCTTAGGTATTATTATATAATCAATAATATATTACTGTGTGTATGTGAATGCTAAGTCATTTCAGTCCTGTCCGACAGTCTATAGACTGTAGCCTGTGAAGCTCCTCTGTCCGTGGGATTTGCCAGATAAGAATACTGCAGTGGGTTGCCATGCCCTCCTCCAGGGGATCTTCCTGACCTAGGTATCAAACCCACATCTCTCACATCTCCTGCACTGGTAGGCAGGTTCTTTACCACTGGTGCCATCTGGGAAGTCCTATGTCACTATATAATCATATTAAATAGCATAATTTAAAATCATTATGTAATTCTGTGACAATTACATGTAATATGTATTTATACATGTATTATGTCTAACGCATATTGTCAGACACATACACAATCCATAGTATTACTAATTGTATAATTATTTCTATTCTTTACTGAGCCCTTACTGTATACCAAGCACAATTAGAGCGCCTTACAAGTATTAACTTGTATGATTCTCAATGGCAACTCCCGTGTGGTCCTCATCCAATACAGGAGGATGGTATACCATGGTTTGAGGTGCTTTTGATGTGTCCGTTTTACAGATGGAAAAATCGTAGAACAGAGTAGTTTTCCCCCAGCAGGCAAAGCTGAGATTCTAGCTCAGCAGTCTGCGGTCTGGCTTGAGAGCTCATGCTCTTAGCTCATATATATTACACACACATATACATTTATATGGCTTCCCTGCTGGCTCAGATGGTAAAGAATCTGCCTGCAATGCGGGATAATCGGGTTCGATCTCTGGGTTGGGAAGATCCCCTGGAGGAGGGAATAGCAACCCACTCCGATATTCTTGCCTGGAGAATTCCACAAACAGAGGAGACTGGCAGACTATAGTTCATGCAGTCGCAGAGTCGAACACGCCTGAGGGACTAACACACACACACATGCATTTATATATATGTGTGTGTGCGCGTGTGTGTGTATCTCAAGCACTCAACATTGTCTCTCTTACACAGTTTGGTTGTGATGGTGTTGCAGTACACTTGGAAATAAACTGGGTGATACATGCACTGAGCCCTTTCCAAGAACCAGGCGCTGGGTTATGAACTTTATACGCTTTAGTTCCTTTCACTACCATCCAACAAGGTGACTGCCGCCCAGAGACGTGACGATCCCTGTCCGAGGTCACACAGCAAGTAAGTAATGCCCAAGGTCACCCAGCTGAAGGAAGGAGATGAACCAGGTCACCTGCCACAGATTCCACATCCTGACAGCACCCTGTCCACCTGCTTTTTCCTCTCCAAACCACAATGCTTCAGTCAGATGCTGTAGGTGAAATGCCTTACACACGATCCGAGGTCACACAGCAAGTAAGTAATGCCCAAGGTCACCCAGCTGAAGGAAGGAGATGAACCAGGTCACCTGCCACAGATTCCACATCCTGACAGCACCCTGTCCACCTGCTTTTTCCTCTCCAAACCACAATGCTTCAGTCAGATGCTGTAGGTGAAATGCCTTACACACGGCCTGGTACGTAGTAAATGCCTGAAAACAAGCAGCTGCTGTTGTTTTTATTGTAACTAAATGCACAAAGCCCAGTAGGCATTTTCTTCCAAGAAAATGACGGAAGTATGAATTTATGACGCCGTCTGTTCAGAGGGCAGATCCAGGGCCCCTTTTAAACCCTAACAAAGTCCCTGCCTTGTTGGTCGACACCAGTTCCTGCATCCAGCCGCATGTGGGAAACCCGAGATTGCCTGTGAGTCACACAGTTCACTGGGCTCTGCTCCCTGCCTTCTGATGGAGACGATCTGGGGTTCAGAGTGGACACCTGCATGCTTCATGAACTGGCCCAGGTTCTGATGAGTCGCAGGGCCAGCTGACCCCTGGATGCAAGAAGCCCTCCGACTGACTCAGAGCTGCGTCTTTCCCTGAAGGCTTCTCACAAGCTGCCCGGGGCCAGTCGGCTGTCCTGTGCTCGAACATCCTCTCTGCCACCGGGCACCGACAGATGGGAGCTATTCTTATTATTTAGCATTTATTAAGCGCCCACAGTGTGCCAGGAGCCGCATGGAACAGGGGTGTGGGTGGTCCCCAAGAGTCTGTCCCCAGAAGGCTGTGGCCACATGGAGGAGAGGGGATGGGCTTCGCTCTTCGCCTTCAGAGCCCACCCCCTGCCCCCGTCCTTCCACCCAGCCCCAGTTCCAGCCCCAGCTGTTCTACTAGAGCAAATGGGCAAAGGTTTGGGCCAGGCTTCCACAGGGCTGAAACCTGGCCCTCCTCCTGCCTGGGTGTCCAACGTGCAGGGCCCTGTGGGGCTCGTGGACACAAGGCTTTTGTGAGCCCCCCATTTCTTAGATTACAGGAAACAGCCTTCCTTCAGCCTCCAAGACCTTCCCTGAGTTCCAATGGGCAGATTCAAACAGTTGTTAACTAGGGAAGGGAGCAAGAAACAGTCAAGAGGAGCCTCGGGGCAGAGTCCCGCTTCCTCATCAAGGGATCAGTACAACAATATCTTTCAGTTGTTTTGCAGATACTGAAACCCCCTCCAGGTGGGAGAAGTTAATGATTAACGATGATATGCCGCCCACAGGCATGCAGACCCCAGACCAGTTAAACCTGAAGGTTGATGATGCTGACTATTACTTCCCTCACCACCAACCATGAGCTGATCACACCCTCTTTTACTATAAGACTTGTCACTGTCTCCCCAGAGCTGAGACACTTGGTTTCTAGGGCATGAGACCACTGTGTCCCCGTTGGCCTGGTAAAGCAATAAAGTCCCCCTTTTCTACTTCACCCAAAACTCTGTCTTCGAGGTTTAATTCAGCACCTGTGTACAGAGAAGCTGAGTGTTTGGCATCAGGTGTCTAGTAGTCCCAGCTTCCCAGGCTAACAACTTAGAAAGTGGGAGGGGATATGTGTCTCATGCCCCCCAAAGCCATGGGCTAAGGCTGTCAACCCTCACCGTGGTGTATCCCTGATTGCACCCCACTCTGTTCAGCTGCACCTAAAACCTGTTCCCCTGGTTCACAGGAATCTCCATGGACAGCAGAAGCAGAGAGCTGCACACAGGCCCACCCACCTCCAAACTGAGAGCATCTTCATATGCAAAGGAAACCACAGCCACCCAGGATAGGATGAAAAAACCATGACAACGGCGACGTTGGCCAGCCACGATGGAGTCTGTACCACGAGCAGGTGCTGCTATGGCTGCTTCACAAACATTATCGCATTAAAGCCTCAGGGCTCCCTTGCGAAGTGGGTGTGACTGTCCCTGCCACCAAGCTGAGACAGTGGAAGCTCCGAGAGGTGAAACCCCCAGGACACGGGACCAAGGGCCAGCTCCGGTTCAGCCCTGGGCATAATGTCCCCATGGCTGGACGACAAGGGCCCCAGGCGTGATCATCTTTGAGTTCTTTTATTCCTGATACTGACTCCGGGAGGTAGAAGTCCATGGAATGTTACTCCCACTTTCTGGATGAGAAAGCGGAGGCTCTGAGAGGTCACGCAGCTTTCCCAGAATCACCCAGAGAAGGTCACGGCCAGCCTCAGGTTTCCCTGGTCTAAATTCCACACTCTCAATCCTCTGGTCTAAATCTTTAATTGTGCTGCCTCATGAAACGAGAAGAAATAGCTCTTCGGAGAGTGGTTGGTGAGAGCACTGTGAGAACACACAAGACAGCTGCCTCCACGGTCGCTGAATCTCACCCCCTGTCTGAGAGCCAGTGCGGATTAGCGGGGGGAGGAAAGGTAACGGCTGAGGGATGCCACCCTCTCCCAGGCTGGCGACGCACCGGACCCACCACGCTTCCTGGAGCCAGATGGAGGGTAGGTAAATCAAGAGAGCATGGTAAATCAACTATACGTCAATAAAATAAATAATTTTAAAAATAAAAAATAGGCTTTGCAGAAGCCTATTCCACGGACCCACGGAATATTGAGTTCATTGCTTCTGGACAGTACTTAGGGTTCAGTAGTTAATCAGGTGAAGGAGCTGGCTGCTTGAATGCTGGTGGGATGCAAGTGTGATGGATCTATCTTTAGACGGGAGAGAAACATAAATAGGGGCGAGTATCTCCATCCTAAGTCAGCCTGGGAAAGCACTTACCCAAAACAACCTTTCAAAGACAGGGAGGGGGGTTCCGCTTCACCATCAAAGGCTCAGATCGCAGAACACCAAAGCAGCAAAGCGGAGTGTGAAATCCACAAGTCCCCCCAGCCCCACCTGCCCCATGCCAACGTATTATAAAAAGCATACTTGCTGATATAGCATGCCTTTAAAACGATCAGAATGACAGATGGCTGCGGCAGGAACACATCCTTTTTATAGGACTGCTATTAATCAGAAGAGATTGACAGTGTCCCTTTAATCTTTTAATTAAAAAAAAAAAAAAAGTGCACCTCTATACAGCTGAAGGGGGAAAGCTGCTGGTGTCTCCGAGTGCACTGAGACACCTGGAATGATGTGCAAGGTCCACATGATTTCAAACTTCGTAAAAGGAGGGCTTTAGTTTCCCTTTATTTCTAGATTTATTGACGTTGGTATTGCTAATATAAAAAGAAGGTATGGGTTTGCATGATGTGAGTCAGTCCTGTCTTGCCTCAATTATGGTGTTACTTGTTGCCCTCGTCAGGCTATCTGTAAGTTCCTAGATTGTGGTGGTTTTACTTGCAAAAGACTGGGGATGTCCCAAATATACTCTGGTGGGAGACACTCCTGTAATTACTTTAGGTGGGAAAATACCGCATAAAATTGCCATATCTGCCTTTGATTTATCTGATCAGGTATGGAGAAGCAAGATACACTGGGTGATTGTGAGTGTCTGGTAACTATGATCACTGGCAAAAAAAATAACGTAACTGGATAAGTAAGATCAGAAACCCACTAATTTCTTCCCTGGTGGGATATCAGCAAGGTTTAGGGGAGAAAATACATGTTTGGATGTTTGTAATAGCTTGAACAATTGAGACAACTGTAATACCTCTCAAGGAATTGAGAGCTTTGTTTTTCATCTGTTGAGCACCCAAACTGAGCTTCCCTGGTGGCTCAGTGGTAAAGAATCTGCCTGCCAATGTAGGGGGCTTCCATGATAGCTCAGCTGGTAAAGAATCTCGCTGCAATGCAGGAGACCCTGGTTCGACTCCTGGGTCAGGAAGATCCATTAAAGAAAAGATAGGCTACCCACTCCAGTATTCTTGGGCTTCCCTTGTGGCTCATCTAGTAAAGAATCTGCCTGCAATGTGGGAGACCCGGTTTAGATCTCTGGGTTGGGAAGATCCCCTTAGAGAAGGTAAAGCCTGCCCACTTGTGGATTCAATCCTTGGGTCTGGAGGATCCCCTGGAGAAGGAAATGGTAACCCACTCCAGTATTCTTGCCTGGATTCAGAACCTGGACTCTTGCAATCCCAGGTTCAGAGGTGTAGCAGGAGAGAAAGGAGCTGGGCACAATCTTTGAAAGAATGACATGGCCCAAGGATACAACATAAACCAATTAGAATCAAATGGAACCAAGATGGCAGACAAGACTAGACCTTGATCCTCAATCAGCAAGTGAAATGACCTATCCACAGGTGCCACGACAGTTCCAAGGCACTGTTAAAAGACCAAGGAGTGGGGGGTAGCCCAAATCCTTGAAATCTCCATCCCTTCCCCGAAATAGTTGGAATAATCCTCCCACTCATCCGCATATGAAATTACCCAGCCTATATAAACTAACCACACCACATTTCACAGCCACACTCACCCTCCGCGAAGGCCCACACTCTGCCTGTGGAGTGTTTCTCTCTGAATCTGAATAAATCCATTTCATACCTATAACTCTGTCTCTCACTGAGTTCTTTCTGGGGATGAGACATCAAGAACCTGAGCTTTATTAGGCCCTGAAACCAGGAAATGTGGGTTTTGGCTGGCTTCAAGTCCCAGTCACATGGGTTCAAGTCCCAATCTGAGGTTAATGGTTTCAGTGGGACCTGGCAGGCTACAGTCCGTGGTACGGCAGAGTCGGACACGACTTAGACCTGGGTTCGATCCCTGGCTTGGGAAGATCCCCTGCAGAAGGAAACGGCAACCCACTCCAGCACTCTTGCCTGGAAAATCCCATGGACGGAGGAGCCTGGTAGGCTACAGTCCATGGGGTCGCAAAGAGTAGGACACGACTGAGAGACTTCAGTTTCACTTTCGCAACTCAACAACAAGAATGCCTAACCTGGACAAGTGAGCTCTGACTGCTCCTTCCCTCCCTGCTTGGCTGGCTCTAACCCCAGCCTCCAGCCTGACGCTGGAATTTTTGCAGTTGGGGAAGAGTTGGGGATGGGTTGGGGTGTCAGCCTGGAGTTTCTGGGGATCACTGAAGTCCAGCTGGACCCTATGGGGCTCGTGGGCACAAAAGTCCCTTTCCCTGAGTTCCAAAGGGCAGGTTCAAACAGTTACTGATCAGGGAAGAGAGAGGATGCAGAGACCAGGGAGGAAGAGTCAAGAAACAATAGTGCAGCCCTGGGGGCAGGTCCTAGTTCCCCCTCAAGGGATACACATAACAGCATCTTTGAGCTGTTTTGCAGATACTGAAACTCCCACCAAATGGAAAGATGTTAACGTCTGATAAACCACTCTTCATTACAGAGAAAAGGTCAAACAGTGGCCAGAAGATCTCTGGATTGAAGGAATGCAGCCTTTTCAGGCACTCTGATCCTCATCAGCAACCCCATCCGTGGACTAGAAGACTCCACACAGGGGTCCCTGTCCGTCCCCCTCCACACACACAGCTCCAGGTCTGGACACACTGCCTTGAGGGCATCAGCCCGCTGTGGCCCTCTGTGCCTGGCAAACAATAAAACTATTCTTTTCTACTTCACCCAAAACTCTGCAAAAGTCGCTCAGTCATTTCCATCTCTGTAATCCCACGGACTATACAGCCCATGGAATTCTCCAGGCCAGAATACTGGAGTGGGTAGCCTTTCCCCTCTCCAGGGAATCTTCCCACCCAGGGATGGAACCCAGGTCTCCCGCATTGCAGACGGATTCTTTACCAGCTGAGCCACAAGGGAAGCCCAAGAATACTAGAGTGAGTAAGCTGCCTATCCCTTCTTCAGCAGATCTTTCTGACCCAGGAATAGAACCAGAGTCTCCTGCATTACAGGCAGATTCTTTACCAGCTGAGCTACCAACTCTGCCTGAGAGTTAATTCAGGGTTAGTGTACAGAGGCCAGAATTTACTTCACCATCTTTGCCACCACTTGGATGTGGTACATTTGTGAATGAAGATCAAGTTTGGATAACTACTGTGGAGTCATGGGGTGACTTGACTTGAGTTATTGCAGCCTCTGAATTCAACTGTGCCTGAGGGTGGAGGTTTTTTGCTTCCCCTCTAAACAATTATGAATTAGATCTTGTCACTGAAAGATAAAAGAGTTCTGAGTAAATGACTATCCTCTTTCAGAGTAACACAGGATAGGCATTATGGTGGTGGTTTAGTCACTAAGTTGTGTCCAACTCTTGCAACCCCACAGACTGTAGTCCTCCAGGCTCTTTACCAATTGAGAATAAATATTATATATACATATAAATGGGCTTCCCAGGTGGCCCTAGGGGTAAAGTCTCTGCCTGCCAATGCAGGAGACATAGGTTTAATCCCTGGATCAGGAAGATCCCCTAGAGAAGGAAATGGCAAGATACTCAAGTATTCTTGCCTGGAAAATTCCATGGACAGAGAAGCCTGGCTGGGTACAGTCCGTGGGGTACATTCCATGGGGTTGCAGGAGTTGGACATGACTGAGTAACTAAGCACATACCTATAAATGCCACCTTTCCATATATTAGGATATAAATTTTAGGTTGAAAAGAATCTTGTGTGTTTCCTATTCTGCCTTATCACCTACAACCACGTCTCACTCCACTTCTCACAGCCTGGCATACAGTAGGTGCTCAATAAGTAACTGTTGAACAAAGAGATGAAACCCACGTAAACTCACAACCACTCTTCAAGATAGGTGTTCCTGTTTCCATTTTGTAGCTGAGAAAACAGCCTTGGAGAGGTTAATTGACAAGCTCAAGGCCACATGCTTAGTAAATGCCAGGGCCAATATATAAAAACAGACCTGTTTGACTCCAAATTCTCTTTGCCACCTCCCTGACTCTTTAATTTAGTCTGCTGTTGACACGGCCTCTTTGGCAGTACAGAAAAGTCACTCGGTGACTAAGATGGAGCAGCCACAAAGTAAATGACGCCACCCCACTCACATTATGCAGGCATGCCTTCTGCTTTCTTTCCCAATCACCAGATATTCCAAACATGTAAATAACGTTGCAGGGCAGCAATATCAAGATCTGAAAATGGCTCCACCAGCCGCTGAGCAAAACAAGTTCATTCCCTTCAGGCTTACACCAGTGCCTTGCACGTTCCTCATACATTTCTCTACCTTTCTGCAGCGGCCAGTTACTTTTGGTCCACTGCTAAAGCCAGAAGTTTGATAATTCTTGGTGTCACTGTGAGGGGACCCACTGACCAAAATCACCCACTCTGACTAGGCCTGAGAGTAACCACTTGCATGAGTTACAACAGGAAGTCCTGGTAAGGAACTTGGAACTAACACGCTACTACCAACCGGAAGAACTTGGCAAAGGTCAAAAGGAGAGGGGAGACTCCATATGTCCTACCAACCTCCCAGAATCCTCCTCGCTGGAACCCATCTCGGCTAAGTGATGCATGTACCAGCAGGAAGGACCCTGAGTCAGTCATTGACCAGGAAATCCAGAGACCAACCCATCGCCGTAAAACCTGGGAACACGAGCCACATGGCAGAGCAGTTCTCCTGTATTTCCTTCCCCCACAGCTCTCCACTTGGGCACCCCTTCCCCCAAAAGTCTCTGGGTTTGTCAGCAAGTGTGTCTCCTGGGATGTTCATTTTCGAGAGTTAAACAAGAGGGTCCTGGGGGAGGGGGGGAGTCACTATATAATCATATTAAATAGCATAATTTAAAATCATTATGTAATTCTGTGACAATTACATGTAATATGTATTTATACATGTATTATGTCTAACGCATATTGTCAGACACATACACAATCCATAGTATTACTAATTGTATAATTATTTCTATTCTTTACTGAGCCCTTACTGTATACCAAGCACAATTAGAGCGCCTTACAAGTATTAACTTGTGCGATTCTCAATGGCAACTCCCGTGTGGTCCTCATCCAATACAGGAGGATGGTATACCATGGTTTGAGGTGCTTTTGATGTGTCCGTTTTACAGATGGAAAAATCGTAGAACAGAGTAGTTTTCCCCCAGCAGGCAAAGCTGAGATTCTAGCTCAGCAGTCTGCGGTCTGGCTTGAGAGCTCATGCTCTTAGCTCATATATATTACACACACATATACATTTATATGGCTTCCCTGCTGGCTCAGATGGTAAAGAATCTGCCTGCAATGCGGGATAATCGGGTTCGATCTCTGGGTTGGGAAGATCCCCTGGAGGAGGGAATAGCAACCCACTCCGATATTCTTGCCTGGAGAATTCCACAAACAGAGGAGACTGGCAGACTATAGTTCATGCAGTCGCAGAGTCGAACACGCCTGAGGGACTAACACACACACACATGCATTTATATATATGTGTGTGTGCGCGTGTGTGTGTATCTCAAGCACTCAACATTGTCTCTCTTACACAGTTTGGTTGTGATGGTGTTGCAGTACACTTGGAAATAAACTGGGTGATACATCCACTGAGCCCTTTCCAAGAACCAGGCGCTGGGTTATGAACTTTATACGCTTTAGTTCCTTTCACTACCATCCAACAAGGTGACTGCCGCCCAGAGACGTGACGATCCCTGTCCGAGGTCACACAGCAAGTAAGTAATGCCCAAGGTCACCCAGCTGAAGGAAGGAGATGAACCAGGTCACCTGCCACAGATTCCACATCCTGACAGCACCCTGTCCACCTGCTTTTTCCTCTCCAAACCACAATGCTTCAGTCAGATGCTGTAGGTGAAATGCCTTACACACGGCCTGGTACGTAGTAAATGCCTGAAAACAAGCAGCTGCTGTTGTTTTTATTGTAACTAAATGCACAAAGCCCAGTAGGCATTTTCTTCCAAGAAAATGACGGAAGTATGAATTTATGACGCCGTCTGTTCAGAGGGCAGATCCAGGGCCCCTTTTAAACCCTAACAAAGCCCCTGCCTTGTTGGTCGACACCAGTTCCTGCATCCAGCCGCATGTGGGAAACCCGAGATTGCCTGTGAGTCACACAGTTCACTGGGCTCTGCTCCCTGCCTTCTGATGGAGACGATCTGGGGTTCAGAGTGGACACCTGCATGCTTCATGAACTGGCCCAGGTTCTGATGAGTCGCAGGGCCAGCTGACCCCTGGATGCAAGAAGCCCTCCGACTGACTCAGAGCTGCGTCTTTCCCTGAAGGCTTCTCACAAGCTGCCCGGGGCCAGTCGGCTGTCCTGTGCTCGAACATCCTCTCTGCCACCGGGCACCGACAGATGGGAGCTATTCTTATTATTTAGCATTTATTAAGCGCCCACAGTGTGCCAGGAGCCGCATGGAACAGGGGTGTGGGTGGTCCCCAAGAGTCTGTCCCCAGAAGGCTGTGGCCACATGGAGGAGAGGGGATGGGCTTCGCTCTTCGCCTTCAGAGCCCACCCCCTGCCCCCGTCCTTCCACCCAGCCCCAGTTCCAGCCCCAGCTGTTCTACTAGAGCAAATGGGCAAAGGTTTGGGCCAGGCTTCCACAGGGCTGAAACCTGGCCCTCCTCCTGCCTGGGTGTCCAACGTGCAGGGCCCTGTGGGGCTCATGGACACAAGGCTTTTGTGAGCCCCCCATTTCTTAGATTACAGGAAACAGCCTTCCTTCAGCCTCCAAGACCTTCCCTGAGTTCCAATGGGCAGATTCAAACAGTTGTTAACTAGGGAAGGGAGCAAGAAACAGTCAAGAGGAGCCTCGGGGCAGAGTCCCGCTTCCTCATCAAGGGATCAGTACAACAATATCTTTCAGTTGTTTTGCAGATACTGAAACCCCCTCCAGGTGGGAGAAGTTAATGATTAACGATGATATGCCGCCCACAGGCATGCAGACCCCAGACCAGTTAAACCTGAAGGTTGATGATGCTGACTATTACTTCCCTCACCACCAACCATGAGCTGATCACACCCTCTTTTACTATAAGACTTGTCACTGTCTCCCCAGAGCTGAGACACTTGGTTTCTAGGGCATGAGACCACTGTGTCCCCGTTGGCCTGGTAAAGCAATAAAGTCCCCCTTTTCTACTTCACCCAAAACTCTGTCTTCGAGGTTTAATTCAGCACCTGTGTACAGAGAAGCTGAGTGTTTGGCATCAGGTGTCTAGTAGTCCCAGCTTCCCAGGCTAACAACTTAGAAAGTGGGAGGGGATATGTGTCTCATGCCCCCCAAAGCCATGGGCTAAGGCTGTCAACCCTCACCGTGGTGTATCCCTGATTGCACCCCACTCTGTTCAGCTGCACCTAAAACCTGTTCCCCTGGTTCACAGGAATCTCCATGGACAGCAGAAGCAGAGAGCTGCACACAGGCCCACCCACCTCCAAACTGAGAGCATCTTCATATGCAAAGGAAACCACAGCCACCCAGGATAGGATGAAAAAACCATGACAACGGCGACGTTGGCCAGCCACGATGGAGTCTGTACCACGAGCAGGTGCTGCTATGGCTGCTTCACAAACATTATCGCATTAAAGCCTCAGGGCTCCCTTGCGAAGTGGGTGTGACTGTCCCTGCCACCAAGCTGAGACAGTGGAAGCTCCGAGAGGTGAAACCCCCAGGACACGGGACCAAGGGCCAGCTCCGGTTCAGCCCTGGGCATAATGTCCCCATGGCTGGACGACAAGGGCCCCAGGCGTGATCATCTTTGAGTTCTTTTATTCCTGATACTGACTCCGGGAGGTAGAAGTCCATGGAATGTTACTCCCACTTTCTGGATGAGAAAGCGGAGGCTCTGAGAGGTCACGCAGCTTTCCCAGAATCACCCAGAGAAGGTCACGGCCAGCCTCAGGTTTCCCTGGTCTAAATTCCACACTCTCAATCCTCTGGTCTAAATCTTTAATTGTGCTGCCTCATGAAACGAGAAGAAATAGCTCTTCGGAGAGTGGTTGGTGAGAGCACTGTGAGAACACACAAGACAGCTGCCTCCACGGTCGCTGAATCTCACCCCCTGTCTGAGAGCCAGTGCGGATTAGCGGGGGGAGGAAAGGTAACGGCTGAGGGATGCCACCCTCTCCCAGGCTGGCGACGCACCGGACCCACCACGCTTCCTGGAGCCAGATGGAGGGTAGGTAAATCAAGAGAGCATGGTAAATCAACTATACGTCAATAAAATAAATAATTTTAAAAATAAAAAATAGGCTTTGCAGAAGCCTATTCCACGGACCCACGGAATATTGAGTTCATTGCTTCTGGACAGTACTTAGGGTTCAGTAGTTAATCAGGTGAAGGAGCTGGCTGCTTGAATGCTGGTGGGATGCAAGTGTGATGGATCTATCTTTAGACGGGAGAGAAACATAAATAGGGGCGAGTATCTCCATCCTAAGTCAGCCTGGGAAAGCACTTACCCAAAACAACCTTTCAAAGACAGGGAGGGGGGTTCCGCTTCACCATCAAAGGCTCAGATCGCAGAACACCAAAGCAGCAAAGCGGAGTGTGAAATCCACAAGTCCCCCCAGCCCCGCCTGCCCCATGCCAACGTATTATAAAAAGCATACTTGCTGATATAGCATGCCTTTAAAACGATCAGAATGACAGATGGCTGCGGCAGGAACACATCCTTTTTATAGGACTGCTATTAATCAGAAGAGATTGACAGTGTCCCTTTAATCTTTTAATTAAAAAAACAAAAAGTGCACCTCTATACAGCTGAAGGGGGAAAGCTGCTGGCGTCTCCGAGTGCACTGAGACACCTGGAATGATGTGCAAGGTCCACATGATTTCAAACTTCGTAAAAGGAGGGCTTTAGTTTCCCTTTATTTCTAGATTTATTGACGTTGGTATTGCTAATATAAAAAGAAGGTATGGGTTTGCATGATGTGAGTCAGTCCTGTCTTGCCTCAATTATGGTGTTACTTGTTGCCCTCGTCAGGCTATCTATATGTTCCTAGATTGTGGTGATTTTACTTGCAAAAGACTGGGGATGTCCCAAATATACTCTGGTGGGAGACACTCCTGTAATTACTTTAGGTGGGAAAATACCGCATAAAATTGCCATATCTGCCTTTGATTTATCTGATCAGGTATGGAGAAGCAAGATACACTGGGTGATTGTGAGTGTCTGGTAACTATGATCACTGGCAAAAAAAAAAAAAACGTAACTGGATAAGTAAGATCAGAAACCCACTAATTTCTTCCCTGGTGGGATATCAGCAAGGTTTAGGGGAGAAAATACATGTTTGGATGTTTGTAATAGCTTGAACAATTGAGACAATTGTAATACCTCTCAAGGAATTGAGAGCTTTGTTTTTCATCTGTTGAGCACCCAAACTGAGCTTCCCTGGTGGCTCAGTGGTAAAGAATCTGCCTGCCAATGTAGGGGGCTTCCATGATAGCTCAGTTGGTAAAGAATCCCGCTGCGATGCAGGAAACCCTGGTTCGACTCCTGGGTCAGGAAGATCCGCTAAAGAAAAGATAGGCTACCCACTCCAGTATTCTTGGGCTTCCCTTGTGGCTCATCTGGTAAAGAATCTGCCTGCAATGTGGGAGACCCGGTTTAGATCTCTGGGTTGGGAAGATCCCCTTAGAGAAGGTAAAGGCTGCCCACTTGTGGATTCAATCCTTGGGTCTGGAGGATCCCCTGGAGAAGGAAATGGTAACCCACTCCAGTATTCTTGCCTGGATTCAGAACCTGGACTCTTGCAATCCCAGGTTCAGAGGTGTAGCAGGAGAGAAAGGAGCTGGGCACAACCTTTGAAAGAATGACATGGCCCAAGGATACAACATAAACCAATTAGAATCAAATGGAACCAAGATGGCAGACAAGACTAGACCTTGATCCTCAATCAGCAAGTGAAATGACCCATCCAGAGGTGCCACGACAGTTCCAAGGCACTGTTAAAAGACCAAGGAGTGGGGGGTAGCCCAAATCCTTGAAATCTCCATTCCTTCCCCGAAATAGTTGGAATAATCCTCCCACTCATCCGCATATGAAATTACCCAGCCTATAAAACCTAACCACACCACATTTCACAGCCACACTCACCCTCCGCGAAGGCCCACACTCTGCCTGTGGAGTGTTTCTCTTTGAATCTGAATAAATCCATTTCATACCTATAACTCTGTCTCTCACTGAGTTCTTTCTGGGGATGAGACATCAAGAACCTGAGCTTTATTAGGCCCTGAAACCAGGAAATGTGGGTTTTGGCTGGCTTCAAG
Source organism: Cephalophus harveyi (assembly GCA_006410635.1). NCBI lineage: Eukaryota > Metazoa > Chordata > Mammalia > Artiodactyla > Bovidae > Cephalophus > Cephalophus harveyi. The sequence goes on from SJYT01013034.1 coordinate 532,977, forward strand.
TCCCAGTCACATGGGTTCAAGTCCCAATCTGAGGTAAACGGTTTCAGTGGGACCTGGCAGGCTACAGTCCGTGGTACAGCAGAGTTGGACACGACTTAGACCTGGGTTCGATCCCTGGCTTGGGAAGATCCCCTGCAGAAGGAAATGGCAACCCACTCCAGCACTCTTGCCTGGAAAATCCCATGGACAGAGGAGCCTGGTAGGCTACAGTCCATAGGGTCGCAAAGAGTAGGACACGACTGAGCGGGCTTCAGTTTCACTTTCGCAACTCAACAACAAGAATGCCTAAACTGGACAAGTGAGCTCTGACTGCTTCTCCCTCCCTGCTTGGCTGGCTCTAACGCCAGCCTCCAGCCTTACGCTGGAATTTTTGTAGTTGGGGAAGAGTTGGGGATGGGTTGGGGTGTCAGCCTGGAGTTTCTGGGGATCGCTGAAGTCCAGCTGGACCCTATGGGGCTCGTGGGCACAAAAGCCCCTTTCCCTGAGTTCCAAAGGGCAGGGTCAAACAGTTGCTAATCAGGGAATAGACAGGATGCAGAGACCAGGGAGGAAGAGTCAAGAAACAATCGTGCAGCCTTGGGGGCAGGTCCCAGTTCCCCCTCAAGGGATACACAGAACAGTATCTTTGAGCTGTTTTGCAGATACTGAAACTCCCACCAAATGGAAAGATGTTAATGTCTGATAAACCACTCTTCATTCCAGAAAGAAGGTCACTGCTAGGCCAGAAGATCTCTGGATTGAAGGAATGCAGCCTCTTCAGGCACTCTGATCCTCATCAGCAACCCCATCCGTGGACTAGAAGACTCCACACAGGGGTCCCTGTCCGCCCCCCCTCCACACACACACCTCCAGGTCTGGACACACTGCCTTGAGGGCATTAGCCTGCTGTGGCCCTCTTTGCCTGGCAAACAATAAAGCTATCCTTTTCTACTTCACCCAAAACTCTGCAAAAGTCGCTCAGTCATTTCCAACTCTTTGTAATCCCATGGACTATACAGTTCATGGAATTCTCCAGGCCAGAATACTGGAGTGGGTAGCCTTTCGCCTCTCCAGGGGATCTTTCCACCCAGGGGTGGAACCCAGGTCTCCCACACTGCAGGTGGATTCTTTACCAGCTGAGCCACAAGGGAAGCCCAAGAATACTGGAGTGGGTAAGCTCCCTTCTTCAGCAGATCTTCTTGACCCAGGAATAGAACCAGGGTCTCCTGCATTACAGGCAGATTCTTTACCAGCTGAGCTACCAACTCTGCCGAGAGTTAATTCAGGGTTAGTGTACAGAGGCCAGAATTTACTTCACCATCTTTGCCACCAGTTGGATGTAGTACATTTGTGAATGAAGATCAAGTTTGGATAACTACTGTGGAGTCATGGGGTGACTTGACTTGAGTTATTGCAGCCTCTCAGGAAGATCCCCTAGAGAAGGAAATGGCAAGATACTCAAGTATTCTTGCCTGGAAAATTCCATGGACAGAGAAGCCTGGTTGGGTACAGTCCGTGGGGTACATTCCATGGGGTTGCAGGAGTTGGACATGACTGAATAACTAAGCACATACATATAAATGCCACCTTTCCATATATTAGGATATAAATTTTAGGTTTAAAAGAATCTTGTGTGTTTCCTATTCTGCCTCATCACCTACAAGCACGTCTCACTCCACTTCTCACAGCCTGGCATACAGTAGGTGCTCAATAAGTAACTGTTGAACAAAGAGATGAATCCCACATAAACTCACAACCACTCTTCAAGATAGGTGTTCCTGTTTCCATTTTGTAGCTGAGAAAACAGCCTTGGAGAGGTTAATTGACAAGCTCAAGGCCACATGCTTAGTAAATGCCAGGGCCAATATATAAAAACAGACCTGTTTGACTCCAAATTCTCTTTGCCACCTCCCTGACTCTTTAATTTAGTCTGCTGTTGACACGGCCTCTTTGGCAGTACAGAAAAGTCACTCGGTGACTAAGATGGAGCAGCCACAAAGTAAATGACGCCACCCCACTCACATTATGCAGGCATGCCTTCTGCTTTCTTTCCCAATCACCAGATATTCCAAACATGTAAATAACATTGCAGGGCAGCAATATCAAGATCTGAAAATGGCTCCACCAGCCGCTGAGCAAAACAAGTTCATTCCCTTCAGGCTTACACCAGTGCCTTGCACGTTCCTCATACATTTCTCTACCTTTCTGCAGCGGCCAGTTACTTTTGGTCCACTGCTAAAGCCAGAAGTTTGATAATTCTTGGTGTCACTGTGAGGGGACCCACTGACCAAAATCACCCACTCTGACTAGGCCTGAGAGTAACCACTTGCATGAGTTACAACAGGAAGTCCTGGTAAGGAACTTGGAACTAACACGCTACTACCAACCGGAAGAACTTGGCAAAGGTCAAAAGGAGAGGGGAGACTCCATATGTCCTACCAACCTCCCAGAATCCTCCTCGCTGGAACCCATCTCGGCTAAGTGATGCATGTACCAGCAGGAAGGACCCTGAGTCAGTCATTGACCAGGAAATCCAGAGACCAACCCATCGCCGTAAAACCTGGGAACACGAGCCACATGGCAGAGCAGTTCTCCTGTATTTCCTTCCCCCACAGCTCTCCACTTGGGCACCCCTTCCCCCAAAAGTCTCTGGGTTTGTCAGCAAGTGTGTCTCCTGGGATGTTCATTTTCGAGAGTTAAACAAGAGGGTCCTGGGGGAGGGGGGGTGTTCCTCCTTCCTGTGACCTCACTACACAGGTGTATACAGATCTCTCATTAGATACATCACCCAATTCAATGATGCTGATTTCTGCCTCAAAATCCAGAGTTGAGGGGTTTGCCTCTACCACTGCTATCCACATCAGGGAAGGCATTCCTCATTTCTCTGCTGCCATCTAATTCTGTGGGGTAAAGGTTGGAGAACACAGCCTTCAGAGAGCTTACTGCTTCAGAGAGAAAGGATAGCAAATAGCGATTGGGACTCAAAATCCAGGGAATTCGACATTCACCTGCCGGATTCAGAGAAGGGCATTAGAGAGCCCATTCCCGTGTGGGCACAGAGAGATTCAGGGTTCAGAAGCTCCATTTCTGAGATTCCTCCCAGCTCCTCTGGAGCCCTGTCTTTTGAGACCTATATTTACACAACGGCAAGACACACAGTGCCAATGGGTTGGGGAAGATACTGAAGCTCTGTCTTGATATGTCAACCCAAGCATCGTGAGCTCACCCAGGTTCTCTGCTCTGATAGGAAGGGCTTTCTCCTCTGGTTGCCCAGAGAATGTCTGATGATGCTCTACAGCCCAATTTGAATGCCACCTTTCCCCTCTGAGTGCATGCATGCTACGTCGATTCAATTGTGTTTGACTCTTTGCAACCCGATGGACTGCAGCCCGCCAGGCTCCTCAATAAGTGGGATTCTCCAGGCAAGAATACTGGAGTGGGTTGCCAGGCCCTCTTATAGGGGAGCTTCCTGACCCAGGGATTGAACCCGCATCTCTTGTGTTTCCTGCATTGGTAGGCGGGTTCTTTACCACCAGAACCACCTGGGAAGCCCCCATTCCCCTCTGAACGACTCTATTTCCTACTTCAAGAGGCATCCACCGTCTCCCTCTCCTGTATCTCCATATGCACCTTGACAGTGGATCTGTGACAAAGAACAAAGGTTCCAGTCTACCAGACGTGGTCCACATCTCAGCTCTGGCACAAACCTTGTGACAACCCTTGTGACCTTGGGCAAGTGACCTTTCTCTACATGTCAGTTTCCGGTCCTCCATATGCAGCAAAGGCATTGTAATACATGACTGTGATTTCTCATCCAAGACCCCTGGGGTCACCTCTATCTTGAAATTCAGATTTAGGGAGATTTTTCTTTTCCAGAAAGGGAATCCATCAGAAACAGATTATGTAACTTTCTCAGCAGGGCCTGGGACAACACTCTAAAATCAAACACAGAAAAATTCCCATAGCAAAATATATGAATATTCACACTGAGTGGGATAAAGACAGTCTATAAATAGCGACACATCATTTCAGGTCAAGTTTTCTTCCAAAAGGCATTTTAGTGCCAACATTCCCCCTACCCCACAAAAAAGCTGATTTTCAGAGCTTTGGGAGATTTACAATTACAGATAATGGTAGGACAAATAGAACCCAACTTTCTGGTTACAGTAACCACCATTATCCACAGGTTTGCTCTTCTAGGTTTACCTGAGGTCAACCACAACTTTAAAATATTAAATGGAAAATTCTAGAAGGAAACAATTCATACATTTTAAACCGTATGTTGTTCTGGGTGGTCCAGTCCCATTCTGTCCTGTCCAGGATATGGACCATCCCTGTGTTCAGAAGATCCCACACAGTTAGTTGCTTAGTAACTATCTCAGTTATCAGATTGACTACCGAGTTACTACGATGCTTGGGTGCAACTGATCCTGATTTTCCTGAATACCAGCCCCAAAGGACAAGAATTAGTGATGCTGGCAGTCCTGATGGACAAAGAGAAGCCGTCAAGTGCTTCCTTGAAATGAAAAGGAAAACATTCTCAACCTAATAAGGAAGGCAACAAAGCCATATGCTAAAATTGCTAAGATCTATGTTAAGAATGAATCTTCTCTGTGACACTTCAGGGAAGGAAAAAAAAAAAAAAAGAGTGTGTGCTTTGTATAGTAAGATATCCAGGGGCACATTCACAACTTTTTATTGCCGTAAACTGTTATAATAGTTCTATTTTATTTTTAATTATTAGTAGTCTCTGACTGTGTCTAATTTACAAATTAAACTTGACCACATGTATGCACCCACTCCAGTATTTTTGCCTGGAAAATTCCATGGACAGAGGAGCCTGGTAGGCTACAGTCCACAGGGCTACAGAGAGTCAGACATGACTGAGTAACTAACACACACACACACATGCACACACACACACATACACAGAGGTATGTGTGTACAGGGAAAAACACAATCTATCTTGGGTCCAGTACTATCTAAAGCATCCACTGGGGGTCTAGGCCATATCCCTGGGAAATGGAGCATTTCCTGCCCTGCTAGTAAACAAGGACGTCACAGTCATCAGTGGCTGGTGACCCTGGGGGAAGGAGAAGAACGCCTGTGATCTAGCAGCCAGCAGACTGCAGCCACTCCCCACGGTGAGCCCTGAGGAAGCTCAGGATACGAAAACACAGGACCATGCCCTGATGGCTGAGATGCTTAATAAAGGAATGATTTCAGTGAGCCTGGGCTCTTGCATCTTCCTATAATAGAAAAGTGCTAAATTCCTTAACTTGGGATATCTGCTTTTCTTTCAATAAGAATAATCTCTTTGATGCTCAGACTACCTGCTCTTGGTTACAAAACTTCTATATAACCAGGCTCATCCCCTCGCCTCCTCGGAGCAGTTTGCTCAGGCTTACTTGAGAGGCCCAGGCTTGAAGTCCTAAAACTTAGTACTGAATAAAACATAGCTCTCAACTTTTAGGTTGCTGAATATTTTTTAAAGTCAACATCCTCCACAGACAAGGTGGGGGGACAACTGCATTGTTAGGATAAATTGAGATAAAATATGTAAGTATTTAGCACCAAGCCTGGTACATGCATGCATACCAGTCGCTTCAGTCAAGTCTGACTCTTTGTGATCCCACTGACCGTAGCCAGCCAAGCTCCTCTGTCCATGGGATTCTCCAGGCAAGAATACTGGAGTGGGTAGCCAGGCCCTCCTCCAGGGGATCTTCCTGATCCAGGGATCAAACCCGAGTCTCTTATGTCTCCTGCACTGGCAGGTGGGTTCTTTACCAATCACTGCCAGCTGGGAAGTCCTGCCTGGTACACAGCAAGTATGAAATATTTATCACCCATCATGCTTTCCTGGTGTTTTTACTGTCGTATGGATTTTATATTTATCTAAGGTTCTCTTCCACTAGGGTGTGAACCTAACAGTCAGTAGCTGTACTGGCTGCTCCTGTTTTCCAGGTATATGTAACAGTGCCTGATATGGAATATGTGGGTAGCAAATGAATGACTAAGGTGAAAAAATGCATGGTGAGGTGGATGTGGCCATGTCTACACCATCCTCTGTCTAGGAAAACAGTCTCCAGACCTGATCTGCAATATCCGGAGGAGATGAAAATGGAACTGTCTTGGTGTGGAGAATAATCCAGCAGTGATGGTCAAAGGCGATATCTGGCAGATAAATATCTAGAGTGAGGGGCTCAAGTGTGAACCTGAACCCAGAGCCGAGGGCTCTTTAGACCCAAACACCACCCAGACTGATCAGTTACAAAGCTGGGGTTTAGATGATATCATCTGACGCTGTGTGGCCGGCCATTGGTCCACGGCTCGGGTAAGTTCTCCTGGTAGCTTCTTCCACTCAAGACTGACAGACAATTTACTTGTCAAATCTGCTGTTCTCAGGTCAGATAACTCATTGATCATTCAAGGTCTTGTTGGAAATTGAGACATGAATAAAGGAGTTCAATGGGACATGTTCGTTCTTCTTAATCAGAGATACGAGCAGTCCGCTCTATGCCAAGGGGAATGGAACAGTGTTTATACACTGTTAATATTTGATACTTGATAGTTATTTCTCCTCTTTGCTTCTTACTATGCATGAAAACTGTCCAAACTGCTTTAGCCCAATCCTCCACGGTCACTCTGGAATACTTTACATGGCTGGAAGGAAAAACTATTCACCTTGCTATATATTCAACAAGTTCAGACATCAAAAGATGGGTTCAGGATATTCAATATGGTAAAGCATCTAGCTTTCTTCGGGGGTGGCTCATGAGGTCAGCAGTCACTATTGAATCTACTCCTGGGACAAAAGATAACATCCTCGGAATTATTAGGAAACATATTTGCTCACTGCCTTTGCAGGATAAGGTGATGCTCTCTTAAAAGCCTCTTATGATATCTGATCAATTATTGTTTGTTTTCTTGGGACTGAGCAGAAAAAAACAGAGCAATAGAAAAAAAAAAGTGGCACTTGATAGGGTTATGAAACGGAAATTCTTAGGCCACAGAATCACTGGTTCTTCACGTTGGAAAGACTGTGAGAGGAATCCTAAATTCTGATAAGACAACCCTGCCAAGTGGCCCCTACAGCTGTTTCATACCTCCAGTCACAGGGAACTTACTACTGCGGAAGGAACACACTCTATTTGGGATCATGGAACTGTCTCACTGATCACATTATGAGGACATGGGTGGCACCTTAATTCCCTCTAGGAAAGCCCTGGCATCTTTTTTTAAACTTCTATTTTGTACTGGGGTAGAGCAGATTAACAATGCTGTGACAGTTTCAGGTGGACAGCAAAGGGACTCAGCCATACATACACATGTATCCATTCCCCCCCAAAGCTCCTTCTCATCCAGGCTGCCACATAACATTGAGCAGAGTTCCCTGCGCTATACAGTAGGTCCTTATCGGTTATCCGTTTTAAATACAGCAGTGTGTACATGTCCATCCCAAACTTCCTAATTCTCCCTCCCCGCCGGCAACCATAAGTTCGTTCTCTAAGTCTGTGAGTTTGGGAAAGCCTGGGTTGGGAAGATCCCCTGGAGGAGGGCATGGCAACCCACTCCAGTATTCTTGCCTGAAGAGTCCCCATGCACAGAGGAGCGTGGTGAGCTGCAGTCCATGGGGTCGCACAGTTGGACATGACTGAGCGACAAATCACCCACACACACATTTGTATCTTGAAGAGTCTGGGAAGAAACCCACATGATCAACGAATTGGTCAGCAAGCTGATAGAGTCTGCGGGAATACAGGGCACCTGGTATCACCTGAAGCATCAGCTGAGAGGCGAGTGTGTGGGTGTGTGTCTTAGTTTTTTCTCTCTTTGAGTTGCCTTTCCTTCACTTGCAAATGTTACTGCAGTGGAGTGTCTGAGTTGCTTGATGCCGCTGGATAAATAACACAGGCTGTCTCAGAAAACTGGAAAGACGGCCAGTCTCTTCCCACCCAGAGCGTTTCCGTGTGATCCACGGCGGGTGGGAGAGGAAGAAGATGAAGGCTGTCACAGCATCTGGGCTAAGACCCCCTGCCGCACCACTCCCTGACTTCTGGGTAACCAGCTACCGGAGGTGTCACTTGGGAAAACAAAGCATGATCCCAGCAACGATCTGCAAGTAAAATCTCTTGTTTCTTCCCCCCATGAAGAAATGAATCCATTTCTCAAAGGCTCTGCACAGGAGGAAAGAATGGGAACCGGGCCTCCCCAATTTCTCAGCTCGCCCGTGTGTCTTCTCATCTATCACCCGGGTAATACGTCCAGAGTGGCATTTTGTAATGACAGCAGCATTCCAGCGGATCGATAGTTATTTAATTCCCAACAAGCTCTCGAGTCCATTAAGCCTGATTACATTCACCCATTTCAGTGGGTGCTGTTATTTTTCCTACACCGGCACTTAATCTATAACAGGAACTTATGAGAACTTTCAAAAGCAATTTCAGCATCAATCAGCATAGAGTGAAGGGCACGATTTGCTTGTAATTATTTATCGGATGGGGCGGTCCAGGGTCTGACAAAACTCCAACCGCTAACCTTCACCCTGAATGTCCAACGGAAGTAAAAGGTTTTCCGGTGTGTCACCGAACCTGACTTCAGACCCCAGTGCCTCACTGGCCTGTGTACGCCTGGAAGGATGGAACTGTTTCACGTTGTTGAGGACCACTCTCCGGGTAGTCCATTATTTCTCATGCATAATATAGAAGCCTCTCAAATAATCAGGGACCATAAAATCCGGCATGATAAGATGTTTCGCTATGTTTTGGACTCACCCCTAAAGGCTCAAATTGCCAAGATTCTTACAGTTTACAAGAGGTAACAACAATATTCAGAAAAGGAGACACTGGAAGTTTGACCAGAACCCTCCTCAGAAATTTGAATTAATGAGCTAGTGTTGCAGCATTTTGAAAGATCGTGGAGGGAGGAGCACAGAACTGAAGGTAAAAAGGGCTTACTAACTACGTGTAGCTTTTCTTTCTTGTAGAAGGGAGATACAGAATGTATAACAAAAAGATGACTGCTCTCAAACAAACCACGAAAGAAGACATCCGGGTTTCCTCTGACGTTCAGCCTCTGTCATCAGTCAGTTTTCCACAGAGAAATTCAGACACGTACCCAGACGCCAACATTTGCTTAAAAAGACACACTTAAAATGAAAAAAAAAAAAAAAAGGCCCCAAATATCTTATTTGATGATTCTCCCAACACAGAATGAAAAGCCTTAAAAGTGAAACCAACTTGTGTTTCAGTCATCTCCTTTCTTGCCATCATTCAGATGTAAACAACTGGTAAGGGATTCCTAGTATCATCTCTGAACTTCATAAATTAACCATCAAAAGAGCGTTCCTTTTGCCTCCCTGCCACTGGTCAATTTCAGGTTTGGGAAGGCGGGGGTACCCTCCAGGAAAACAGACAAGCCCTGGGAAGCGGAACCTAAGGATTCATGCGTATTTCATGCTCTTTCTGTTTCCTGGGTGAAAGCTCTTAACCAAGTCACCTCATGACCAGTCAGTCCGTCTCGGGATCTGCTGTGGGAGACCGAGTCCCTCCGAGAGCCGAGAAGGAGAACAAATCCTTTGCCCCGTGCTCAACCTCCCGAAGCAAAGGCATGAATGTTAAACAGCAGCCCGATCAATACAAGCAAATATAGCTCAACTACACCATTTATTCAACCATGAGAGATGTCAATAGCCAGATTAGGGTGATCCATCTTTTTGATTTCCTACTGTCTTCCCTCAGACTACACGAGGGCTTTTTCCTGTATTAAAAGTGTTTGCTTTCTCAACCATAAAAATTCCAATTATTACTCTGCGCGCTCTGGAGTTAAGTTGCTGGCTGGCAGTGGCCTTGAATTACCTGGATCAGTCCTGGGAAGTAGGGGGCGGCTGGAACGATCATAGGTACGCCATAGGGATGCAAGAGGACTCCTTGAGAAGGCAACATGCTTTACGGGCAGGTGGGATCCCCTCGGAAGCTCAACGCATCAATGGAGAGTTGGGGGAAAAAAAAGAAAGAAAAAAAAAATCTATAGACCCAACTTCTTCCGAACCACAGAGCTGAGAGCCAGATCGCCGCTGTCAGGAGCGCAGAGCTCATCAACACTCAGAGGGGAGAGAAAGAAAATCCAGCATCAGCAACTCTTAATGTGAAAGTTTTCTTCGCAGACGAGGGAGAGACACAGCAGCTGCAGGGTTGAAGCTACCAAAATGGAAGGTTCTATTTTGGGAACGGCTTGCCTAACATGACTAACCAAATACTCTTCATTAATTTAGTTCTCAGAGAGAGTGAGAGAGACCCAGAGACGGGGAGCAAGGTGGTCAGGCTGGCAGACTCGGGCTCTTTCCGAAGGAATTTGGGCAAAAAGGAAAAAAAGGAAAAAACTGGAGTCTGTGTGGGATGGTTAGAGAGGAAAGCTGAGAAATGTCAATTGATATGATTATCAGCTGCCACTTAAAAGCTCAGTAGAGGAACGCAGACAGCCTCTGTTTCTGATCACAGAGAAACGAAGAAGATGCTATCTTGTTATCCTATGTCTCTCTCTCTCTCTTTCTCTCTCCCTGGTTTTAGTTTTAAAGGGGCAACTTGTGCCCAAAATATAATCATACCACCGAGTATCTGCAGTGTGTGCTATGGCACACAGAACTATAGCTAAATTATTTACACATGTTTTGTAATTTCATTCTCAAAACTCTCGCAAGTAGCTACTCTTACTAGTTCCTGGTCCACACGGGAAATGAGGTTCACGCTGGTTGAACGGCACGCTCACAGCCCTCCACACGAGAGGCAGTGCCAGGCTCCTAATTCCTAATTGGCCACCGTATCCATTACAGTATTCTGTTCTGTAATATAATTTCATATGCCTTAAAATTAAATTTTAACATTCTTTGTCTTTGAGCTTTCAGTTGTTATATTTTAATATGCAATTTATTAATAAGATGACTCCCTGCTCCGAGAGTTTAAAGGCATACCTAATGTACACCAAAACCACAGATGAGAAATACATTCCAGTATTTCAGATCTTTCTGATGTTCGAAAACATCCAAGTGATGGTCCAGCATGTGTTACGTGGTCACAGATACACTCAGATAGGATTGCAGGAAGTGGAATTATACTAACTTGGCAGCTGTGTGATGTTGAACATGTTGCTCAGTGTCTCTGAACCTTCGTTTCTTCGTTTGGAAAACTGAGATAATAACAGACCCTACCTCATAGGGTGGTGTGACGAGAAAAGCGCTTGGCATCCTCTCACAATGTGTACAAGACATGTATTTGGCATTCTTATCCTGTTTCCTGTTCCTCTACGGATGCCTGGTATAGACACGCCTTTGACTTCAGATGGAAGGCAAAGACAGCCTTCAGATTGTCACTCTTCTAACATGTATCCCAGGAAAGCACCTGCTATGTGGAGAATTTTCCAATTTTGAGAGCACAGACTGAGTCCACTCAAGCCATGCTACAGGCCCTGGGGATCATTGAAAATCACCTTCAAGCCCAGCATCTGCTTGCCACCTCCCATCTCGAACTCGAAACCTGACACTGGATATAGATTTCTGTTGAAACTTGGAGAGCATCAGACACAGCAAAACGTATTCAACTATTGGCTTTTTCTAAATCCAAATGTCAATGTCTCCACTTTTAGATCGCCAAGGTGTTTTTACACTACACTAATTTTAGCTGCTTGATTTAGTTGCATAATTACATTTCTAGATAACGACAGTGGACAGGGTTTGGCAGAGAATGCAATGATTTAAGGCTGAATTGGGGCCATCTTGACAAGGTTTCTCTATAATTGATTCTCATGTATCCAAGTGGCCACCTTGTTACGATTCAGAAAGCTCCAGGAACAGCTGCGAGTTGACCCTCTCTTACTTAACAGCCTGATACTGTTTCTAACTTTAGCTTTTGACGCTGACTTTCAACACTGCTCTTCTGAGAAGTTACCAGTGAGAACAGAAGCTTTACCATGAGACCGCTTCCTAGGGGCGGGGAGAGCTCTTCCTGACTTTGGAAAGCCCTGGGGTCAGATTGTGTTATGTCTCTGATGGAGAAATCACTGGACCAGGAGGCAGGAATTCAGGAAGGCCAGAAATGTATACATTTAGACTTTGTTTCCCGAATCTCCTATGTAAGTGATAATACTCACTTCCTCTTCACCAAGAGGGCTCTGATGAGCAAAATTGTACAAGTGTCTTGGAAACTTGTTCAGTTGCTAAGTTGTGTCTGATTCTTTGCGACCCCGTGGACTGCAGCACAGCTAGGCTTCCCTGTCCTTCACCGTCTCCTGGAGTTTGCTCAAATTCATGTCCATTGAGTCGGTGATGCTCAATGAAATACAGCATGGAATGGAATGGAAACTGTAGAGTTACGTAAATATGAGAGTCTTCTATATATTACTATGGGTTGTTTTTTTTTTAAGAACTTGATGATATATTTGAGAAATATAGGTAGACCTTGATGACATCGTGGTTGAATTCCAGACACCCACGATTAAGAGAACATCGCGATAAAGCAAGTTGCACACGTTTCTGCTTTCCCAGTGCATATAAAAGATATGGTTACACTATACTACAGTCTATTAAGTGTGTGATAGCCTTGTCTAAAGGAAGTATATGCCTTAATTTAAAAAATACTTTCTTGTTAAAACAGGCTAAAGTGAAAGTGAAGTCGCTCAGTTGTGTCCGACTCTTTGCGACCCCATGGACTGTAGCCCACCAGGTTCCTCCGTCCATGGGATTCTCCAGGCAAGAATACTGGAGTGGATTGCCATTTCCTTCTCTAGGGGAATCTTCCCGACCCAGGGATCTAACCCAGGTCTCCCGCATTGCAGGCAGACGCTTTAACCTCTGAGCCACCAGGGAAGCTCCCCACCATCTGAATCCTCAGTGAGCTGTAATCGTAACCTTGAAAATCAGTTATCAGACACGGACAAATAGAAAATAACAAAAAAGTCTGAAACAGTGAGAGCTACCAAAATATGACAGAGATGTGAGGTGAGCCAATGCTGTTGGAAGAATGGTGTCCGCTGACTTGCTTGACTCAGGGTTGTCAGAAACGTTCAGTCTGTTAAACAACAACAAGCACAGCATCTGGGATGCACAATAAAATGAGGCGTGCCTATACAACCAGAACGTATAGATATATACCCTTTCCTTTGCAAAAGGTGCTTTCTCTTTGTAAGAACTCCAAGCCACAAAAGCTTTTCCGCTCCTGAGCATTCAGCATGCCTTTCCCTCTCTCTGAAAATAAAGGCCTGTTGTCTTGTGACCCTTTTTCACTTTGGCTGTGAGGTCAGAGCCCAATAAGAGGTTCAACTCTGTCCATCCCTTTGACCTGTACTACAGGCATATCTGTGTTTTCATCTTCCTGTTCTCGCCACCTCCAGTCCTGTTACTCATATCTCCTCTGATTCTGATTTTATATTTAGATACAACTGTCATCTATGATTGTAGTAGTTATATTTGTGAAGTGGTGTGAATTGAATGTTTCCTTTTTCAAAACCCATCCACCAAACTTTATGAAATAATACAACACAGAAATAAATAATGATCACAAACTAAAACCTCTTGTTTTCTAACATGTTCCATTTTCCCAAATGGGAAGCATCCAATATGACTGGACCATAGCTCTCTGCTTGTGGGTCCATTTCTTCCACTAAAAGGTGGGCTTCCCTGGTGGCTCAGATGGTAAAGAATCTGCCTGCAATGCAGGAGACCTGGGTTCAATCCCTGGGTTGGGAAGATCTTTCGAAGGGAATGTCTATTCATGCCAGTATTCTTGCCAGGAAAAGCTCCATGGACAGAGAAGCAGACACTATATTCTGCATATCTTCACTTCCCATTGGCTCACAGTAAACAGGTAGCTACAATGTCTAGTACTGGTGTCTTAAGCTCAGAGTATCTTGCAGGAATTTAAAGAGAGAGTGAGAAAAAAAGAAAAAAAAAATGAGGCAAAGGACAAGAGATATAGTCCTGGCTGCTGCTGCTGCTGCTGCTAAGTCGCTTCAGTCGAGTCCGACTCTTAGCGACCCCATGCACTGCAGTCCACCAGGCTCCCCCGCCCCTGGGATTCTCCAGGCAAGAACACTGGAGTGGGTTGCCATTTCCTTCTCCAATACATGAAAGTGAAAAGTAAAAAGTGAAGTCGCTCAGTTGTGTCTGACTCTTAGCAACCCCGTGGACTGCAGCCCACCAGGCTCCTCCGTCCATGGGATTTGCCAGGCAAGAGTACTGGAGTGGGGTGCCATTGCCTTCTCCGTGGGTAGCAAACATGGGAATGAATGGTAGACTGAATTCAAACCAAGAGCCATGTACCATTAGCACGCTGGCAGTCGCAAGCAGCAGAGGGCAAACTTTTTTTCTGAAAATGGGCAGGTGACAAATATTTTAGATGACATGAACCTTTAACTCTCTGTGTTATAACTACTCAAAACTGTGCCATTTTCATATGAAAAATGATTACAGTACATAAGTGGATTCTGAAATTTGAATTTCCTGTCATTTTCACCTGTCACAAAATATTCTTTTTAGTTTTTCTCAACCGTTTAAAATTATATAAACCAATCTGAGCTTAAGGGTCATACAAAAACAGTCAAAGCCAGGTTTGCCTCACAGGCCATGGTTTTTCTCATCTTTATCCAAATTCCTTCTTTTTTTTTATTTTTTAAGTTAGAGTATAATACTCATCGGAAGTACTGATGCTGAAGCTTCAATACTTTGGCCACCTGATGCAAAGAGCCGACTCATTGGAAAAGACCATGATGCTAGGAAAGATCAAAGGCAAAAGGAGAAGGGGACGACAGAGGGTGAGATGGCTGGATAGCATCTCTGGCTTAATGGACATGAGTTTGAGCAAACTCTGGGAGATAGCGAAGGACAGGGACGACTAGCATGCTGCAGTCCATGGGGTCACAGAGTGAAGTCAGACATGACTTAGCGACTGAACAACGAAAATAACTGTTTACAATCTTGTGTTCATTTCTGCTGTGCAACAAGACACTCGCCTCATGGTTACTGACCTCTCTTATCCTTTCCTGGATCCAAGTGCTTCTTCTTCTTTTTTTTTTTTTAATAGTTTTTCTATTTAAAACATTTTATTTTATTTTATTTAGTTGACTGCACCGGGTCTTAGCTGTGACACATGGCCTCTAGTTAGATCCCTGACCAGGGAATGAATCTGGGCCCCCTGCATGGGGGGCAAGGAGTCTTAGCCACTGGACTGTGAGGGAACCCCCAGATGGTTCTTCCTATGCTGTCACGTAGGACAACTCTTTCCCCGGATCCTGAGAGCCAACATGAGGGTGACCAGCCAGCACCAACCCTTCCGAGCAGCAGCTACCCCAAGTTTCAACACTCATGTAAGAGAAGGAAAAAGGACAGAAAGCACAAGGATTGGCTGGAGGATGGGATCGGGGAGCACTCAGCGAAGACGGATGCCTGACTTACGGTTGCTATTGGCCAACAGAGCCGACTGCTGCCTCGTGGACCAAATCCAGTTTATAGGTGACGATGATGATGAACGTGCTAATGGGGATGACGACGACAACAGCGATGATGCTTTGACGTCACAGCACGAAAAGGAGCGGGCATGTTTAAACGGAAGTACCATCTATACATTGAAGATCTGCAAGATCTCTTGAGCGCCTGGAAGATCTAGAACCTTTGGCACACACTTCCTTGGCTCAACAATCCTTGAAGTCTGGGAGGGAGTCACCTCCACCCCTTCCTCCGTCCATGGGATTTTCCAGGCAAGAGTACTGGAGTGGGTTGCCATTGCCTTCTCCGATCTAAGCATTTTAGAAAGTTTAATTGATTCCACCTTTTAACAAGTCTCTGATTTTGGTGCCTGTATTCTGTCTCTTATACACATCTCCACACACCCCCGGATCAGGAGCCATTGAGACCATCCCCATCATCCTTTACCTGCTTCCTGAAAAATGACCATCAGAACAGGACAAAACAGAATGCACAGGGAATGGAGTGTTTCTCTGACAATAACCATACTCTTTATCTTGCGGGTAGAAGATCTATGCAGATTAATGACCCACGCCTCCCCATTCCCAGGTGGCGCTAGTGGTAAAGAACCCGCCTGACAATGCAGGAGACTTAAAAGACTCTGGTCCGATCCCTGGGTTGGGAAGATCCCCTGGAGGAGGCAATGGCTACCCACTCCAGTATTCTTGCCTGGAGAATCCCATGGACAGAGGAGCCTGGCAGGCTATATAGTCAATGGGGCCACGAAGTGGTGGACACAACTGAAGCCACTTAGCACACACCCCATTTCCAGGCCAAGTTGGGTGACAGAATTTTGTACCATTTTTCAAGGTCGTTTGCCATATCCCTCAGCTTTCCTTTCCCAGCTGCATCCTCTAATACACACTGTCCTTCCTTGTACCAATCACTTCTCTGCAAACCACACTGAGCTGCCTTTGCCAAACACCTTCATGAATCCACCACTCCTTACAAATTTGCCTGCTATGCAGAACTACCCTCTTTCCCTCCCTTCTTTCCTTCCTTTCTCCCTGTCTCCCTTCCTTCTTCGTAATTTAACATTACTGGCCTTAGTCAAAGGCACATTTTCTGCAAAACCTTTTGCATCACCCCAGGCAGAACTAACTGTCCCATCACCCGTGTGCTAAAATCATGTTATATTGTATAATAATGATTCTTTTACGCGTGATGATTCCTTCAAGTAGGTAGACTGGCTCACATAAGGAAGCGTGTTATTCATTCTTATTCATGCCGTGCTAAGTCCTTTCAGTTATGTCTGATTCTTTGTGACTCCATGGCTTATAGCCCACCAGGCTCCTTTGCCCATGAGACTCTCCAGGCAAGAATATTGGAGTGGGTTGCCATGCCCTCCTCCAGGGGATCTTTCCGATCCAGGGATGGAACCCACATCTCTCACTTCTCTCAGGTCTCCTGCACTGGCGGGGTGTTTTTTTTTTTTTTTTTTACTATTAGGGCTACCTGGGAAGTGTCCCCATGCTTATTTACCCAATGACTAAAAGCCTGAGTAGACAAATGAAGCTTCCTAAAATGCTTCCTGAGAGAATGACTGACTGAACAATGGTTTTGGACCAGTAAGAGTGAAGCTGCATTTACACATTGCATTTGCCGGGGGTCTCTACACCATTGAGAGCTTCAGATTTCCAAGGTCATCTCAACTCACCTGGAAGGGTCTGGGCACCATGAGAACGCATGAGCTCCATACCTGTAGAGGCCAAGTTGGGATCCTGGCTCTGTCATCCTTTTCAACATGTGATCTGGGATGAGAAGACACTTAGCCCTGAGCCCCAGTCTCCTCGGGGTAAAATGGGACAACATCTGGCCTGTTGCACAGGTTCACTGCTGCTGTGAAATGATAGGCTGCGTACGGGTGTTCCTGGCACTCGGAAAGGGTTCAAAAAGGGCTACTTGAGTCGATGTTTTCTTTTTCAGCAATGTCTTTCATGTGCCTTGGTCAAGGGTTTCCTAGTCACCCCAGTCTTCCGTTCAAGTCTGCCTCCTCAATGCCCTACCTGTACACCACAATGATGTCTCTGTAGGAGCCTTCATGCCATCTGTTTCCTCCCAGGACCCATGAACGCTACCTTCTTCAACAAGCAAACACGCGTTTGATGCCCCAGGCAGCTTTCCCACCCTCTCCAGAACTTAGAACCCTACCTGTCTAAACCCCTGGAAGACCAGCAGTGGTTTTCTCCCACATGGTACAGACCTGACTGGTGACTGTTTCAGGGTATGCTTCTATTTCACACCCTCCACCTCCTGCTCCATCATTTTGTTTTCCCATCTTTCTCACAGGACTGGGCACAGAGGAGACGTTCAGGAGGCACTTGAGAATTATCTGTGGTAGCCCCATGATGCTCTGGAGGTTCAGAGAGGTTAAGTGACCTGTCCAATGTTAGACAGCGAAACAGGTGCTTTCTTAATTCTCAAAGGCCAGTTTTCCCTTCTACACGCCCCTAATCTCTGCAAAAGCATGATAAACCACCACTCTAGAGCAATGACTTGAGCCAAAATGGATAAACTCCACTCACGATCACCTAGAGAAGGGAATGGCAACCCACTCCAGTATTCTGGCCTGGAAAAGCCCATGGATAGAGGAGCCTGGCAGGCAGGCTACAGTCTATGGGGTCACAAAGAGTCAGACACGACCCAGCAACTGAGCACACACGTGCACACCCAGCAACTGAGCACACACGTGCACACTCAGCACCAGGCATGCATTCTAACCACATCCAACGCAGCTAAGACCAAAGCATAGAAGGGCTTTGCCTCAAAGGGAAATGGACCTCAAAGAAAAAGTTTCTGAGATGCTACATAATGCTTACAGTCCTGAGGCTGAGGGTTGACATGTGAGCTCCCAGAAGAGGGGAGGCTGGAAGCATCATGTCAACTACCAGGGAGGCAAGACCTTCCATAGAAACTTCCACCAACTGCCTGTTCTCTAGGTTATGCTGCTGCTGCTGCTGCTAAGTCGCTTCAGTCATGTCCGACTCTGTGCGACCCCATAGACGGCAGCCCACCAGGCTCCCCCGTCTCTGGGATTCTCCAGGCAAGAACACTGGAATGGGTTGCCATTTCCTCCTCCAATCTCTAGGTTATAGTCACCTCTAGGTTATAGTCACCTCATTTGTAATCTCAGCCAAGGACCAGTCCAGCCAGGAGAGTCACATCCTGGGAAGAGAAGACACATCCCCAGCCCACTGGGATCAGGTAACACGTGTGAATCAGGTGATGCATGGAGAGCTCTTACACAAGTACTTACACAAGCTCTTCCATAAGCACTAAGTAAGCATCAGTTCTCACTGCGGCATTGCTATATTCTCTCATTGCCTGACACTTCCACCCGATGCTCGCTGTGTGTTCTTGTGCCAAAATCTTAACATCTCTGTGCCTCAGGTTTATTATCTGTAAAACGTGAACTTGGACAAACTCCGGAAGATGGTGCGGGACAGGGAAGCCTGGCGTGCTGCAATCCACGGGGTCACAAAGAGCCAGACACGTCTTAGGGACTGAACGACAACAACAAAACAAGAATACAATGAGCAACCACACCTCGCGGGGTGTCGAGAGACTCAAAAAAGAGTCACATACAGACACGGTTAGCTGAGGCCCTGGCTCAGAGCTGATAGTGGGGGCACGGTTGTCATAGTAATGAGGCATGAGCAGCATCTAGTTCCAAGGATCAAACCAGCCCAACACCCAGGTTCGATCCCTGGGTCAGGAAGATTCCCCTGGAGAAGGGAATGGCAACCCACTCCAGCCTTCTTGCCTGGAGAATCCCTTGCACAGAGGAGTCTGGCAGGCTATAGTCCATGGGGTCGCACAGAGTCGGACATGACTGATTGACTAACACAAACCAGAAGTATCAAAACCCTTCCTCCCTTCAAATGTGAACTGGTCAGATAGTTTTTACAGATGCCAGCAGGGAGGTGCATTTCTGTTGGAAGAACGTACCTTCTTCTTCCAGGTTCTAAACCAAAAAATTAAGACAGAGAGTCTAACGAATATGTGGACATAGCTACTGTCCATGGAAGACCAGTTTGGAAAACAAAATACGAGAATTTCAAATTCAACTAGGGGTTTATGAGGATGAGGAAGTGCCTCTGAAACAAGAATAACCCAAAAAATCCAGGACACTGGGTCACCCCCACCCAGTAACATCACACATCCCCCTCTCAGTAAAATTGGTTATGAACACACACAAAGAAAATTCCAGTACGTCTTATGAGTGAGGAAGCTGGTGATCAGCCTTAGAAATCCCAGCCCCCAACGGTGGAGGCAGCGCCTCCTCTCGGATCATTAAGCACTTCTTGACCTGATTCTCCTCTGAAAGCCAGACTGACCGGCTGAATGAGCAAATCTAAGAATATCAACCTTGAACACCATCTCTGCTGAGATCAACAATGCTTCAGGAACCGACCCCTGACCTGTCTGGGGCTGAATGGCAACTGGGTTTGAGAACGTATTGACCTTGTTCTCTGCAAACAAATACTCCCTGGGGTCTCTCAGGGATGGGGGAATGAATAATCAACTAGATGCTGCTCAGCTAGATTGCGCTTTCTGCCCTCCCGGCATCTTTGGTCGTGTGTGTGTGTGTGTGTGTGCGTGCGCGCGTGTGCTACAGGGCCCTGCAGGAGCCAGGTACAGAGTTCACTCCAAATAGCCCGAGGCCCCAGGATTCAGAACTGGTCTTTCTGTCCTGACCCATGCATGCTCTGTCCTCCCTGGGAGCGGGCTGAACCGCTCCTGGCATCCGCTCCTGGCATCCGCTCCAGCGGGCTGAACCTGAACTCCAGGCATCCTTTTCCCCTGAGAGACTACGTCTGCACTGGCCTCTCCCAAAGTGAACTCAGCATCAAAGATGCCTCATGAGATGCTTCATTTGTAAAAAGAACCCTGAGGCCAAAGAAGTGGGAGAGATTCAGCTTGTTCTCTCTCCCACTTGGGAGTTCATGGTGCATAGCCTAGTACAGCACCCAAGAAGTCCTGTAAAGGAAGAAAAATAAAGACCTGTTTGACCATGTTTGATGCAGACATTCCCAAACTTATTTGATGACTGACTGGCCATCTATCCATCCATCCATCCATATCCACTCATCCATCCATCCATCTATCCATCCAATCATGCATCCATCCATCCATCCATCTATCCACCCACCTATCCATCCATCCATCCACACACACTCATCCATCCATTCCTCCATCTATCCATCCATTCATCATCCATGCATCTATCCATCCATCCATCTATCCATCCATCCATGTATCCATCCATCCATCTATCCATCCATCCACCCATGCATCTATCCATCCATC
The DNA here is from genome assembly GCA_006410635.1 of Cephalophus harveyi. Classification (NCBI taxonomy): domain Eukaryota; kingdom Metazoa; phylum Chordata; class Mammalia; order Artiodactyla; family Bovidae; genus Cephalophus; species Cephalophus harveyi. The sequence goes on from SJYT01013034.1 coordinate 553,777, forward strand.
CATCTTGCTGTCTATATGAATATTTGGCTATTGAGAATAATAAATTATGTCAGTCCCTGGGCAAAGTTCTTTACTGTTTCTCCCAATTCTCCTCCTCCTATTTCTTCACTTTCATCAGAATCTTTGTGACCGTCACCACCACCACCATCATCATCATTATCACAGTTGCTGTGAATTCAATCCTTACTTTGTGCCAGGCCCTGTCCTGTACTAATTTCAAGAGATGCGTTATCTAGGTGATCCCCTCTAAATCCCTATGAAGGAGATTCTGTTACATTTATTGCATCAGTGACAAGAACACAGAGCCACTGAGAGGGGAAGTAAGTTGGCCAAGAAAACAGAACTACTAAATGCAGACCTGTGCAACGGGCCAGAAGTCCTAGTGCCTGAAACCTAAGAGAAACCCTTTTGTGCCTGCAATAGTCATGGACACACTCTAAGAAATGCTGGCCTGGACTAAACTCAAGCCGAGTAGACCCCTCATCTCCTGTGCCCTCAATCTCTCACTCATTCTCAAGTACCCCAATTGCCGTTAAAGCAAAGCCAGACAAAACCATAGCCCAGAAAGACAGATGGACAAGACTTGAAGGCTTGGAGAAGGGCTGGCCTCCAGCCCCTGCCACTCCACCCCACTGAGTCAGCAGGAAACAGAAAAATACCTCCCGAGGAAGAGGAGGTCTAAGGCAGTAGAAATGGGCTGATACACGGGAACACCAGCCAAGAGTAACCACGGGAAGAAAAAAACAAAACAAGATGACAGAGTGATCCAAGAGAAAAAGCTGTAAAGAGATGACCCCAGGCCACCATCTCAACCTCCAGCGCTCCTTATCTCTTCGGCCCAACTTGTCTTTGATTCTTTCTTCTATAAATGCTTCTTCTCGAGGTGACGAGATGGTTCTTCACTCTTATTTTTGATGCATGGACCACTCTGAGAATGTTGTCCTCATCCCAGAAAACTGCACATAACTCACAAAATGTTCCGTATCATGGCAGGGAGCTGGTGGGTCCTCTGACATCCATCTGTGGACCCCTGTGGGGGATGGATCAGGCGACCGTCCTTGCCTGGAATCACGTTGCCCAGCCCTGTGGATGTACACGTGCCACTGAAAGAACTCTCACCGCAGTTCAGCAGGAGTGAGAGTTTCAATAAGGCAAGAAAATTGAACAATGTGGGGAGATGCTAAGGCACTGCATGTTGTACAATCAAGGAGTACGTGTGCTCAGGCGTGTCTGACTCTTTGCAACCCCACGGACTGCAGCCCACCAGGCTCCACTGTCCATGGGATCTTCCAGGCAAGAATACTGGAGTAGGTTGCCATTTCCTTCTCCAGAGGATCTTCCCAACTCAGGGACTGAACCCATGTCTCCTGCGTCTCCTGCCTGGTACGTGGATTCTTTACCACTGAGCCATCCCGGAAGCCCCAAATCTAGGCAGACACTAAGAAATTCGAACACACACCCTTAGCCCTTTTCTCTGACATGAACAATCATCTTAAGATAAGGTCTACCTTCTAGCAGAAGCTTTCACCTCCCATTTCAAGCCAAGAAACAGATGCTATCAAACCGAAGAGTAGGGGACTTCCCTGACGGTTCAGGGAATCTGCCTTCTAACGAAGCGGACACTGGTTTAATCCCAGGTCGGGGAACTAAGGTGTCACATGCCGAAGGGCAACTGAGCCCGCACACCACATCTACTGAGTCCTCACGTGAGGGCTTACACAACAACAAAAGATCCGGCGTGCTGCAACTAAGATTCAGAGCAGAAATGAAAACAAACAGACACCAAAGAGTGTGTGTTAGGCATAGAATGTCACCCACCAAACCCGTCACCAAGAGCTGGGGGAGAATGGAGCCAGGACATGCACATCTGTGTTTTCAGAGACTACGCAGTCTGGTTCTTGCAGCCAAGATAGAGAGAGGAGGGACCCAGGACCAAGCCACACAGCTGAGCATCTGAAAGTCGGGGCCAAGGTGCTGACCGCTGCAGATGGTTTCTCCGCGATGTCAGGGCCTGGCAGCTGGTGGCAAGAGAGAGCCTCTGACAGGTGGGCTTCTCAGCTTCCCGGATTAGCAGTGCCCTTCTGGGGCACACTGGGGACATCAAAAGAGGAACCACCCGGAGTGACCTCATTTCCTTTCTGACTCGACATTACCATCTATTTTTAAATATTTTGGGAACAAACCATATATATCATTTACTATTTGCCAGGCACCTTCTAACCCCTTTATGTATTCACTCATGTAACCTCTTTTTTTTTTTTTCGGATGGTAAAGAATCTGCCTGCAATGCAAGATACCTGGGTTTGATCCCTGGGTTGGGAAGATGTCCCAGAGAAAGGAATGGCAACCCACTCCAGCATTCTTTTCTGGCAAATCCCATAGACAGAGGAGCCTGGTGGGCTACAGTCCATGGGGTCTCAAAGAGTCGGACATGATTAAGCACCTAACATTTTATTTCACTTGATTTCTAATACTGTGATAGTTTCAGGTGTACAGCTTCAGATTCCATTATAGGTTATTACAAGATATTGACTGTAGTTTTCTGTGCTACCCAGTAGGAATATTCTATCTATCTATTTTATACATAGCAGTGTGTATCTATCAATCCCATGCTATCCATCCCCCTCCCCTTTCGCCGTTGGTAACCATAAGTTTGTTTTCTCTGTGAGTCTAATTTGTGAATAAGTTGACTCGTATTATTATTTTTTTTTAGATTCCACATATGCATGATATAATATTTGCCTGAGTGAAATAAGTGACTTATTTCACTTAGTATAATAATCTCTAGGTTGATCCATGTCGCTACAAAGGGCAATCTCACACTCATCTTTCTGGCTGAGTAGTACTCCATCGTGTGTACGTATATACACCATATCTTCTTTATCCGTTCATCTGCTGATGGGTGTTTACACTGTCTCCACATCTTGGCAATTGTGAATAGTCCTGTTATGAACACTGGTTGTACATGTAACTTTCCAGATTAGATCAACTCATATAATTTTTACAACAACTCTGAAAGGCAAGTTTTGCTACTACTATCACGTATGACTGACAGGGAAACTGAAGCACAGAAAAGTTAAGCAACTTGCCCAGGATCACAGAACGTGTGGGTGGTCCAGGCTCAGACAGCCCCATGTGTATTTCCAAAGACACATTTTTGCAAAATATATTTCTGCAGGTCTCCAATTGACTAATATAAAACAGAATTTTCTTTTTATTATAATATGTACCATACTGGCTAAGAACTCAGATATCAGGCCCATACTGAGCTTAGGTTCAAAATCTGGCTCTACCTATTCCTGGCTCTGTTGACATGGGTGAGTTACTGAATGTCAAATAATTCACTTATAAATTTGGAGGTTATAATACTCTCCTTACAAGGTTGTTGTGGGGAGTGCTCTAGATAAGGTAGCAATGCACTTGAAAAATTCCTTGGGCTCGAGTGTGGGGTTGATTCATGGTGGTTGGTTACATGGTAGCCTGGTCATCTCCATTTATACAAAGGCCAGCATTTAAGGGACTGCTCACTTCTCGCTGGTTGACCCCAAACATCCCAGCTCCATGAATAAACAAAGTCCCATATTGCTTAAGCCAGTTCTTGAGTTAGTTTTCTGTCCCTTGCAACTAATAGATTCTGGGTTAATTCAAGAGTAACCATGGGAAGAGCAGATATACATACATGCATGCTTTAAAAAAGGCATACGGGATACTTTTTGCTTATCTGTATCAGCAAACATTTTATAGAACTTTCCAGGCAAGAATACTGGAGTGGGTTGCCATTTCCTTCTCCAATGCATGAAAGTGAAAAGTGAAAGTAAAGTCGCTCAGTCGTGCCCGACTCTTAGTGACCCCATGGACTGCAGCCTACCAGGCTCCTCCGTCCATGGGATTTTCCAGGCAAGAGTACTGGAGTGGGTTGCCATTGCCTTCTCCGATCTAAGCATTTTAGAAAGTTTAATTGATTCCACCTTTTAACAAGTCTCTGATTTTGGTGCCTGTATTAGCCCCATTATACAGATGAGGAAGTATCATTCAGAAAGTTCAAATCATTCATGGCTAAGTTGAATGGGAGGGCCGTAGTCAAAATCAGGTCTGTGTGATTCCTCTTCTCGCTTTCCATTCCTGAGGATGCTGATGTATTTGCTAAATAAGGCATCCTGGAAATCTACGAAGGAGCCAGCACCAGCTCTCAGGTGTACATGCATGCATGAATGCGTGCTCAGTCATGTCTGACTCTTTGCAACCTCATGGACCTCAGTCCGCCAGGCTCCTGTGTCCGTGGAATTTCCCAGACAAGAATACTCAAGTGGGTTGCTGTTTCCTCCTCCAGAGGATCTTCCTGACCCAGGGACTGAACCCGCGTCTCCTGCATTGGCAGGAGGATTCTTTACCACTGAACCACCTGGTACCTACATCATAAACCTTGTCTCCATGCTGAAATCTCCTGTAAGTGAGCCCTAGGAAAAACTGCATGAATGGTAAGCAAGAACTGAAATATTTCCTTCCAGAGAAATCCCACTGCTGCAGAGCCATGACAACACAGATCAAGCTATATTCAGACCCGGACCCAAAAACAGCAACCTGACATCAACCCACCACCATCCACAACTTCTTTCTAAATAACGTTTGGCAGAGAGTGCTGTTTGCCCCTTCTCCAAATAAAACTCACTGGGCTGGGTCATTTTGAGGAGCGTATTTTTATGCACACCCACCTATCGCAGATCTGAACTCAACAAGTTGGCATTCCATAACATAATTACCGTGTTCGTTTGCATCGCCCCCCCCCAACAATATTGGACAGAGCTCGGGGTGGAAAATCGCAGATTCCAGGGTGTACGGCTGTGTTAGGGTTACAACCCAGACTTCACTTTCTTGGAGACTCCATGGCTGACCTCAAAGCTGAACACTTCTTTTAGGACCGAAATAGAACAAAGGGACAAAAGGGAATGGAAAGATTTAAAATTAGGATTAAAAAAAAAAAGAAAAGGAAGCTTGGCACTGGAGTGGCCTTCCTTAAACCGCTTGAAACTTACCAACGATGCCCAACTTTTGCTGTGGTTTATCCCCATATGTTCCCACACTCCCTCTGAGACCTAACTTTTGCAGGCGCTATTTATCATTCTGGCTAGCGGTGTGCTCATCTGCCTACCATGCTAAGCAGCCCTCGTTGTTATTTTTATAATTACTGGGAGTCTTTTTCATGTTGCACTCCGCCAGAGTCCCAGCTCACCACACACCTGCTATACTCAGAACACATGGAGAGATGGGGGAGGGTCTGACAGTAAAGAAGAGGGGAAGATGGCCTTCCTGCTCACAATGAAAAGCAAAATCAAGAATAAAGAAGTCCCTGTGTACCATTTTTTTTTTTTAAGGCCATACTCGGGGTCAGCTTGTTCTTTATCAAACACTCTATGCTTATTGAAAAGAATGTTCATTAGAATAAATGCTGCACTTTTTAAACAAATATAAATTCCTTTTGTCATTGTAGTGCCCACAGTGCATATCATCATCCCCATTTTATAGATGAGAAAACTGAAACAAAGAAAGGTAACTTGCTAGTGGGCATACGTGATGGCAAGGGGCAGATTTGGACTTGATTTAAATCCAAGTGCTCTGCAACTGTTCTACTAGACAGCGTTCTGATCAGCATCACCACCATCACCAAACACCAGCATCCTTGCCATCTCTATGGCCACCACCATCACCACCACCAGCACCTTCACCACCATCAGCACGACCACCGTCATCACCCAGAGCATCACACTCCCCCCACTACACCACCATCACCGTCAGTTCCTCCACTGCTATCACTACCAGCATCAGAACCAGCACCACCATCACCATCACCACCATCAGGACCAGCATCAGCACCTCCATCACTACCTCCATCACTGTTATCAGGGCCAGCATCTCCACCACCATCACCATCACCACCATCAGGACCAGCATCAGCACCTCCATCACTACCTCCATCACTGTTATCAGGGCCAGCATCTCCACCACCATCACCATCACCACCATCATCACCACCATCAGGACCAGCATCAGCACCATCACCACCACCTCCAGCACAATCATTCCTGAGCTCTCATTTGCCAGGGGCTGTTCTGGGTGCTGTGCAAATCACCTCATGCCATGATCATGACAACCTCACATTACCAGCCCTGCTATGCCTCTATTTCACAAATGTAGAAACGAAGCTCCAGAGAGGTTAAGAGGCATGCCCACTTAGCTGGTCAGAGGTCTGAAAGATTCATAATGTTTTAAAGATCCAGAGCCACTTCTGCCAGACACCAACAGGAATGCATCTAACTCCTGAGCTCCCCTGACCAGACGTGGGGGATGGAGGCATTGCTCCTGGGACATTTCATCCAACTACCTCTCCACTCCTCACTCAGTGTCTGGTGCTAAGAGGGGAGAGGTCACACTGTCAATGTGGGTGCCATTCTGTGTGGTAACTGCTACCAAACCAGGTGCGGGGCCAGCCGTTTTTTTTTTTTCCTTTGTATTTCTCTTGGATTAAAATCCACTCGGATTCGGATCCTTCTAAACCCCTGTTGCTTCTGGCCCCTCTCTGTCTCTCCTGCCCTAGCTCACTGTCCAGCAGGGCCCCTGGCCTTTCTCAGCCTCCCCTGAGATCACCCAGGTTGGGACTCACACATCCCCACCCACCTCTCTGTCCACTTCCTACTTGGCCTCAGTCTCAATGCAGCTGCCTTAGAGGGAACACTCTTCACCTCTGAATCCAGCCCCTTTTGTTTTCTGTGGACCCTTCTTTTAGACCCTTTACCACCACTTGCGATACCGATGTATAAAGTGATCGCTAATCTCAACACACTGTGAGCTCCATGAAGAAAACAATGACGTGGGTTGTTCCTTCCTGTGTCTCTTTAGGGACTGACCTCATTTCTAAGGCAGCGCAGAGGCTAAGTAAACATTTGTTGAATGAGTGAGCGATTGAATTAATTATTAACCAATTACTTAAGTGAGAGAATGAGGTCTGAGCCAGTCATTATGAGTGACACACGCTTTGTTGTAGATGATTCGGTAAGTCTCAGCAATAGATCATGAAGTGTGAGGTATACTCTACAAATGGCCAGTCTTCTCCGAGAGTCTGGGATAAACTTTGAAAAGTCTGTCTCACGTGTCAGGCGAGAGTTGTCTTATATAATATAGTAATTGCTGGGTTGAATTAAAGACATCATTATTTTGGAGAGTTGTTCTTTTTCTGATACCAAAAGTGAAGGATCCACCTCTTATATGAACACATCTCTTATATATCATCTTCTTGGCACGCTACACGATTAAGGAGGAAATGTGATTTGACTTTGGGGTGGGGGATAGACATTTTCCACAAAGCCAAGAAAAGCTATCAGAATAAAGGACTGTTTATTTGGGTGAATCACCAGCTTTGCACAAATCCCTAGTGCTAATTGCATAATGGGTCTTTACAAAATGCCATAATACGGGTTCGGCTGGTGTCTCTGCTTTTGGTTTGAAAAATAGATTGTTTAATAACCCATCAAAGCTATATGTAAACCGAGTAAACAATGGAGCAGATGTTGACTGCTGTCTTGTGCCTCATAGACATAATTAAAGACAATGAGACACTCACGAGTGCAGAGTATGGAGGACAAACACAGACACAAAAATCAGTACAATATGAATGGAAGCTGTGTGTGCTGGACACCTGCTTTCCTAGTGCAAAACGCTGTATCATATTTCCTGTGATGGCAAACGGCTGTACCGTCCTTTATTTACTTATGTAAATATGTACACTCTGTTCTCCACTTCTCAATAAGATGAGACTGGGAAAGGTAGTCTTTGCAATGGAATATTTGTTTCCATTTCATGACTGCTGACTAAGACCCTGGACAGTTTCAAAAAACGTTTTTTCATTTTCTCGCAAGCCTCAATGTGAAAAAGAACCAGTTAGCCAAAACGTTCCCATCTCTAAAAGAAATTACAGCCCCGGTTTGAGTGGGGGTTGGTTGCAGCTTTATTCATTTGTCTCTGCATTCACCTGGACAGTTTCAAAAAACGTTTTTTCATTTTCTCGCAAGCCTCAATGTGAAAAAGAACCAGTTAGCCAAAACGTTCCCATCTCTAAAAGAAATTACAGCCCCGGTTTGAGTGGGGGTTGGTTGCAGCTTTATTCATTTGTCTCTGCATTCAATCTTTCATGCATTATTTAGGGAATCTACTAAACTGACATGTTTATTTCCTAAAATCCTTACATCTCTTTTTTTTTTTAAATTAAGGTTCATTTCTATAAAATCAAACTTTCATCTTATGGTAAAAAGAAGCCTGTTGGATAGCATATGTAAAGTATGATCCTAATTTTCCAAGTATTCTGTTTCCCCCTCAAACTCCTACTCAAATCTCTGTTAGTTGTTATCAATCAGTTCTATAGGGGAAGAGATAAAACCACATGCAAAATGAAATGAACGATACAATGAAGAGAACACACGTACAATATCCCCTCCACCCCTTCCCCCCAGAAATTCGGGGCTTTTCTCTGTGGACACCTTGAAAAAGGAATGGACAGTGGTAAATACACCATGTGACTATATCATTTTCCCCCTTTAATTAGGAACAAAAAAAAAAAAAAAAAGGAGGGATTAAAATTCACTCTTTGTGGCTCACTAGAGAGGAGAAAGTTTCCAAGATCCAGAATTCTCAATTCAGAAAATAAATATCTTCTCTCAGCTTTAATATGAAGCAAAGTCCTTTTTCTGTGAATAATTTAAGAAAGAAAAGTAAAGCCTCAAAAATCCCATTGTTTAAAGAACCCACGTTGTCCTGTTGACTTGTAGTGAAGGAGGATTCTGTCTTTAGCACACTCGCCATCTCCCTGGTCTGTCATCTTTGATGGCGTGAAGGAAGCGGGTGGTTCTAGTGTGGTCTGCACCTCTTTATGCTAATAAAGCGGTGTCAGCCCATTTTCACAGACACCATAAAGCACGAACACCACATGGTAAACAAATAGGGCCATGACGCCACTGCGAAACAAACGAATCAACCCCGAAACACCCTAGATAGATGACACCTCCTCTTTCGTTCATCCTTTCTAGGAAGGCAGTGGAGATGCCCCGAGGTGGACCTGATTAAACCCACAACACACACACACACACACACACACACACACGCAGACGTTCAGGAAGGTTGTAAAGCACTAAATTCTTCTGATTGATGAAGCAGTCTCCACTGCATTGAGGAAAACAGCCTGGTGAGCCCAGATCCCACCTCCAGAAATTCCTTTATTAACAAGACCGGCCCTGCACGTGAACAAAAGCAGTGGCTTGGGTGTATAAATCATTAATATGGTGCTGGGCAGTGACTGCATTTCCTGAGTTGGATGGAGAGCTGCTCAGCACAGGGGGGATCTGGGGATCAGAACTGGCAGTAGAGACAGGCAGGCCACTCTTCTCCCAGCGCTCGCCATCAGCTCTCCCCCACTGGCTCACCCGCTCCCCAGCTCAGCCCCCATCCCTGGATAACAGCCTCCACGAATGCTGTGGTGGTTTCAACAAGCATCAGAACGACTTAAAATGGCAAAAAGCTTCCAAGTCGAGACATCTCCGAACTCTTTGCCTTTTTGACATGTTTTGCCTTGAAAAGGAAGAAGAAACAAGGGTGTGGTTAGGTGCAGAGGGATGGCCTAACTGAAGCAGAGGTGTATCAGGGGGACCAGCGCCCTGCAGGGCAAGCAGGTGGTCAACGGGACAGCACAAACCCCAGAGCTCAGAAACCTGGTTCTGGAGGGAGACGTGTGTGTACGTGTTTATGTGCGTGTGTGGCGTGTGCCTTAGTCACTCAGTCCTGTCCGACTCTTTGCAACTCTATGGACTGTAGCCCTCCAGGCTCCTCTGTCCATGGGATTCTCCAGGCAAGAATACTCAAGTGGGTTGCCATGCCCTCCTCCAGGGGATCTTTCCGACCCAGAGATCAAACCTGGGTCTCCCGCACTGCGGGCAGATTCTTTACCTTCTGAACAACCTGGGAAGTCCCTGGAGAGAGCTAGTCTGGTTTTAAGTATGGGCTCTTCAGCACACACACACACATACAACTTTCATCTAGGCCTCCCATCTTAAAAATAAAAAAAAAAGAAAGAAAAAAATATTTCATATTCCTATCAATTCCCCTGGAGGCCTTTTGTGGGGGATTAAAAGACATAATCCATGTAAAAGGGCTTAGTTTCACGTGCTTGTCATGAAGCATAGAAAAGTTATTATTTCATTATTTTTTATCATTTTTTCATCATCACCCTCCGCCTTGAAACCGGCTGGATGCTCTGCTTATCCACAAGACCTAACAAGCCGCATCTCCAGCTTGTAGGGGGGTCTCACTCTTTGAATGGAACCGAAAGGAGACGGAAAAAAGAAAGAGTTCTCAAGAATCCTGAGTACCGTGTTCTAAACGGAGACCCCTAGTGGAAGGTTGTGCCATTGCACCCTGAAGGGAAGGACTTTTCCACTTGGCTGTTCATTGCTAACACTTGGGGGTTTGGGAGGGGGATGGTGAGGCAGAAAGAAGGAAGCGAAAAAGCTTTACACAGATTATTTGGATGAGAGAACCTGTCAGAGGGTTTAAGTAGAGACGATCGATAAACCCCAAGCCCAGCCTTTTACATGAGGTGCTTTTGCATTTCCAGAAATTCCAGGAGTGGTTCAGATGAGAGGGATGTGAGGCTGGGAACCCCTAAGCTCTGTCCTTTGGCTTCAGAACAAACAGGACACACGATGGGAAAGACTAGAGATCTGTTTAAGAAAACTGGAGAAAGCAAGGGACCATTTCATGCAAAGATGGGCACGATAAAGGACAGAAACGGTAGGGACCTAACAGAAGCAGAAGAGATTAAGAAGATGTGGCAAGAATACACAGAACTGTAAAAAGAAAAAATGGTCTTAATGACTGAATAAATGGTCACTCACCTAAAGCCAGACATTCTGAAGTGCAAAGTCAAGTGGGCCTTAGGAAGCATTACTATGAACAAAGCTAGTGGAGGTGATGGAATTCCAGCTGAGCTACTTAAAATCCTAAAAGATGATGCTGTTAAAGTGCGGCACTTAATATGTCAGCAAATTTGGAAAACTCAGCAGGGGCCACAGGACTGGAAAAGGTCAGTTTTCATTCCAATCCCAAAGAAAGGCAATGCCAAAGAATGTTCAAATTACAGTACAACTGCATTCATTTCACATGCTCCCAAGGTTATGCTCAAAATCCTTCAAGCTAGGCTTCAAAGTATGTGAACCGAGAACTTCCAGATGTACAAGCTGGATTTAGAAAAGGCAGAGGAAACAGATATCAAATTGCCAACATCCGTTGGATCATAGAAAAAGCAAGGGATTCCAGAAAAAATATCACTTCTGCTTCACTGACTACGCTAAAGCCTTTGACTGTTTGGATCACGAAAAACTGAAAAATTCTGAAAGAGATGGGAATACCAACTACCTTACCTATCTCCTGAGAAGGTAAAGAAGCAACAGTTAGAACCTGACATGGAACAACTGACTGGTCCAAAATTGGGAAAGGAGTAAGACAAGACTGTATATTGCCACCTTGTTTATTTAACTTATATGCAGAGTACATCATGTGAAATGCTGGGTTGTGTGAATCACAGGTTGGAATTAAGACTGCCAGGAGAAATATCAACAACCTCAGATATGCAGATAATACGACTCTAATGGCAGAAAGTGAAGAGGAACTAAAGAGCCTCTTGATGAGGGTGAAAGAGGAGAGTGAAAAAGCTGGCTTAAAACAGCATTCAGAAAACTAAGATCATGGCATCCAGTCCCATCACTTCATGGCAAATAGATGGGGAAAAAGTGGAAACAGTGACAGATTTTCTTTTCTTCAGCTCCAAAATCACTGTGGACAGTGACTGCAATCACGAAATTAAAAGACACTTGCTCCTTGGAAGAAAACCTATGACAAACCTAGACAGCATATTAAAACACAGAGACATCACTTTGCCAACAAAGGTCCGTACAGTCAAAGCTATGATTTTTCCAGTAGTCATGTATGGATATAAGAGTTGGATCATAAAGAAGGCTGAGCACTACAGAATTTATACTTTTAAATTGTGGTGCTGGAGAAGACTTCTAGAATCCCTTGGACTGCAAGGAGATCAAACCAGCCAATCGTAAAGGAAATCAACCCTGAATATTCACTGGAAGGACTGATGCTGAAGCTGAAGCTCCAATCCTCTGGTCACCTGATGCAAAGGGTTGACTCATTAGAGAAGACCCTGATGTTGGAAAAGATCGAAGGCAGGAGGAGAAGAGGGTGACAGAGGATGAGATAGCTGGATATCTATCCTCAGATAGTTAAAACAGCATCATTGACTCAATGGAAACGAGTGTGAGCAAACTCCAGGAGACAGAGAAGGACAGGGAAGCTGGTGTGTTGCTGTCTACAGGGTCACAAAGAGTCGGACAAGACTTAGCAACTGAACACCAGCAAAGAGGACACGATGACACATATGCCCTCTGGCAGGACAGATCCAGGATCTAAAAATGCACGTGTCAGCTGGACCGTCCATCCCCAGACTGGGACATCTGCCCAGGCATCAGTCAAGGACCCGGCCATCACCAAGCCCCAGAGGGACTTCCTGGACTCTCCCGGTGACCATCTTCACTTCAGCCGGCTCCCACCCAAGGAAAGCTTATAGGAATGAACTTGAAAGGGTGGCTCAGGTCTCCTGCATCCAGAACAAGGACATTCTGAATAGAAATAAGTGAAGCCCCTGCAGTGTGATTCTGTCAGCTTTTGAAAGTAAATAACTTTGCTACTGACAAGAGCAAGACGATTTTTATTTCCCCTCCTCCTGTCATTGAGTTGTGCAGCCACTTTACAAGCCAGTACCACCAGCAGGACTTGCAGGGGCTGGGAGGAAAAAGTGGAAGAGGGCCAGGACAGGTAGGAGGAACCGAGGGACCCGAGAGAGACCTCTACCCCCTATATGCCTCGTGTGTGTCCTCGGCAAGCCTCAGAGGCATGGATCATATTGATTTGGGAGAAACTGAAAACAAAAAATGATGTTCGATAAACAGATGCTGCTTCTTTTAACACAGGTATTCATTCATTCTTTCATTCACTTTTTAATAAACACCCACTGGCCACTCACCCTGTCCCAGATGCTGTGCTAAGGATTAGATTTAATCTTGCAAAGAACAGTATGAAATAGTTATTCTTACCCCTATTTTTTTTTTCACAGAAGGCAATTAAAGCCCCTGAATCACGTTAAGCAACTTGCTCGATCCAGTTGGATCAGCTAATTGAGTAACAGAGCTGGGATAAGCCTTCCGCTCACCACTTCTGTCCTACATACAGCTCCGGAGACACCAGTTCTTTCAAAGTAGGCTTTGCAAAAAGAGCTGACACCAACTGGTTCTAAAATAATGTTGGTTCCTCAACTGAATTTTGAAAGGATCTTGAGATGGGCACTTGGAGACTGCAAAGCGTCCACCCCATCATTCCTTCTGCTTCTTTGGAGCCAAATGTTGTTCACTGTGCGGGGGGAGGACCCGTCTGTTGGGGAGGGGGTACCTCTCACCTCTCACTCCTGCCTAAGGGCAGAGCTCACCCCGAGCCTGGAGAAAGCAGAACCATCTAAAGGAACAGCTGGGATATTCACTGCTGTTTTTGATAAGGAGGATCTAGTCCTCGAGTTGAGTCCCGGGCAAACATCAGATGCCAAAAAAGAAAAGGCTCATTAAGACTGAACCTTTTGTGCATTTACTCATCAGGGCTGGGAAACCTGAGGCTCCGAAATCCTACGGCTGCCTGTACTTTTGTTCCACGGTTGCAAAGATTAATAAAAAAAAAAAAGAAAAAGTCATTACCTCCCTAGGAACACACACTCACCTTCTGAATGCTTTTTTTTTTTTTTAACTCTGGCTCCAGTTCCTAATTTTGATTCTGTGTGTGTTTAACCACAACATAAAGAACAGGATGAAAAGAGGGGGAGGCTTTTCCTCACCTGGGAACCAGTTAAAGTGTCAGAGACCCAAGCACCACATTCTGCCCAGTCCCACCAACTCAAAGCCCCCCGTGTTAAATATATGGCTACTGACATTAAAAATGGGCTTCCCAGGTGGTGCAGTGGTCAAGAATCCACTTGCCAATGCAGGAGACACAAGAGAATTGGGTTTGATCCCCGGGTTGGGAAGATCTCCTGGAGAAGGAAATGACAACCCACTCCAGTATGCTTGCCTAGGAAACCCCATGGACAGAGGAGCCTGGCGTGCTACAGTCCATGGGGTCGCAAGAGTCAGACACAACTGAGCACCCAGGATAGCATAGAGATGCTAAACATACGGCCATAGGTCTCCTCTACTGTGGACTCTTGACTACTGCTCTGGCAAAGAGGACAAGAGGTGACGCAGAGAAAACTAGAATTTGCTTTTCGCAAATTGGGTCCGGAGGAATGAGCCATTCCAGGCCAGGCATAGAAGGGGATTCCTAGGAAAGCCAATGGACCAAGACAGTGTTAAGCAAAGCGTGGCCCTGCACCAATGGTTCACAAGATGGCACCCGGATGGACAACTGAATGGACCCTCTGTGAGGATGGGGTGGGGGGGCTTGATTCTGTGTGTGTTTAACCACAACATAAAGAACAGGATGAAAAGAGGGGGAGGCTTTTCCTCACCTGGGAACCAGTTAGAGTGTCAGAGACCCAAGTACCACATTCTGCCCAGTCCCACCAACTCAAAGCCCCCTGTGTTAAATATATGGCTACTGACATTAAAAATGGGCTTCCCAGGTGGTACAGTGGTCAAGAATCCACTTGCCAATGCAAGAGACACAAGAGAATTGGGTTTGATTCCCGGGTTGGGAAGATCCCCTGGAGAAGGAAATGACAACCCACTCCAGTATGCTTGCCTAGGAAACCCCATGGACAGAGGAGCCTGGAGTGCTACAGTCCATGGGGTCGCAAGAGTCAGACACGACTGAGCACCCAGGATAGGATAGAGATGCTAAACATATGGCTATAGATCTTCTCTACTGTGGACTCTTGACTACTGCTCTGGCAAAGAGGACAAGAGGTGACGCAGAGAAAACTAGAATTTTGCTTTTCGCAAACTGGGTCCGGAGGAATGAGCCATTCCAGGTCAGGCATAGAAGGGGATTCCTAGGAAAGCCAATGGACCAAGACAGCGTTAAGCAAAGTGTGGCCCTGCACCAACAGTTCACAAGATGGCACCCGGATGGACAACTGAATGGACCCTCTGTGAGGATGGGGTGGGGGGGGTGCTTTGCTTTGTTCTAGAAACAATTGAGAAGATCAGCTGGCCCCTAACGGGAGCTCAAAGACTGAATGAATGAACGTGTGAAAGCACAGATACTTCAGTGTACAAGTATTTCAATGTCTATTGGGAAAAATGCTTTTACAGCTGTGATATGATGGGATGTCTTGATTCATTTATTAGTGTGTTTATTGGGGGTTTGGACAATCTACTTTGAAGTTCAACACATAAGTGAATACTAAGTAGATATCAACTGCTGTTGATGAGTGAATTGGCAAAAATTAGGAAAGGGATGCTTGAATAACATTTGAGAAACTTTGGGCCACATTCATTGTTTTTGATGTAACGTGCCCACTCACTGTGTAAGCACCATGATAGGGTTTTGATAGAAGATACCAGCAAGACTCTTGAAGCTCCACAACTAATGTCCTACTTAGGGCTTCCATCAAAACGTCTCTCTACTCGCAATCGCAAAACCTGTCTCCAAGTGTCCCACAGAACAACTCAGGAGTGGTTTTGGCTCGTTTGTTCACTGGACACTCATTTCTGTCTTTTCTCCTTTTTTCAATGTGGCCCAAGAGGGTAACAGGCTTTCCTGATGGCTCAGATGGTAAAGAATCTGCCTGCCGTACAGGAGACCTGGGTTTGATCCCCAAGTCAGGAAGGTCCCCTGGAGAAGGGAATGGCAACCCACTCCAGTATTCTTGCCTACAGAATTCCTTGGACAGAGGAACCTGGTGGGTTACAGTCCATGGGGTCACAAAGAGTCAGACATGACTGAAGGGACTAACACACACACACACTCACACACACACACACACATCTTTTACATATAGGCTTCCTGGGTGGTGGTGCCATTGGTAAAGAATCCTCCTGCCAATGCAGGAGACACGAGAGACCCAGTTTCGATCTCTGGGTTGGGAAGATCCCCTGGAGAAGGAAATAGCAACCCAGTACTCTTGCCTGGGAAATCCCATGGACACAGGACCTGGCGGGCTACCGTCCATGGGGTGGCAAAGAGTTGGACACAACGGGGCAACAGAAGCCACGTTCTATCCAGAGACCACCGCACTGGCAGCTGACCCAATCCCACCACTTACTGTCTCCCTCGGTCTCTTACATCCTCTTTTGCAGACGAGGCAGGTGGACTTGCTCTTCTCCATTCATTCCTGAAACACCTTTCTCAACAACGCACACATCCCTTATCCTCAGGTCAGGAAAATCATCACTTTCCTCCTGGGATTCACACTGACCCAGCCATCAGATAAAGCCCAACAACCAATAACTGCCGCTGATCCCCACCCATCACCCTGCTTATTTCCTGCACTGCACTCTCCATGATCTGAAAACACCTCTCGATTCACTTACTTCTGCACCATCTATTCTTTTACTAGAATGTCAGCTCCAGGGTGGCGGAGATCTTCCCAAACCATTGCTCGGCATCATCCTTGATGCCTGGAAACCATGTTTTGTGTGGACAGATGAAAGATGAATGACTGGACGTGTAATCGCACACAGCTGTGAAAAACATGGACAGTCAGTGCCTCCTCTGGTGTATAAGTACATTCCTCCTCTCGCTTCTCAGGCTCAAATGCATTCATTCATTCATCCACTGCACATTTATTTTAGTTGGACAACTACTAAGTCTCAGACTTTCTTCTAGGCATGGGGGGTAGAAGAAAACAGAAATGAAGGCGTCTCTGCCACCATCTTGCCTGCCGTCTAACAGGTCAGGACAAGCCGAGCAAAAGCTCCCGCTAAACCACCTGAGGCTTAACAAATATAACAAGTAAAACTAACACGATATTTACTTTAAAAAATATTAAAAGTAAATTAACAAGAGAGCACTCAGGAGTAGGGTCCTGGGCAATAACAGAAGGTCGTCATCTTTTGCCCTTTTTCAGCCGAGATCCATCAGGCAGCACCACAGTATGCCAGGAAGAGCAGAAACGGCAATGAAACATTTTTTTCCCAAACTGTTTCAGGAACCAGAAAGTTCTAACCACAGAAGCGCTTTCCCAAGCCTATAACAGGCTTGAGAATGGAACTGGGGGTCTTTTGGAAAAACCTTTCTCTAGGAGCTTCTTCCTGCAAGGGGTCTGCTCATTGCCCCCAGCTCGCCTGCACTCAGCGTGGTTGAAGGGCCGAGGCCGGGGCCCTCCTGAGCTATTGTGTCTGAGAGCTCACCCTACCTGACGCAGCCCCTCTGAATCGGGCCAGGCCAGGCAAGCCACATCAGGTAGACAGTCCCAGAGGAAACGCCCAGCCCTGCCACGTTCTCGTGGGGCAGCACGTGGGGAAGAGGAAAACTTTATTGATGAATGGAATTTTCTTTGCCTTTCTTCAATGAATTAAACAGCACACTGGGGACACCTCTCCCCGTCCATCAAAAAGGTCTTTACACAAGGGGCGATTACACCCACACTTTGTCATCTCTGCTCATTCACAGGACAACCTCCTCTGTGCATCGCGCCAACGAACCAACCTGATTTTGTTTACAAGGCAGCAATTTCTCTTCCAGAAGACTATTATTTGCCTGACAAACGACACTGTTTTCATCCGGCCAAATATGAATAAACAAGCATTACATTTTCTCTTGGGGGCAGAGAGCCTGGTTAAATGAATCAGAAAACCCTAAAAAAAGATTGTCTACCCTCCGTCCATCAGTTGCTGGACAATTACTCAAGGGCCGGCTGCAAGGAAAACAGATGGCGTGAGAGCTAATAGGATGGGCTTTCTGGACTCGGGTAAAGGCAGAAGCTGCCGGGTGTGTGTTCTGACACGGGGAACCGCCACGAAATGGCAGACAGAGCTGCCGAATGGCGCAGAACTCGAGTCTCTGGACTCACAGATGCCCATGGTTTTCAGGAGTGAATGCTGGATGAAATATTCTCCAGGCTGACACGGCCCAAGGAACCCTGTAGCGCTTCCCCACCCTGCTTCACCATAGATCCCTAAAAAAGGAAGAAACAAAGGGTGAACCTCGGCCTACCTGAGATATGGGTCTTTTACATGGCAGACAAAAGCCCAATAATTCATGTCTTTCCCCCTTCATTGCAAAAATCGGAGAAACTAGGAAAATTGGTTAATTAGCCAGTTTACCACACGCGATCTCTCTACAAAGAGACACGAGGTCCTCGGTTCTATCAGAGAGCCACCCAGGCTTGGGAATAAGCTCATTCCAGCCACTTAAATTCCTTAAACAATTCAGACATGACGATAATCTATCCTAATTCTTTTCTGCATTATTGACACTATTGACTCCCCCCGATCCACAGCACGATCTAATAAATCAACACAGGATTAAGCCGAGAAGAAAGAAGGTGATAAAATGCCATTTGGTCCTCTATAAATCATCAGATGAAGCAGCACGAGGTAAGTAACTAGAATGAGAATTGAACTTCTCTGCACAGCCATCATTGTTACGGCCTCCCTAGCGTGTCCCAAATTTATAACCGCGGCAGGTGCGTGGGGGTGAGTGTCCCCCACCCCCCACCCCATCCCCACTGCCTTGGCGTAAGAGCCATCTTCCTGGCGACTCGGAGCTGAGATCCGCTTTCTAATTAAAGACAGAAAGGGTTGATACGCAGGTTTCAGTTCAATCGCTTTCGATCTGAAGGTGTCCATAGTGAGCAATGACTTCATTTACCAGGAATTACCCTTTGTACAAACCACTTCACTATTTAAAACAAACCACATGGATCATCATTAAGTGGGGAAAAATGACCGATCGGATATTGACAGTGGTACCGTCCACTTCAGGGCCCCCTCCCCCGCCCCTTCCCTTTTAATGTGGAATTTAAGCATTTGACTTGTTTTCATATTGAAGCTGATAAAAAGGTTCTCAGTGAAAAGGATCTGACAGATGAGAAGCTTTCTTAGAACAGGACTGGGAGACACTGATGGGGGTTTAGGAAGTGGGGAAAATGAAGTTAATATGCTACTGATCCTCTCCCAGGGAGTTAGAATGGAGTGTAAAACAGCTCTAGGGGAAATGTGGCACGCAGTGTGAGTCAGGCAACAGACCTTGTCTGTTCTGTCCATACGCTTACCATACCTAACCATGCAATGCTCTTTGGTGCATGCCCTGTGCCTTTAGGAGGGACATCAAGCATCTCTTGGTGTTTTGTTGTTGTTGTTGTTGTTGTTATGAGGAATGTGTGTGTGTGTGGTTGCTTTCTACTTCTCTGTGAAAAACACTACCTATTCTCTTTTGACCCGGCTTGTAGTAAGCCCCTGAAAATTCTGAATCTGTATTCAGAATCTGTATTCAGAATTTTCCCTTCAAGTCAGACTGTTGAAATGTGTACCTGCTTTGGAAAGCTCGGCAGATTCTATACTGGGGAGGTGTGAGTTTGAAGTTCACTTGGGAGAAGTAGATTCACCATCAACGAAGACACCAGGTAAAGATGCTGCAGTGTGTCAAGAACGGAGGCTGGAGCAGAAACTTGCCCTAAAGGGCAAGACCGAACCCAGAACTGTTACAAAGCTCGCCTGTCCCTTCCACCTTAAAGATGGTCCAGGGCCCCAAGATCGCTGCTCCACCCTAGAGGAATACAGATGTGGGTACATCTGTATGTGATGACATCATCAGCCTCGAGATCTAGATAACAAAAAGACCCCTTGACATGATCCCAACCGTAGTAACATCCCTGATGTGAAAAGAGAGGAGAAAAAAGAGAAAAGAAGGAAATTGTAACTGTAGGAAAATACTCACCTAAAGCAGAGTCACTGGGGAATAGCAATCAATGAAATGGAATAAGTCAAATAATTTCAACACCAAAGTTGCCTCTTCTTTGGCCTGAATAAACAAGTTTGTTTTCTTTTTTGTTTTTTGTGACAAAATGGTTACGTCGTTTTCACTTGGTCATTCAGGGTAAACACGATGCTGAGGTATCCAGATTGATTTTTGCTTTTATGAGTTGTCTTAGGAACAAATCTGGGAGGGTTTAGGAAGAGAGGTGAGATGTCAAGGCTAAGGCAAAGAAAACGGATGACGAAGTCATTTTCCTTCAATACTGGATGAGAAATAAGCACCATCAGAAGCTTCATTCCAGGGAAATGTATTTTAAGGAGGACTCAGGGGCCCCTAATTAGAGTGTGTGCCTTTAGAAAACAGAATGATAATGCTTCCAAAATAAGAGTCGTGTTTTAATTATGTTCTTATGTAACTGGTGATCTGAATGATCAAGACTCCTGAAATATGTTTATTTCTAAATAATAATAAAAGAAAAATGTCTCCAATGAAAGTGTCATTTGTCATCAGTATGGCCCCATCCAGCCATCTGATCAGCTTTGAAAATACAGATTTTTGCCTTCCGGTCATCAAAACTAAATAGGGATACAGTGATAGTTATAGATTAATAGCAGATAGAAAACACTGTAGAGACGTACAGAGAGGAGATGTATGGACGGTAACAGTAAGTGGTTCGTGGAGACTGGCGTGAACTCTTTCACACCCTTCATCAGCCAACTGTCTGGACTGCTAAATAAAAGCAACGACATGAGACGTGTCCACAGACTATCACGCCAGCCGTGGTGAGGAGAGATGACCTGAAGATAAAGCTCTCCCACCCTGAGAGGGAGTCTTTAGCAAGGTGGAATGTATGGCTGGAAAACCTGGTTCTCAACCTGACAGGCAGAACTGCACGTCTGCCTTACTATACTTCAGGCATTAAGTGAAACTCGGGAAAAATGCGCACACACAGACACACACACAGATACACACACCGCATTCCGATGTATGTCGGCATCACCTTATCAGTGCTTTCGTAGAAAGCATTATAAGCCCTGTCAGAGACTGGCGAGAGGGTGACTTCCACGGTGCGTGTGAAAGCCCACCTTCTTCTACTGCCATATGGAACCACAATGCTGATTCAGTCACTTCTAAATATTTGTGATGGCTGCCAAGATCCCCCTTGAACCATCCCTTTCTAGAGCAGGAATGTTTCTCCCCCTCCTCCACAGACACGGCCTGACTGATGTGAAAAACCCCTGCATTCCTCCTAGATAACTTGTCCTTTTCGAGGCAAGAACAACCTCTCATTCAAAGTCACTGTCTTCTTTGCTAAGTTGTGCCCCTCAAAGCAAAGCAATTTAACAACCTAGAAGGAAGAAACCTGAATTTATTCTTAAAAAAAAAAAAGAAACATGCATAAAGAAACCGTGAGCACGCTGAACACTTGTAGTATTTTACTTGCTAGGTAATGCTTCTCAAATTGATTAATAAATAACATGAAAGAAGTGAATACGGTAGGCAAAAGATCAGCTCATATTAATAATTTTATTAAATTCAGCTGAGGCTTAGCATTTGTAGAAAGCTCCTTAGGAGACTCTTCTGGTGGGTAACTGGTATAAAACACACACAAACACACACACACACTCACAGCAAAGGCACAGAAATGGTAGAAGCAGATGAATCACATCATATGTTACCAATAACCTCTTGGGAATGTTTCCTGGCACAACTTCCTTAATGACAAACAGGATAAAACACTATTTAAAAGGATAAGCCAGTTTGGCCCTAAGATAGTAAAACAACGAGAAAAAATAAAAAACGGTTGTTCTCCAAAAGACTCGAAAGAGAAAACGCACCCAAGAAATATTTTTTCCGGAGGCAACCAACTTGATGACAAATTACCCAGATGTTCAAAGCAGAACCTTGACATTTTATGAATACGCAGGGTCTTTGGAGCACGAGGCCCCCTGGAACACTTGTAAAGGAAGTTTAGTCAACCACAACCACACACACTTAACACATGGGACTCTTGAAGGGAGTCAATGGAAAAACAGATTAAAAGACTACAACCAGATTAACTCTTCCTAGAGCAGGATCCGTGATCCTGGGAAGGGAAAAGGATTCCTTCAACTCTGCCAGTTCACATCCACAAGCCCTGTCCAGTGAGGCAGAGCTGGGCTAGTCACCCCACAAGGCAATACTGAGCCTGTTTCCCAAGCCTTGAACCAAGTTAAGTGGTCACCCTACTAATAAAAAAAGGGGAAAAAAAAAAAAAAAAGGTCAGAGGGAAACACCCAGAAAAAGACAAGAAAGATTCCGAAATAGACACAGAATGGAAAATAAAACGCAGAACCCATCAACAAGACCATTAAGGGAGCCTGGGGGGCGGGGGGAGCCTTTTTCCATGCCAACAAAGACTGCATCCTAAACCACTAGCCTTCATCACAGCATCCCCTGTGAGTTTACACGCAGGTTCCGGGGCTGACACGCTCCAGAAAGCCGAGGGCTCGGGTCCCCAGCGGGCAGAACATAGCACAACCCAGACAAACTTAAGGAAACAAAAATACTCAGCACCTACCCACCGACATATATGTTTTTTTTTGCACTCCTTATTAAAGCGGCTGAATGAAAACTCCAGACACCCAAATGCCTCCGCAAAGACCCAAACTCTTAGCATCAAAGAGGTCTTAGGCTCATATCGCCACCGGACGCGCGGACACGAGAAAGAATGCGAGTGATTAAAAAAAAAAAAAATGCAGTTTGCAATTTTAAACTCCCGATACCCAGGTTCAGAATCAGGCGGTCAAAGTACCCAGAAAGCAGCAAACACAGCCAGGCGCGGGGTGTCCGGGCTCCACGGAGAACTAGGGGCTCCGATTCCCACCCCTCCGGTCCCCACGCAAGCATTCCCCGTTCCCCAAACCCATCCAAGGTACCAGAGCGCTTCCCAACGACTCGGGTACCCAGGCCGCCGCCGCCGCCGCCGCCGCCGCCGAGCCCCGGGGAAGGAGCCACCGAGGGAAGAAATGCGCGCCTTACCTGCTGTAAGTACATAAAAGTCAAGGCACACGAGAGCTGGGGACACATGCCCACGTTGGGGAGCGCCACGCAGGTGGCCCCCGTCAGAGGATGCTGCATACTGGTGCCCGCCGAGCACGAGTGGGCACGCTCGCATGCAATCGCCGCTGCTCTTTGCCTGGCCGCTACAAATTTTCTTTTTTTTTTTAATTTTGCTGATTATCTAAGTCAAAACCCGGCGCCTCTCTCCCTTCTCTCTCTCTCTCTCTCTCTCTTTCTCTCTCTCCCTCCCCCCCGCCGCACCCCGCGCGTCGGTCCGTCCCTCCTCCCTCGCTTTCCTTCCCGTAGGTTCTGCTAGATCCCGGTGGCGTTCATCTCTGCCTCCAACTAAGACACTTGAGAGGGCCGGGCAACTATTTTGTTCCTTTCATGGCTGTAGCTGTTTTTTTTTTTTTTTCCTTTCTGGTTGTTGGGCCTGCTTTCTGAGGCCCCGCAAAGTGGAGGGTGTCTCCTGGCCCCCCGCCCCCGCGAAGATGGGAAAACCAGCAAAGGCAACTTCTATGGAAGGTAGAGGGGATTTTTTTTTTTTTCCCCCTCCCGTTTGCTTTTTTTTTTTTTTTCTTAACGACTCACCAAAATTCAAATTGTGTCTGCTAAAAATCTCCGCGGGGCGGGCGAGGAAGCGATCGAGCGCCCCTCACCGCCAGCATCCAAGCAGGCTGGACAATTCGTGCGATGGGAGCTGGGACCCAGAGTCTAGATGTGGGGTGGCGGCGGGGTGTTTGCCCGGCTCGGTTGGGCAAATAAACACAGAAATGGGATTCCCCCTCGTGGGAGTGCTGGGAGGACGCCTAGGGGCTGGGCGGCGGGAGGGGGCGGCCAAGGGGAGCTGGGGGCTGTTGCGGGCGCTCGAGGCAGGGAGGTTGGTGGGGGTCCCCGCACCCCGGGCAGGGCGGCCCAGGTGGCGCTGCACCCCCCGGGCCTTCGGGGCGCCGCTTTTTGCTCTGCGCCTCCCCTTGGCTGAGCCAGCAGCGGGGCGCACACCACCCAGCCCGAGACTGGAGATGGGAGAAACCGCCCTGGATGGGGCTGGGGGCTGGCGTGGAAATCAAGCCCCTGTTCGAAGACCAACTCCAGCCCTACGGCCAATTCAAGGGGGCTTCTCTCTGCCTAGGATCCCCGCTCTTCTCAAATTAATAAACGCGCGGGGTGGGCAAGTCCGGATTTGATCAGCGACGACTCTGGGCTGCAGCCCCGAATAACCCCCGATCAGGGTTTATTTATTTTATTTTCCTGCCTGGCCAGCCCTCCTCGGCCAGCATTAGCATTCCACTCTTGCAAAGGGGCTCCCCTCCTTCCCTCTATTTTATGAAGTAATAATTATTCATTAGTAGATTTCGTTAGTCTTTATGCAATAAAATAGGATGTGATCTGCAAATCAAAAGAAAATATTAAGACTATAAGGAGTCCTTGGTCCCCCATGCTAAATCAAAAGAAAATATTAGGACTATAAGGAGTCCTTGGTCCCCCATGCGGTGGGGGCGGGATGGGGGGTGGGGAGGAGGGGAAGCACGTTCTGGGCTGCAGGAAAACGATCAGAAATAGTAGTCCTATTTTGTGATATAGATTTGGACCCAGCGATTGGGATTTTCTTTTTCAGAGCAAGAGGCTGTCTGAACAGCATCTCTTTTGATTGCTGGGTTCCTTGAAAGAAGCCTTGCAGGGGTGGTGGGTGCCATCGCCCTGAAGGACAGGGCAGGGGACTCGCCACCAGGGGCAACCCCACTGACCTTTCTGGGAGGCTCATGGGGACGTTTGGCCAAATGACAGTTTCCCAGGCATCAGCTTCACCAGGCACAACTCACTCTGCAGGCTAATCAAAATGCTTTCTGAAGAAAAGACAATTAATTACGCCACAGCTCCATTTTTTGTTGTTGTTCTGTTTTGAGACACCATCAGTAACCAAGTCTTCACTCGGCCAAACACTAGGCCCTGACATGGCTGTTTTCTTTCTGTCCCTCACCTTGCAAAACCAGTTTCTCCAACACCCTGGGACTCTCACATTCCCCTCAGTTTAGAGGGGGCACCGTAGGATGCTAAACCCTAAACAGAAGTTTGTCTGAAGGATTAAGGGAGAAGAGACTGGTATCTTACACTGCTTTTTTGGGAGTGGGGGTGGGGATGGGGTGGTGCAATGATTGTTGGAAAAATCCTTGCTATACTTTGTCTCAGTTCATCAGACAAGGTCTGATTTACAAATAAACTGATTCAATTTTTTTTTTTAACTGTCTTTTCTTACTCTCTGCCTGTCTTTTTTTTTTTTTTTTTTGGTAAAATTTTGCAATTAGCAAAATCAAAGGGAAAACCATCCCACAAAACACAATCTGGAATGAAAGGTCAGAGATTCTGCCTATCCCATCCTTCCCATCGCCTTCCCATTCTCTCCTTTTGCCTTAAGCAATCTGCTGTACAGACAGGGGTTGGTCCTGCCTGCCTTCATTTTTTTTTTTTTTTTTTATTCCTTGCTGCCACTGGGAAAACCTGCAAAGGCCGCAAGAAGAGGACAGAATTTCCCCCTCAGCTCATTTTCATAAGAAACACGATAAATAATACATGGCACTTTAATAAGACCTTATCTGAATGGTTTAATGAAAAACAAATACATTATGTAAGGAACCAATAACTGCTCTCAGCTGCACTCAGCCAACACTGGTTTGCCCGTCCGTTTTTCTCCCGAAAGTTGAAAACTCTCGGTGGTGATTGGATTCCTACAGACCCTTTTTGCAATAATGGCTCCCACTTTCCCCCTTAGACTTAGGTCTCGCAGCCGGGCGAACTGAAAGCCGGCAAAGGGAAAGCGTAGAATCCAGACCATATAAACACGTCTCAAGATGATTCGGGGCCAGGCTGCATTCCCTGGATAACCAAGTCAGAACATCCCTGCACAAGTGCAGGGAAACAAATTCATGCAAACCTGACTCTGCACACAGACAAGTACACAGCCCATTAACACGGATACAGGACAGGGCAGGGAAGATTTTGCAGTGACTGAGAAACACACACAGCATCGGGTGACCCCAAATCAAATGGTAACTCCCCAGCTGCAACTATGGCTCAGTGGAAAAAAAACTCTGCTAGCCTTTTAAGCAGTGTCTGGGGATGCTGAATTTGAATTCCATTTCAACAGAGACTGAGAGAGCGCCACATCAATGCTACTAGCTCCCAAATGATTCTTCTATTATACATGAATAAATGGGAGACGCAGGGGAAAGAAAATACTCTTCTCTCTCCCTACAAAGAATGCCCGGGCAGTCAGTGTCACTTGGGCGTATATTCTGAGTCACACTCAAGGGCCACCCTCCTGCTTTCTCAACTACAAGGAGCCTTCATGGAATGCTTACCCCGTAGGAAGCAGAGAGTGTGCAGGAAAATAATGAATAATGCCATCTTCAGATGGAACTTGACCCACACAACAGTGTTGGAACTTTTTACTTCACTCAAATTTGCCATCTCTTCAGAATAATAAAGGAAACATTTTTTTTTCCTTTACTCTCTTTCATAATCCCTTATTCTAACTTTCTAAGACTGTCAAAAAGCAGGTATTCAGCTAAAGAAAGATTTTCTATGGAAGTTGCCCTGACTCAGAGCGAAAAAAAAAAAAACTTCAGTTAGACAGAAGGAAGGCCTTCTTGATCTTAAATGCAATTTTCCATTTGAAGGCTAGGCAAGAAGTGACTGAGAAGTATTTTATTCTCACTTCCAAATTTTGATACAGCAACAACAATCTTCAGGAGAGAGAGTGAAGTCTCTGTAGGGAACTGGTGGTTATTATCTCTATCACAAGCATGTTAAGTCACCTACTTGTGCAAACATTTGAACACTATTTAGTGGGTGTTGATTACACTCAGGCACTGATCTAGTCCCTAAGGCTGCATTAGTGGGAGAAGGCAAAGATCCCTGACATTGCACGGTTTACATTCTGGTGGGAGTGTCATCAAGCACAGAAAAAAGATTAGAGTAAGTCAGTTGTACAGAATACAGAAGGTGATGAGTGCTGTACAAAGAAATAAAAGAACAGGATCATGGCGTCAGGGACACCAAAGATAATGAAGTTTGGGCAGGTGGCAGTAAATACTGTATAAATTGGTGCTCACTCTGCAAATGCAGTTTCAGCTTGACAGGTACACACTGCTATGTTTAAAATGGATAACCAACAAGGACCTCCTGTACGGCACAGGGGACTCTGCTCAATATTCTGTAACAACCCAAAAGGGAAAAGAATTTGAAAAAGAACAGATACAGGTATAACTGAGTCACTTTGCTGTACACTTGAAACTAACAGAACATTGTTAATCGAGTATGCTCTAATGTACAATACGAAGTTAAAAAGAAAAAAAGAAACACCTTGCATCCTCATCCTATCCGCTCTGAATGCCAGGCCCCAGGTTTGCCTAATATATCAGTTCTGGAGTTCTCGTGGGTCAGTCCACCAAGAGGGGTGCTGGGAGAGTTTGACCCTATCAATGCATAAAAATGGGGAAGATTCTCACCTGCAATGTTGTCCATTTAAAGTGCAGGGTTTAATACAGTGTCTGATATATTGTAGGGACTCAGAAAATACTGCATTAGGGGATGGGTGGATGGATGGATGGGTAGATAGATGGATGGATGGATGAATGAATGAACACAGCAGCAATTTGGAGCAAATGACCTCTAGCTATCTCTTTCTTGTCAAGAAACACACAGATTCTGAGTTTTATTTACTTTTTAGCTCTCTCTATATTAAGCTGGCTTCTTAGCCTCTAGAATGAGGTCTCAGCCCCGATGGTCCCTCAGGCTACCCTGGTGAAGCCCTACTTCCCAGACAGCTCTTTTGGAAAAGGTGTCCCCACTCCGTGGTGCAGAGTTCGAGGACTGGGGTTCGGCAGGGCTCAGACGATGAGCACGGCATTCTTTCAGAGTAAAGGGCTGTCTCAGACAGATTGGATTCCAACCATTCAGACACAATTGCTTTGCATGTAATGACAGGATTGAGGCTGGAGATCAGAATCCACTTCTGAGTCAAGGACCCTCGAACTCCACGAGCTTCCCAGCCTGGGTGTACGGTGTCAAAGGGTTCAAGTTTAAAAGAGCAGAAATACAAGTACAAGGATGCTCAGTTCATAACTAGCTCCCATCACACAAGCTCTTTTCAAAATTATACTGGCTGTTTAGAAGAGTTAACTATGATCCTTTGTCCATAAGATGAACATCAATTAATAAATAAAATCAGCTAGTTTAAAATAAAATGCCTACTACCTAGAAATGATATCTCTGTGGAGAAATGGGGCGTCTTCAGCACAGGTGATGAGAGTTAAAATTGGTACAGTACCGGAGATGACAAGCAGCATTCACTCTCAACATTTCAAATATACTTATCCTTCAACCTAATTATTCGAGCTCTACATATGAGTCCTGTAAGAAATCGCTGAGATGGGCACAGAGATGCACATAGTGGGATCATTTTTTTCCAGCGTTGCTTGTAAAAGCCAATGGACAGAAGCAATGGGAGAGCAGTTTAGTGGAGTGTGACACACACATAAAAAAAGCTGTTAGAAAGAACGAGGGACAGCTAGGTGTCTCTCCTTGGAAAGATTTCTAAGAAAGATCTTTAAGAAGTTTCACGGCATAGATGATTAATTTCACAAACGAAGCGACTTCCCTGGTGGTCCAGTGGTGAAGAATGCACCTTCCGAGGCAGGGGATACACGTTCGATCCCTGGCTAGGGAACTAAGATCCACACCGTTGTTTTTGTTCGGTCACTCAGTCATGCTCAACTGGTTGTGATCCCACGGATGCTATCCCGCCAGGCTTCCCTGTCCATCACGTGCTTCAGAGCAGCTCAGCCGTCGCTCTGCAACTACTGAGCCCCAGAACCACAGCTAGAGAGACTGTGCGCTGCAGTGAAAGATCCCGCATGAACGTAAACTTCAAGTCATCAAACGTAAGAAACTTGGAAGTCCAAGTTCATTTTCCTGACACAACACATCTCATTAAAAGTACCTAGAAAACATTAAGTAGGTAGATAGGTAGGTAGGTAGATAGATGTTGATATACATGTATATACCTCAGATGAAAAAGAAAACCAAACTCAAAGTCATTTTAATCATGATCATGAATATCATGCTCATTTTAAAGACAAATAGAAGTTTTGTAGGTGTTCATTTCTGTCCAGTGAACACTGCAAAGCAAGGTGGACTTCAACAGCTTTAAGGTCTTTGTATTTATTCAGAAAGACAAGATGGATACCAACTATTTGTTAAGTAAAGTCACCAAAAATGATAATAAGGCAGAAATTTTCATTAAAAAAAAAAAGAGAAGATCCCGCATGAGGCAACTGAGACCTGATACAGTCAAATAATACATAAATGCGCTAAGTCGTTTCGGTCGTGTCCAACTCTGTGCGACCCCATGGACTGCAGCCCGCCAGGCTCCTCTGCCCATGAGATTCTCCAGGCAAGAATACTGGAGTGGGTTGTCATGCCCCTCTCCAAATTAACAAATAAATATTTTTTAAAATTTCATATGTGAAAACCAATCTAACCAGACAGCAACAAAAACCCCACCATCTCTTTATGCATGTGTATGTGTGTGTGTGCACAGGTGTACATAGAGACATACACATAGGCATCTGTGGATGGCTGGCTATAAATTCATTGTATATACACATGAAATGCATACAAAAGGACCCGAAAAGGTACAAGGGGTAAATTCGGTTACAACTAGAGTAATGAGGTAGAAAAGGGAGGTGGGGGACTTCCAAATGTTACTCTCTGTGGATGTTTCTGTTTGAATTTTCACAAGAATGGATTTGCACAGGAGTTCTATAATAAAATGAAAAAAAAATTTTCTACTGCTATACTGAAGGCTCAATGGGTAAAGAATCTGCCTGCAACGCAGGAGACACGGGTCGGGAAGATGCAGGTCAGATCCCTGGGACAGGAAGATTCCTTAGAGGAAGAAAATGGCCACCCCCTCCAGCATCTTGCCTGGAAAATCCCATGGACAGAGCCTGACGGGCTACAGTCCAAAGGGGCACAAAGAGTCGGACACGACTGAGCGACTACGCTCGCTTGGCCCAACTAGTAACACTACTTCTGTTATCTTTGTTGCCACAATGAGGAACTCGGGTTACGTGTTCCTAAGGAATACTTTTCTCAATGGTGGTAAATTTCCCTGGCTAGGCCACGAATGCCTGCCTAAGCACACTACCAACCAAGAATAGTCTAGATAAATAGGCTAAGTCGCTTCAGTCATGTCTGACTCTTTGCAAGACTGTGGAGTGTAGCTCCCCGGCTCCTATGTCCATGGGGTTCTCCGGCAAGAATACTGGAGTGGGTCGCCTCGGTATACACGGCCACAACGAAAACGAGAAGCACACGTATCTTGGGAGCCATACAGGGTTCCAGCAACTTAGAACCTCACCTCTGTTTACTACCTCGCTTCTTAGCAACCAGGTCTGCAGCTGACCCGGACAAAAATGAAAACAAAAGCACCAGCCCCACCACCTCCTCGAGGGCCAGTGCTGCTGAGAAACAGACCAGTGAAGAGGAAGCCTGACAATGCTGCTCTAGACTGCAAGGGCAGAATCGGTTTGTAACCCCAGGAGGGACTGGTTTGCAATCCTCCACTTCTTAGGGCGAGAGATGGTTTGTCTTGGTACCAGGCTCAACATACAGTTCAGGGCGATCTTTATGACGTGCAGAAGGAGCTGCTTGTTTTCTGTTCTGCTCAAACGCCTCTTTCCTGCAGGCCCCCTTCCTCTCACTGTGTAGTTGCCTCCCTGCTTGCTAGCTGGTGTCCTCAGAGGGCAAGCCTGCAGCAATGGACAAGCCTTCCCCACTGCGTTGATCTGCTCTGTGCCAGCCACCAGAGCTTCTTCCTCTGCCTCTATTGCATCAAGAATCTCTAAACTGTCCTGGATTTCAGCCTGCACCCCAGAGAAAGACCTGGAGACTCACAGGGCTCGGAAAATAACTGCATGACCCTATCTGACCCTATCCTGGCCGAGGGAAGACTAGGGAGTTTACTGCCATAGAAGTGTGGAGATGCCCACGGTAGGCGTATTAACAGTATTCCAGCTCCCAGAAACATACAAGCTGGGTCTATATTCAAGATGTGCTACTTTTAGGGTCTGTACAGAGGGCATGCAAAGTAACCACTCTATGGCTCAGTTCTTTTATCTGTAAAACTGTTAGTTGCTCAGTCATGTCTGACTATTTTGCAACTCCATGGACTGTAGCCTACCAGTCTCCTCTGTTCATGGGTTTCTCCAGGCAAGAATACTGGCTGCTGCTGCTGCTGCTAAGTCACTTCAGTCGTGTCTGACTCTGTGTGACCCCACAGACGGCAGCCCACCAGGCTCCCACATCCCTGGGATTCTCAAGGCAAGAACATTGGAGTGGGTTGCCATTTCCTTCTCCAATGCATGAGAGTGAAAAGTGAAAGTGAAGTCGCTCAGTCGTGTCCGGTTCTTAGTGACCCCATGGACTGTAGCTCACCAGGCTCCTCCGTCCATGGGATTTTCCAGGCAAGAGTACTGGAGTGGAGTGCCATTGCCTTCTTCGAGTGGGTTGCTAGTCCCTCCTCCAGGGGATCTTCCTGACACAAGGGTCTGGGGTTGACTCTGGGTCTCCCACATTGCAGGCAGATTCTTTACCATCTGAGCCACCAGGGAGGCTGCTTATTTTTAATAGGGGGCTAATAATAGCCCCCTCACAGAACTACAGTGATTCTCAGATTTTTTTTCCTAATTCATGTAATAACTTTTATTGCAATAAAAGTTTGAAAACAATGAAGGGGGTTGCATGAAATTAGTGGATGAATTTGATTTTTTTTTGGTTCAAGTTAGTATATTTGCACACAGGCACAAACACACACACACACATACAAACTCATATACACCATCTGTTCTCATCATCATCTCATAAAGGAAAGGGCATTTTGTACCCAAAAGTAAGAAGGACAGATCCTCAAAATAAAGGACAGCCTTTCAAATGGATTAAATTTAGGTCTATTAAAAATTTCACTAAATTGCCCTTAATTTTCTCATTTAGCTGCAGTCTGCTGAAAATGTCATTATGGAATCAGATGAATGGGTGGATCCAGGAACCACTGAAAAAATGAGTGTAAAGTGCTTCTTAGGAAGGGCATCAGAACCCCAAAAATCAACAATACACATTACCTATTAAGGGGATGCTCGGGAATGATGAACAGTGAGAGATACAAGTTGGAATCAGTAACCTCTTCACCCCCACAGACCCCCTGCAGTAGAACCGGCCAAATACCTTTCTCATTTCCGAGTTCCCTGAGCCACAGAGCAGCGTGCCTTTCACATGGGAGAAGCTTAATCAAGGTCATACTGATTGGATTGCTGGTCTCCCTTTCCCCAATGACACAAGGGTTACAGCCTGCTCATTCAAGGCCACCGGAAATAATGGCTCTGATGGAGGGGTTGGGCACTTCTTCTGGACCATATGGGACTTCCCTGGGGGCTCAGATGGTAAAAATCTGCCTGCAAGGCAAGAGACTTAGGTCTGATCCCTGGGTCAGGAAGATCCCCTGGAGAAGGGAATGGCTACCCACTCCAGTATTCTTGCCTAGGAAATCCCATGGACAGAGGAGCCTGGCAAGCCATGGCCCACAAAGAATCAGACAGGACTGAGTGACTAACACTTTCACTCTTTTTTTTAAAAAATAACTTTCTGGCTCATATGAGGGTGTGTGGTGTAGTGCAGAGGGCGGAATCCACCTTTTGGAGTCTCTCTTCTTGGGTGTGAAGTTCTGGTTCTCCCTCATTCTTCTATGGCTGCTATGAAATGTGGATGGAGTTATAAAAAAGTTCAGTTTCATTCAAAGAGATGAAAGAATAAATGTTAAATTGTTCAGTCATGTCCAGCTCTTTGCGATTCCATGGACTGTAGCCCACCAGGCTTCTCTGTCCATGGGATTCTCCAGGTGAAAATACTGGAGTGGGTGGTCATTTGCTTTTCCAGGGAATCTTCCCATCCTCGGGACCAAATTGAGGTATCCTGCATTGCAGGCAGATTCTTTACTGTCTGAGCCACCAGGGAAGCCTCATTCAAAGAGGGAACGATGCTAATTTGGCCTTCCTGAATAAGTTGTTAAAACATAAATTAACACAATGCCTGTAAGTTCTGAGGTTGGTGCCTACCATCTAATCACCACTCATACAAACAAGTGACTATAATTATGACTTATTTTTCTACTCAGTCCCCAACCAGCTGCTGAAAGAGGCATTCCTCTTTTTTGCCAAAACTGACACAAACAAGACCAACAATATCAATACATTCATGGACTGACTAACTTCAGATGCAATTGCTTTTGAGAATTTTTTTTCAAATGACATGACATTCATATGAAAATGTGTAGACATCACCTTTCTGCCCTTGTCCTCTGTACACACGTTTTATTTAACCTTGCTAATGAACCAAACGAACACAAACTTTCACATTAGTCCTTGTCAACTAAGTTCCTCAACAGCTGAATCTCACAAAATGTCGGGTCAAGTTCTTTTACTATTTTGTGGAAACCGACTATGGTTAACACTTTTTAATGAGATTGCTTATGACCAGTGCAATAGATCTCTGTATCTATATAAACCTATATCTATTTATCTGCCAATCCTTATTTACCGTATCTATCTCCTCACAAAACCCTGTAAAGTAGGTTTTACAGCTTGAATTTACAGAAGAAGAAACTGAAGTTGCAAGAACTATACTCCTGTCTCTGTAATAAAGAACGAGGGGTAGTGTTTTCAGAAAGGCCTGTTGAATTAAAAAGGCAGGAAGTATTCTTTCCATCAGCATGCTACACCAGTAGGGGCAGAAATGCTGCTTACAAAATCATCATCATCATCATCATCTTATTTGTCATCGTTTACAATACCTAAACTTAGCAAGCACTTCTCCAAAGCATTATTCTTTGTCAATTCGGCTGCAAGATTTCCTCTTCCAGGAATCTGTTCTAGAGACCAGCTACCTAATTTTATAATGGGAATTTCCTAGATTTCTAGTACTAGAGGGTGGGAGAAGTAAGTCCCGCCCCCGACTTCCCTCTTGGATCAGTGGTAGAGAAGACACCTGCCAATGCAGGAGATGCAGGTTTGATTCCTGGCTTGGGAAGATCCCCTGGAGAAGGAAATGGCAATGCACTCCAGTATTCTTGCCTGGAAAATCCCATTGACAGAGCCTGGTGGGCTACGGTCCGTGGGGGTCTCAAAGAGTTGGATGCGACTGAGCACTTCTACATGGAGAGACTGTCCTATCAGAGCAGCCAATTGAGTCAGGAGTGTCCCCAGACACAC
The DNA here is from genome assembly GCA_006410635.1 of Cephalophus harveyi. NCBI lineage: Eukaryota > Metazoa > Chordata > Mammalia > Artiodactyla > Bovidae > Cephalophus > Cephalophus harveyi. The sequence goes on from SJYT01013034.1 coordinate 588,150, forward strand.
CAGGCAGTGCCCCAAATTGAAAAAGACCCAGAGTAAGCGAATACCTTAAGCGTCCAGAGGAGGTTTCCTGAAATGATCGGTTCCAGGAGGTGGTGCTGAAGGAGAGTGCAAAGTTTAGCACTTGAGAGGGTGGGAATCTTGTTTCCAGTGCACAGGACAGAATGTAAGCGCGTGGGACAAGGGACCGTAGGCAGCAGAGACAAAAACGGCTAAGCGGTGATTTCTCCTAATGAACAAGTGGGTGGAGAGGTCTACTTTGGGAAGCCTCCACACCCCACCCACTCTCTGTGTTGCGACTTGCTGCAAACCTGAAGGCAAACAAAGCCTGCAGAAGATTCTACTTTTCCTCTGCAGCCAGCTTGGCTACGAGGTCCTTTGACCCCACCGATGCTCAGAAAGATTTATCTTTATGTAACCAGAGTCACCCTCACGCCTATCCTACGAGAAATGCTTTTGCCTCTAACATCTCAAGCTCTGGAATCATCCCTTTTGACCTTAACCACCCCCCCCAAGGTCCTATCTTGGCACAAGGTAAGAACTTCCACAGGGATCCCCAGCAATATTGGCACAGCTTCAAAGGCTGGTGGTTTCTGGCGGTGAGCTAGGAAGGATGTAGAGATTCAAGACAAAACTAGGTTAGTCTGCAAAAAAGTCACGTTGCAAATGGACCAGATATGAGCTAGAAGAGCTTCTTGGTTCTCTAGATGTCACTTCAATAGATACATATCTCTGGAATTTCAACTGTTAGTCCCCAGACTGCAATTCCTAATTATGGGAAACTCACACTCTTACAATCTCATCTGACCTTTTCACTCAGGTTTTTATATTATATGGAGTCTCTGAGCTCCATCCCAAGAACTCACAGTGAAGCTCAGCCTCTTGGCATGTTCCACAATACATCTACTCACGGAAGGCACATTTGAGTTTAGCAGACATCAAGACTGGGGATAGATAAAAGGAAGAGAGGGAATAGGGGGAAACACGACTCTAGAAGGATCTGCATGAATCACGTTCTCGCAAATGACACTTGCCTATTCTGCCACCATCTACTACAATTAGACTCTCTTGGTTCCAGAGTTTCTAGGCCATGCTTATATTTCCTCTTTCCCTTCCCACTGAGAGCCCAAGAGCAAATTCCCATGCCCACCTTTTTGTCTCAAGTTTCCTTTTCCTTGAAATGTTGGCATCTGTTGACCTGCGTCCTAGAAGGAATCACCTTCTCACTCAAGTTTGTGTCTGTGTGTGCACAGTCACTCAGCTGTGCCTAACTCTTTGTGACCCTACAGACTGTAGCCTGCCAGGCCCCTCTGTCCATGGAATTTTCCAGGCAAGAATACTGCAGTGGGTTGCCATTTCCTCCTTCCAGAGGATCTTCCCAACCCAGGGATCGAACCCATGTCTCTTGCCTCTCCTCCACTGGCAGGCAGATTCTTTACCACCAGAACCACCTGGGAAGCCCAAGGGTGCATCAGGCCATTTTTCTAAACCCAAGCAGAACTCTGCAGAAGATGACCCATTGTGCCCATGGTTAAAAGAGGCGTATCCTTGCACTTGGTTTCAGATAGAACAGTCTGACACTCTATCAGGCACAGTGACATGTTAAGATGAAAGCTACGTATATCCCTGGTTGGACCTTCTTATACAGGTCTGTGGCAGAATTCTTACGTGCTCCATAAACTTGAGATCTCCGTCAGAATCATCTTGTGCTTTGTTAGGTCTCTTCACACTTGTACTCCAATTGCCAGCACCCTGAATGACCTACTTACTACGGTACTCTTTGCGCGTGGGAGAAGGGTTTGCAGCATCGGTGGGAAACCACAGCATCACTCTCTCCAAGAATCCTCAGCTCCCCTGCAGCCCTCAGGAATGATCACGCACCTCAAATTGCTTTCTGCACGTCTCAGTATAAAGGACCTGTCCTCCTGGCTGTTTCAATACCCCCCAAACAAAATGTTGTACATCCCACTCTCTGCCTCTATGGACTTGCCTTTGCTTGTGGAAGCACCTCCCTCCCATTTATGTAACCCTGAAACCCTAACATCTGCCCTTCATTCCTCCCTCTGCAGCTTTGACTAGTCAATCCACCCCCACATTATATCACTCTTGGCTCTCCCATCTCTTGACTATGCTGCTGCTGCTAAGTCACTTCAGTCGTGTCCGACTCTGTGCGACCCCATAGACGGCAGCCCACCAGGCTCCCCCATCCCTGGGATTCTCCAGGCAAGAACACCGGAGTGGGCTGCCATTTCCTTCTCTAATGCATGAAAGTGAAGAGTGAAAGTGAAGTCGCTCAGTCGCGCCTGACTCTTAGCGACCCCATAGACTGCAGCCTTCCAGGCTCCTCCATCCATGGGATTTTTCAGGCAAGAGTACTGGAGTGGGTTGCCATCGCCTTCTCCCATCTCTTGACTATAAAGTCTCTCCATTTTCCATTGCCCTGTTCCAATGCATCCTATTATTCTCCGTGTGTGTGTGTGTGTGTTCAGTCATGTCTGACTCTTTGTGACGCCATGGAGTATAGCCCATCAGGCTCCACCGTCCATGGCATCCTCCAGGCAAGAGTACTGGTGCAGGTAGCCATTCCCTTCTCCAGAGGATCTTACTGACCCAGAGATCGAACCTGGGCCTTCAGCATTTCAGGCAGATTTTCCACCATCTTGAGCCACCAGGGAAGCCCCTGCTCCTGCTGCTGCTGCTAAGTCTCTTCAGTCAAGTCCGACTCTGTGCAACCCCGTAGACGGCAGCCCATCAGGCTCCCCCGTCCCGGGGATTCTCCAGGCAAGAACACTGGAGTGGGTTGCTGTTTCCTTCTCCAATGCATGAAAGTGAAAAGTGAAAGTGAAGTCGCTCAGTCGTGCCCAACTCTTAGCTTCCCCATGGACTGCAGCCTACCAGGCTCCTCCGCCCATGGGATTTTCCAGGCAAGAGTACTGGCGTGGGGTGCCATTGCCTTCTCTGAGGGAAGCCTCTAGCCTAGACTAAAATCACAACAAACAAAACAACAACAAAAGCTATGCTCTCCTACTTGATTCCTTTGCTCAGCTTCAGATCTTCCCAACTCACACTCTACACTGATTTCATAGGAGAATTTTAAATACACAAAAACAGGGCTTCCCTGTTTTGGCTTAGCGGTAAAGAATCCCCTGCTAACGCAGGAGACCCGGGTTCAATCCCTGGTCCGGGAAGATCCCAGGGGCTACTACAGGGCAACGAAGCCCGTGCACAGTAACAGCTGCAGCCTGCGAGCCCTAGAGCCCAGGAACCTCAAAGAGAGGAGCCACCACGGTGAGAAACGGGAGCACCACAACCAGAGAGGAGCCCCTGCTCGCTGCGACTAGGGAAGAGCCCGAGGAGCAACGGAGACCCAGGGCAGACAAAAATGAATAAGCAACTGTATAAATAAATAACGTTATTTAAAAGATATGTAAAACAAGCACACCCATCTTCCACTCAGAAGACACCAGGGACCCTTCCCACCGCCAATGACCCGATAACAAACGCTTTGACGAGGCTCCTCGTCTCTTATCTGGCAACAGAACAGGCACTTTCTTGAATGTGCCTCCCTCCCCTCTGGATTCTGGTCACTGCATACCTAGTCTTGTAATTGCGTATGCCCAGTGCATATTAAAACCTCTCCAAATATATGTTCCTTGGCTGAAACTGCTTTAATGATATGAGTGTACAAATCCCAGAATACCCAGGGTGTAATTAAATAAATAAGCCCGGAATGAAACATGCATCTTTGTATGTTGTGCAATGTCTAGATGGAGATGAAAGCTCCTATGTGCGTTTCACTTTATTCTTCACAGGGGCAGAGCTGGGTACATACTGATAGCGCTGTTACCCACAAGGATGCTGAAACCCAGAGGGGTTATGTAAGCTTCCTGCATATAAATGGGACAGCCAGTGTGGAAGCGAGTTCCTGTCTGTTTACTGTCTATCTCCTGCTTCCCCATCCTTTGCACACGGGCACTCATCTAGTCCACGATAACTTTATTTTCCCTCTTAATGTTGCAATCAGAACAGCACCTGACCTACTGATGCAGAGGCTTGTTAACTATCGGTCAAACCAATGAGAAAACGTGGAAATGACAAGTCCTCCTCTACTTGGAGAAGGAAATGGCAACCCACTCCAGTATTCTTGCCTGGAGAATCCCATGGACAGAGGAGCCTGGCAGGCTACAGTCCATGGGGTCACAAGAGTCGAACACGACTTAGGACTAAACCACCAAACCACCTCTTCTTGTACACCTCTGATTTCCACTGGATGCTCACTAATTGAAAGACTGATTGATTGATTGATTCATTCATTCATCAGATACACCTTTTTTTACCTTTTTATTTTGCACTGGGGTAGAGCCAATTAATAATGTAGTGATAGGTTCAGGTGGACAGTGGAGGGACTCAGCCATACATATACATGTATCCATTCTCCCCCAAACTTCCCTCCCATCCAGGCTGCCACATAACACTGAGCAGAGTTCCCTGTTCTTTACAGTAAGTGCCTTTTAGTTATCCATTTTAAATACAGCACTGTGTACATGTCCATCCCAAACTCCCTAACTATCCCTTCCCCCTGGCCACCATAAGATTGCTCTCTAAATCTCATCAGGTACATCTTGAATGAATTCACTGTGCCAAGCACAGTGCTGGAGATACAATGATCAATAAACAGGAGATGGAATTTACATTCTAGATGAACCTGATATTCGGGGATCATCTGGATTTTAAAAAATGAGGCTTTGCAACTCTGTGTCAGCATATGAATCAGCATTTTCTCAACTTTCTCCAACAAGTTAGAATACCAAAGTGAATTGGATTGTGAGGCTAATTGAAAACAATATTAATTATCCATACTCCTAACTTCAATATTTGGTATTCATCAAAATAGCCTCCTTTTCTCTCTGATTGGCTTTATAATAAATGTTTCACATTTGAATTGATAAAATTCATCTCACTCTGTTCCTTTCATCTCTTTTACAAATGTAGTTTCATGTCGAATTTACTTGTAAATGGGTTTTTACTGGGGTAAAGTACATATATATCAGTTTAGTTCAGTTCAGTTGCTCAGTCGTGTCCGACTCTTTGCGACCCCATGAATCGCAGCACGCCAGGCCTTCCTGTCCATCACCAACTCCCAGAGTTCACTCAGACTCACATCCATCGAGTCAGTGATGTCATCCAGCCATCTCATCCTCTGTCGTCCCCTTCTCCTTCTGCCCCCAATCCCTCCCAGCATCAAAGTCTTTTCCAGTGAGTCAACTCTTCGCATGAGGTGGCCGAAGTACTGGAGTTTCAGCTTTAGCATCATTCCTCCCAAAGAAATCCCAGGGCTCATCTCCTTCAGAATGGACTGGTTGGATCTCCTTGCAGTCCAGGGGACTCTCAAGAGTCTTCTCCAACACCACACTTCAAAAGCATCAATTCTTTGGCGCTCAGCCTTCTTCACAGTCCAACTCTCACATCCATACATGACCACTGGAAAAACCATAGCCTTGACTAGACGGACCTTTGTTGGCAAAGTAATGTCTCTACACACATACATATATGCATTTGAGAATCTATGGTTTCCTGTGTGACACCAACAGCCTGGTATGAGGCTCTGATTATAGGCTCACTCTCCTATGGGGGAAAAAAAAAAAAGAATTAAAAGTCCATGTTCTGAGGCCATAGAGTTTCGTCTGTCCGTTTCCTTCTTCTTGAGGGTGAAGTGGATGATAATAAGAACAGGGGAGGCAGATCACCTGGTCCTGAATCTTGGGTCTCTTTTGTCCAGCTGGGTGACTTTTGGCAAGTTATTTATAGCTTCTGGGTCATGGGGCTTTCATTTACAAATAAAAAGGGCATGAACACATTTTTCACAATCTGGATAACGTGGATAACATAATATGTGTAATCTGCTTAGTGAAACCCTTGGCATCTAGAAAAGTGTTATGTATATTATGTCATAGCTATGATGACGGTGATGATATAGTGTTGGTGATGGTGATCTGGTTATTAACTGTGAACACAGCAACTGTTGTCATTCATCTCTCAGTCATCTCTGACTCTTTGAGACCACATGGACTGCAGCACACCAGGCTTCCCTGTCCTTCACTGTCTCCTGGAGTTTGCTCCAATTCATGTCCATTGAGTCAGTGTTGCCATCCACCCATCTCATCCTCTATTGCCTCCTTCTCCCCCTGCCCTCAATCTTGTCCAGCACCAGTGTCTCACCCAGTGAGTTGGCTCTTTGTATCGGGTGACCAATGCAATTGCCTTCTGTTGAAAAGACACGCCTATTCTCTTTGGTGGGAAAGAAAGAGGGCCTTCCTTTTCCTCATTTCCAGGAGAACCCTTTGCTAGTTCACTATCCTGCCCTTCTCTCTTAACTCGAGTTTCCAGCTAAAGAAGCAACTGGAATCCCTGTCGCCACCTGGACTCCCCCCGCTTTCCCACCTCATATCTGGGCCACAGACATCTCTGAGGAACCTCTCTCTTGCATCACACAGGAGCTGACACCACTGTTCTGCTGCGGAACTCTGGGGGACGTTAATATTTTATGACCTCTTTAGTGAAACACCAAACTCCAGGGTGCGGATACTTCCTCTAATTCAGATTCTCAGCAGGCTTCCACCCTCCCTTTCTCTACCCCCGCCTCTCACCATCCAAGCCATTCTAAGATTGTTTCCCCCCACGCATAGCCACTGTCCTGTCAAGAGGCACACCATTCCAAGAAATGTCATAAAAAGAAAATAAGAGCAAAGTTAAGAATTATTGAGCTTTTACTGTGTGCTGGGTGCTACGCCAAGTATTTTACATTGGTTATCACATTTTTTGTCTTCCCAGAAACCCATCCAGAAAGGTAGTCTGACCCCTCCCGCTTGAAAGGCGAGGAAACTGCCAGTGGGGGAAGACAAATAACCCTTTGAATCCACACACTCAGGCCCTAACTCGGGTCGGTGTGATTTCTTTGGCTCTGATATTCTACTTTATTGCATAATTCATTCCTGAAAATGGATTTTTAAATCAAAATGTCTGAAACTGGAACAACTGATATAAGAGTCCTCTGAGAGGTAGGTCTCTCCCCATAAAGTAAATGGGATTGCACAATTCCAAACTATGGTGGAGGCAGACGCTGCCTCCGCCAGGATCCTGTGAGGATTGTAAACTACCCACGGGGTCTCCCCGTTGTCATGGAAACCCTGGACCAGGGTAGGGAAAGCTCAAGCTTTGACCCAATGCCCAATGGAGGTCTGGGTGCGTGTGTTTCTCCTTAGCATCCACAGAGCTTGAATAAAATGGATCTCAGCCAGCAAACATCCTCGGGATTCGATTTTGATTTTCTGGTCAAACAAACAACCAGACACGACAGCTAATCTACCGCCCATTCCATTGGGACTACACCCCCCGGATTTAGAAATACAGCTAGGAAAGAATATTTTGAAAAGCAGAAAAAAAGAAAAACACTTATGAAATGAGAGGGCAGGGATAGAATAAGATATACATGTATATTTATATAGTATGATCCTACATATGTAGTCAGTTTACATTCTCGATTTCCATTCTACAATTTACATTCTCAATTTCCAAGTGTATCTCCTTCTAGATTGAAATCTGTATGGAGACTACTGGTGACTTTTATCACTTTTTTATTGTTAATCTGTATTAACTGCAGCCATAAAATTAAAAGACACTTGTTCCTTGGCAGGTAAACTATGACAAATCTAGACAGTGTATTAAAAGCAGAGACATCACTTTGCCAGCAAAAGTCCATATAGTCAAAGCCATGGTTTTTCCAGTAGACAGGTATGGATGTGAGAGCTGGACCATAAAGAAGGCTGAGCACTGAAGAACTGACACTTTTGAATTGCGATCCTGGAAAAGACTCTTGAGAGTCCCTCAGACAGCGAGATCAAATCAGTCAACCCTAAAGGAAATCCACCCTGAATGCTCACTGGAAGGACTGATGCTGAAGCTGAAGTTCCAATACTTTGGCCACCTGATGGGAAGAGCCAACTCATTGGAAAAGACCCTGATGCTGGGAAAGATTGAGGGCAGGAGGGAAAGGGGGTGACAGAGGATGATGTCACTGACTCAAGGGACATGAGTTTGAGCAACTCCAGGAGATAGTGAGGGACAGGGAAGCCTGGTGTGCTGCAGTCCATGGGGTCGGAAAGAATCAGACACCTCTTAGCGATTGAACAATTAGCCACGTTTTCTCTAATGATCATGGAGCAGTCTTTTTAATAACGAAAAGAGAGGTTTCCACTTCTACTCCTTTTGTTGCCTTTATTTAAGTGGCCCAGGTCACAGAGTGAAAAACACCTCCTTCCCCATCACAGGCCTGGTCAGAATCTCACCAAGCCTTGAGGAAGAACGGGGCTGTGATCTACCAGGAATAAACTTGGCCCATCAAAGACAGTTTAATAGTGACTCTAGAAAGAGGCAAAGAGCCCTCACGCGCAGCTCCTGAGCACCACAGCTCTCCATGGGAGCCTAATTATAGTCACCAAAGAAGTTTCTTTCCCATCTCTCCAGATCCTCTGTGACAGCTCATCATTCCGGTGGCACTTTTGTGGGGAGAACCTCATTTCTATTTTTATGATGAGGGCTGCTTGTCTTTACCAGCTCTTTGTACATAGATCAAGACATTAGGATAACCTGCACTTTCCCCGGGCAAATGAGAATTACTAATTTTCTCTCTCGATTAAGGGCTGTGCCACCTCCATCTGTTTCATCAATATTTATTTCACAGGCTCAGACCACAAGGATCCCGGTACGAGGTTAACCAGTTCAGCACTACGCGGCCTCACACGCCTCCTGCTTATTTATTGCCTGTGCCCATTTTCAACAAAGAAAGGAGCCATGCAGCTTTACCCTGACCTATGGAAGCAGGATCTGCTTTCAAGTATGAAACCCAAAGTCCCACCCCGCTATTTTGAGTACATTCACGAGATGACTTTTATAAGAGAAGGAAGTGAGAGCTCAGACCTTTGGAATCCTATAAAGCCACATGATGTTTGTGTAACGATGAGGGTGAAAGAATTTGAAAGTTATATCATGTCACCCTCAGCCAACAATGCCGATGCTGATTAAAAATACCACTTAATATTAGAGGTTCCTTCATGTTATGCATTCTAAAAACTGATTTGCATACATGATTTTACTTAATCCCCATGCTAAAGTTTTTATTCATGCACCCACTCATTCATTCCTTATTTAATTCATATATAAATATTTATAGACTAGTAAATTATGTTCTCAGCTTTGTGAGATGTCCCCAGTATACAGTGATTAGACACATAAACAAGCAAACAAACAAACAAAACTCAGTCTATTTACTCTGATGAAACTTAAAGTCTACTGGAAGAGACAGATTTCCAAAATCAATTCAATCAGTGTTTTATAAAACAAATGTCCCAGCAATTTTGTTCTTGAGCACCTATCCTGGAGAAAGGAAACTTACGTTCACACAAAAATCCTTCTGTGAAGTTCTATTTATAATAGCTAACAATAAGAATTTATTCAGATATTCTTCAGCAGATGACCAGTTAAAAAAACAGTGGTCCACACTATGGAATACTACTCAGCAATGAAAATGAACAAAGGATTGATGTACATAACAGCTTGGTTGAATCTTCAAAGAATTACACTGGGTTAAAAAAAATCAACTCCAAAAGGTTAGTTATTAGGATATGGTTCCATTTTTTTAAATGACTAAATTTTAAAGATGAAGAACAGATCAATGGTTGTCAGGTGTTAAGAACTGGAGGAGGGCAGGTGTGGTTATAAAAGGACAAGAGAAAGAATCCTGTATTGACAGAATTTTCCTGGAAGAGGACTATGGTGATGAACCCATAAATCCACACGTGATAAAACTGCGTGGAATGAAATACACCTCCCCCTGCAAACACAGACACACACCAAGTAAAACTGGGGAGAACTGAAATAAGATCAGCAGGTCATTTCAATACCAACATCTTGGTTGTGGCATTGAATCACAATTCTGCTAAGTGTTACCTTTGGGGAAAACTGGGTAAAAAGCACATGGGATCTCTCGGCATTATTTCTTACAGCTGTATGTGACTCGACGATGATCTCAATAAACATTTCCATTAAAAATAAATTACACAGTGAATGTGATAAAGGCCAGTTGCGATCAATGCTGTAACAGAAAAGAACAGGGCTTTCGCATTTTTAGAAAGGGAACTAACTATACATAGCGGGGGCTGGATTTAGACTAAGGGTGAGAGAAGACTTTTTTTTTTTGGAAGAGGTGGCATTTCATTGGGCGACGGAGAGATGCAGAGTTGGTGAGGAGAAAGGTGGGTGGTGAAGAGTTCTAGGAAAGGAAATAGAGTGTGACAGGGTTGGAGAAGGGGTGTGCTTGCTCAGGGAGCAGAAATAGGAGCACTGTGCAAAGAGGGAGTCCAGCCTCCAGAGGCCATTACCCAAGAAGAGGGGGCCACAGTTGAGCAACTGACCTAATTCTGTATAAGAGCTATAGTTCTACCCTTTCTTCTGTTGCCAGAAAAAGAGGCTCACTCTATGTGAGGTCCTGTATCTCGGCAGCATCAGACCCTCAGCAGAATCAACCTCAAAGCTATACCAAGTGCATTGTCTCCCCCTAAGAAAAAAAAAAAGACCTTTAAATACACCCTTGCTATTCAACCCAGCAACACCACTCCGTAGGGATTTACCAAAGAGAATTAAAAATGTATATTCATAGAAAGGCCTGTACACAAATGTGTACAGCAGCTCTCATAATCGGCAAAAACTCGAAAGAACCCAAAGATCCTTCAGCTGTTGAACAAACAAGCCTATTTGCATCCACTCTAGGGTGATACTCAGAACAAATGGAAAGAAGAGACCATTGGTGAACACCACTTCACAGATAAATCTCAAATTCACTCTACAGAAAGAAAGAAGTTGGACTCAATGGCTGTCTACTTCAGTTCAGTTCAGTTCACTCAGTCATGTCCGACACTTTGCGACCCTATGAATTGCAGCACGCCAGGCTTCCCTGTCCATCATCAACTCCCGGAGTCCACCCAAACTCATGTCCATCAAGTCCGTGATGCCATCCAGCCATCTCATCCTCTGTCGTCCCCTTCTCCTCCTGCCCCAGTCCCTCCCAGCATCAGAGTCTTTTCCAATGAGTCAACTCTTCGCATGAGGTGGCCAAAGTATTGGAGTTTCAGCTTCAGCATCAGTCCTTCCAATGAAAATCCAGGACTGGTCTCCTTCAGAATGGACTGGTTGGATCTCCTTGCAGTCCAAGGGACTCTCAAGAGTCTTCTCCAACACCACAGTTCAAAAGTATCAATTCTTCGGCGCTCAGCTTTCTTCACAGTCCAACTCTCACATCCATACATGACCACTGGAAAAACCATAGCCTTGACTAGACGGACCTTTGTTGGCAAGGACTCCATTTATACAGTGTTCTAGAAAAAGCAAACTAGAAGGACTGGGAAAAGATTGGTGACTGTCAGGGTTGGGGCTGCGAACTGGCTACAAACAGACCCCAGGGAAGTTTTTTGGAATGATGGGTATGTTTGATATCCTGATGGTGGTGCTGGTGATGTTGCTCTATGTCTTTATTGAAACCTGCAGAACTGTGTGCTGAGAAGGGCAAGCTATACTCCATGTAAATTATACCTTGGGGACTTCTCTGGTGGTCCAGCAGTTAAGAATCCGCCTTCCAATGCAAGCGACCTGAGTTTGACCCCTGGTTGGAGAACTATGATCCCACAGACCTTGGGGCAGCTAAGTCCATGCGCTGCAACAAGAGAACTCATAACCCCCAATGAAGAGCCTACAGCATGAGGGAGGAGCCCACGTCCTGCAAGTAGGACCCGACGCAGCCAGATGAATAAATATTAAAAAAAATTATACCTTGATAAATCTGACTTTGATCGAATGTGTGAGATAGCTTAAATCCAGGGAAGAGTTCTCTTCTCACGTCTAGAAGTTTCTGGGTAACCTCAGGAGGCAGTGAGGTGAATAAGAATCTTAGTTTCAGAAGATGTAATGAAGAAAAACGGAATGAGGATACTGCTTCTTGTCGGGTAGGGCAGGGAAGACCCACTCTAACCATTCTTAGGACCCAGAGACGGAGCAGAGAGAGTCTGTTCTGCAAGGCAGAACACCAACCCTAAGTAGTCACTGGTTTTGCCCAGCTGGGAAGATGACCTCAATTCTCTGAAATGTGACTTTGCTCACTTCACAAGGATGGCCAGGATGGATGCAATGGAAGAAAAGCTAAACCAAGTCAAAGTACGTGTTTTGATTGTCTTCATCTTTGAAGAGAACCAAAACTTTGTGCTGTGGCCAAAGTAAACAAAACTCAAGGCTAGGATTCAAGTCCTGCTCTGAGTATAGTAAGTTTACTGTGAAGGGAACACATACCTTCAAACAGCTGACCCAGGGCCAGAACACACCCCAACATCTGCTAATCTGGTCCATTTGCTGTCATGGACCTGCTGCTCTCATTTAGCCCCTGGGTTTCTCGAAGTGCCTCTCCCTTGGGGACCATCACGAGCCAATGATCAATTTCCCTTTCAGTTGCATGAGTCACTGGGAGCTGGCTTTGAGACAAGGGTAGGTTTGGCCATTTCTGGAGGTTGCCTTTCCTCCTGGGGTTCTACATTCGAGAAAGATGAACTCTGAGCCATCTCCAGGGAAGAATTGGTTCAGGTCAGGCACTATTAGGGTGAGCTGGCAAGCTACATCCTCTCTGGCCTGTTAGCTAAGCCAACACATCTGATCACAGTCAGTCTGACTCTTTCAACCTGCCTCTATGCCAGACCGCCCCTCTTCTCTCTTCCCCAAACCCTTTATTTTTAATTTAGTGTTGTCCTTATCAGAACAGATATTCATCAAGCCTTCTGTCATCTATTCTTAACTGCCCATGTACCCAAAGCCTGCAGACACCCTAGGGCAGGGCTGGGGGGTCTTGGTGACTGCAACGTGAAGCCTTGACTCAGGCCTGAGTGTGACAAGAACTCAGTAAATGCCTGCTGAATAAGGGAACCACAGAGAGCTCGGGGCACGCATGGAGAAATGAATTCACGAACCAACCCCCAAAGAGACCACCTGGTGCAAAGCAGAAAATATCATTAACTGAAAACAAGACATTTTTGAGAAATCGGCATTTCAGCTTTACCAAAGAGACATTATAGCACTTGGCCCAAGTGGCATGTTCTATACAGGGAAAATGCAGCACTTATTTCTATTACTCTGAGGTTTACTCTGTAAGTTAAAAAAGGTCAGATGCTCAGCACAGGGTCCCCCACAGCTAAAGATCCATGTTTTTTGTTTTTTAGAGAGAGAGAGAAAGAAAACAAAAAAATACATATATTTTTAAAAGTTTCCAGAAACCTATGTCACTTTTATAATCTAAGAAAATAGGCCTTCTTATCATCTCTCATCAGTATTTACATTTTAAAATCCAGCTCCTAAGAGAACTACAACTGTCTTCTAAAAAAGAGAAACACACAAACAAAAAACCCAAGAAGAAAGCTTTTGAACAATGAAACTTTAACTGTTTTTGTTCTCTAACACCAATGAGAATAATTCCCTTTCGATGAGATAAATTTAGTCTGAGAGCAAGACAGCCTTAACCCAGCTGCATAATTCATTGGCAGCTTTAATCTTCAGGATGAATATTAGTGTACATTTCAGGTTTTATTGCACTTTTTAAACAAATGATATTTTAAGTTCAAAGTGAATATATCAAGAGCTGGCAATTTGTCACAGGTTTTTCCCTAAAAAGGAAATCAAAATAAAATTCCTTTAGACCTTCTGATGTCAATTGGAGACTTGAGAACAAACGGAGTACAGAAAATGTTAGGACAGGAAGGCAGATAAACAGAAGTCAACACGCTGCAAATACACTGAATAGACAGCCATGATCAACTTTTAATGAGCTGTAAAAGTATGGATGAAACCACTGCAACATTTTTGATTGGCTACACTTCAATATAAAATAAAAAGTTTTTTTTTTTTAAAGAAAAAAAAAGTATGGATGAACTTCCTTCAAAGGATATGCTAATTAATACAGGACGCAGAGGGATATATTTAGTCAATCACTGAAACGGTTTGCCTTCAACATGTCCAGCACCCTATGTAAATGTCAAATATATACAGGAGTCTTTAGGTCGATATTTTGATCTTGGGCAAATTTAGTTGTCTAGAGACAGAGATTTAATCTCTCTTTAAGTATTAATTTGGAATCCTTGTCTATTTAGCTGGTATATTTGCATATTTAGTCAAAAGGTGTGAAGACAGGCATACCTTCACAATAGAGTGTTGGTTGAACCAGTACACCAACAATTCCCACATCAACCAGCTCCAACTTAAAACCATGTGCTTTTACCTCAGGGCTTCCCTTGTGGCTCAGCTGGTAAAAAATCCACCTGAAATGCATGATCCCTGGGTTCCATTCCCTGGGTGGGAAATTCCCCTGGAGAAGGGAAAGGCTACCCACTCCAGGATTCTGGCCTGGAGAATTCCATGGACTCTATAGTCCATGGGGTCACAAAGACTTGGGCACGATTGAGTGACTTTCACTCACTCACTTTAGAAATCTATCAGAACCAAACACCTCTTAATACACTAAGGAATCTTTTTAGCTGACTGACACGATAAGTGTGCATGACAGCTAAGTCTTATGTTAATCCGTGTTGACCACCAATAAGGAACTGGCAAAGAATTTTTGCTTCGGAGTCACTGAAACCTTCATCTCCATTTTAACCATGGTTCTTTTCTATCATCTTCTTCTCCTAGCATTTTACTTCCTTTTCCCCCAAGCGAGGCTTCCCTGGTGGCTCAGACAGTAAAGAATTTGCTTGCAAGGCAGTAGACCTGTGTTCAGTTCCTGGGTTAGGAGCATCCCCTGGAGAAGTGAATGGCCACCCACTCCAGTATTTTTGCCTGGAGAATTCCACAGACAGAGGAGCTGGGCAAGTTATAATCCATGGGATGGCAAAGAGTCAGACAGGACTGAGTGACTAACACGTTCACTTTCCCTAAAGTGAGACATCTGCTTTTGAAATAGAAATGGTTCTAGAAGGAGAACAGCGGCAAAGGATTCTCAGACTCTAAGAGGGAGTGATTTTGATCTTAACTAATACCAATTTCATCTGAACTAATGTTCTTATCTACTCTATAATGGATTCCACGTCCTTGCATGAATTTGCTATCTTGACTCTTCTTTGACTAATGAAGTCTGAAGACTATCATTTTTGGATGGTGCCCATTCTGGCAGACCATTCTCAAGCTTCTTGGGTGTGTAAGGGACCCTGGTGTCAAGGTTACGAACTAATGACCTCCTAGATTCAAACACTTGTATTTTCATGACCATCCAGATTGGAGAAGGAAATGGCAACCCACTCCAGTATTCTTGCCTGGAGAATCTCAGGGACAGCAGAGCCTGGTGGGCTGCCGTCTATGGGGTCACACAGAGTCGGACACAACTGAAGTGACTTAGCAGATTATGTTAGTTACAATAGCCATCAGCTGTATCAACTATTATGGCCTCTTCCTAACGGTCTAGCCTTCAATTAGCCTTCATCCATAGAACAGCATCCTTCTGGCGGCTCAGAGGTTTGATTATCCCACCCAGGGAAGGGGAAGCTTTCAGGAGAGATTTCTGAAAGGAGGGACCATCAGAGAGCAAACCAGTAGGGATTGTCTCTGCGTAACTATATATGCATTGCAGTTGAATATCATCATATTTTGCTTCTTAATAATCCATCCTCATCTTTGTTAATAACCAACAGATACCATTCCTCAGGATGAATAACTTGCAAAAAAAAATCATTAAATAAAAGTCAGTTAATTGCATTTCTTAAGAAATCCAACTTTTTAATGTTTCTTCTGAGAGCAGAGCCGTAGTATAGTCAAAGGATCAATTATCTTTTTTTTCTCCTTTAAAAAAAAACTTGCAGAATACAACATTTTCTTTCCTTAAAGGGCTGCAGACACATTCCCATTTCTTTCCATAAGAATAACTTGAAAAGGATGCAAAGTTATACAATCGACAATTCGCTGCACACAGGCTGCTTTTGATTATATTGCCTCACAAACTAGATACTTTGCTGGGAAGCATAAAAACTGTTTATCACTAAACATTTGAGATTCCACTCAGATAATTTACACATAATTAGACAGAAGCCCACACTTCCGAGCGGCGGCATCACCTCCTCTTTCACAGACTATTCTTTAAGAACATTTTTGGTAGCATAATGAGTATTTTATGAGGATTTGTAATCAGTCTCAACGTAGGTGGGAACAAAGGTGAATTACTCCTCAACACGATCAAATCATTACATAACTCAGTGTAGAATAATGATGAGCTGAGGTTGGCAGAGGTAACCTGCCCAGGTATTTGGAGGTATTAGTAAATTCCAGTCTTTTCCAGAGGCATAGAATCAATTAAGTGATCCCTTGCATGCTCAGTCACTTCAGTCATGTCTGATTCTTTGCAACCCTATGGACTATAGCCCGCCAGGCTCCTATGTCCATGGGGATTATTCAGGCAAGATTGCTGCAGTGGGTTGCCACGCTCTCCTCCAGGGGATCTTCCCCACCCAGGAATTGAACCCAGTTCTGCATCGTAGGCAGATTCTTTACTGAGCCACTGGGGAAGCCCAAGTGATTCTTTGGGCAGAAAAATTTTTTTTAAAAAGGAGTCAGCCAAGGAGAGGTACCTCCTACTTAGACTTCCCTACCCTTTGCTCTCCATCAGGGAAGGAGATTAAAAAAAAATCAGCATATCGAGAAGGGAGAGAAAGTGAATGGTATTTTCTAGTCCCAGAGTCTCTCTTAGTCCTCAAAGATGCCTAAGCTCTTTTGTGGCCTAGTACTGTATTTTTCAGACATCTTCTGTCCTAAGACATGATCAAACCTTTGGTAGGAAAAACAGAGCCAACTGCCTCCAAACCGACTAACCATCACTCAAATATAAAGAGTCACCAGGGAGATAAGAAACAGTAGGGGGTGGGGGACAGTATCATCAATTCATTTTATACCAAGACCAAAGCTGGAGATAGCTCCATCTCTGAATACTGCGTCACTCTGCGGCCACACTTAAGAGGTGGCGTGGTGTCTCCTGGGGGTACTGTCCCGTTTCATGGTCCCTCTGGGGCTCTCAGGTGGCTCAGTGGTAAAGAATCCACCTGCCAGTGCAGGAGACACAGGAGACACGTGTTCGATCCCTGAGTCGGGAAGATCCCCTGGAGAAGGAAATGGCAACCCACTCCAGTATTTTAGTCTGGAAAACCCCATGGATAGGGAAGCCTGGTAGGCTACAGTCCATGGGGTCATGACACAACTGAGCGACTGAACACACACACATGCACTTGCACCCACAAAGCTGAGTTGTCTGGTTCCCATTCGTGGGCAAAGAATTATGTTTTGATTTCTCTTTATGTTGCCTTTTCAAAAAGAGAGGGTCTGTATCATGTGTTTATGCATGAAATTTAAGCAGCTTATAATCTCAGCTGCATCCAGTTTATACCATGACACAGCTGTGGATTTATTTCCCCCAGATTATTTACCAGGAGCGTCATCAAGGCCAAGTCTGTAGCAATCTCTGGAGCTGATGCTGATTCTCGGCTTCTGGACCAACAAGACAGCATTCTCTGAGGACTCACCCAGCTCTAAACTAGGCAATGTGGAAAGATACAGCCTCAGGATGGTCCCTTTGAGGCTGGAGACAGATAAATAGATTGGTGGCATAAGCAATCAAGACAATGTCTATTAATTTTATAACTACTGTCTTGGGAGACAGTGTGTCCAGAACTCCAACTGTGTTTCCTGTGTCAGCGAAGCTCAACATTTGTACAAATTCAGCAGGCTTTCCAGATCGGGTTCTCCCTCACTCAAGACAGCCAAAAATGAACAATGAAATCCAAAATAATAACTTCCATGTAGTTGTGGAAGCAAATGTGTGCGAGTATGTCAAAAACGTACTTATAAGAACATCTGTGCTACACTTGTTTATGTTAATGCCTGCAAATGATGGTTCCCAATAAAAAAATCTGATGAATAAATGAAAGATAAAGAATCAGAAGCAATGTACACGTCTAAAATAGGGAAATGACTAAGTACAGGGTAAACTCTTTGTATATCTGAATATTATGTAGCCATTTGAAATCAAGTTTTAAGGCACATTTAACGGTATACATGGGAAAGAACTATGGCACAATGCTATTTGGGGACAGGTTAGTAATGGATTGTGTAATTTCAGTTGTGTGTCTGTTTTCTTCCCTCTGTCCTTCCCTCCCCCTGGCCCTCTTTCCCTTCCCTCCTTCCCTCCTGTCCCTCCTTCCCTCCCTTCCTTCCGTCCTCTGTCCATCTGTCCATCCATTCATCTATCTATCCATCCATCCAAGGTATAAGTCCAAGTACACTGGTTAACAGAAGTCCAGAGTTCAACCTGCTCATCAGCATTGCTTTCCCTGCCCCCTTCACTCCTCCAGGACCACTTACGCAGATTCTTGAGCTTCTTGAAATAGATTAGAAGCCAATGATCTCATACAACCCTCCAAATCTGGACCATAAGGAAACTCAGTCCCATATAGAAGCTGGGATTCACTTTACGTTTGTGTCAGTACTGAGTTCAGAACATAGAGGTCCCTAATTCTCAGGCATTCAGTACGTGTTTGCATCCTCGGAGCTGAGGAAGAAAATCAGCTTCTTAAGAGAACAGATCCGTGTGTGTGTGTGTGTGTGTGTACACTTTGTCCTTGGATTAAATGTGTGTCCCTGAGCTAGACAGTTAAGTTTGCTGAATTTCAGTTCCCTCAACTGTAAAATGGGGACAAAAAAATCACACCTTCTTTTATGAGGTTGTTGTGAAGATGAAACGACTTAATATAAGTAGAGTTTATAATGTTGCAGTACCTGGAACACAGCAAGCCCTCAATAAGCATTAGTTAATTTTATATTTTTTATCAATGTTGTTTCTATCTGAAAGGCTGCTTATATCTATTAGATAGACAAAGATGGTATCAGCAAATATCTCAATTGGTTTCTGGAATTTCATAAAGCCAGTGGGAAAATTCCACACTTGGCGTTTTTTCCAGTGCTTGGTGTCATTTCGGAGTGCTGAGCTTTAGTTGGTGGAGAGGAGGATCCATCCAGTGTTCAGAAACATTCCTTGGAGATTTAATCAAAAGTATGATGGACTTCAGTAATACTACAGAAAAACAGAAGCAATCGATGATATACGGAGGGAATTACATAATACATTTATGTATGACAGATAATGAAATTAGGCAGTCGCAAAGAAAGAGAGAGAGAAAGCAAATGTGACGCTGGGAAATATAAACAGTTTTACGAACAAGACAATGAAATGGATGTGGCAAAAGCCTTCTGAAGCATCTGTGCCCCCAGTGATGGGGGAGTTTTGACAAGACAACCAACATCCTGTATTTAGAGAGAATGCTCACCTTGCATCAGAACCAAGCCTCACAAGTCGCAAAGCAATTTCTCTGACTGTCTCACTCTTCCTCATGAGAATCCTGGAAGGATAAGTGCCTCCTTTGCAGTTTCCCAGTTGAGGAAACCAAGGAAGAAAGAGACGAGGCACCTTGTTCTCAGTCACCAGGCTTCACCGAGGGGAGCTGGGGTTTGTCCTTCCATCAAGGCCAAATCTCCGAGACTTTAGGCACCCGAGGACACCTCAAATGGACCCATTCTTGTTCAGAATGTATGAAAGTGGTATGCCTAGAGAGGAGACCCCATCAGAGCCATTGTTCAGATCATCAGTTCCAACCTGAGGGCTGGCCGGGGTATTTGGAGCTAGTAACTAGTAACACAAGGATGGAGGTAGTGACAGATTTCCTCTTCTTGGGCTCTCAAATCACCGCGGATGGTGACTGCAGCCATGCAATCAGAAGACACTTGCTTTTTGGCATGAAAGCTATGACAAACCCAGACAGTGTGTTGAAAAGCAGAGATAGGACTCTGCTGACAAAGGTCCGTATAGTCAAGGCTATGGTCTTCCCAGTGGTCGTGTATGGTTGTAAGAGCTGCACCATAAAGAAGGTGAGCACCAAAGAATTGATGCCTTCGATCTGTGGTGCTGGAGAAGACTCCTGAGGGTCCCTTGGATAGCAAGGCAATCAAACCAGTCAATCTTAAGGGAAATCAACCTTGAATACTGGTTGGAAGGACTGATGCTGAAGCTGAAACTCCAGTATTTTGGTCATCTGATGTGAACAGCTGACTCATTAGAAAAGTCCCTGATGCTGGGAAAGATTGAAGGCAGAAGGAGAAGAGGGCCTCAGAGGATGAGATGGCTGGATGGCATCACCGATGCAAGGGACATGAGCTTGGGCAAACTTTGCGAGCTGGTGAGGGACAGAGAGGCCTGGAGTGCTGCAGTCCATGGGGTCTCAGAGTCAGACACGACTGGGCGCCCGAACAGCAGCAACCCAAAGATGCAAGAAAGAGTGGGGTCTCCATCAGCACCACAGCCTGGGGTCACTGACGAGGGTGAACGGGGAGAGGAAGGAAGGAAGGAAGGAAGGAATGGAGGGAAGGAGGGAAGAAGGGGGAAGGAAGGAAGGAGGGAGGGAAGGAAGGGAGAAAAGAAAAACAAGAGCTGGACCACAGCCCACGCATCCCCCGTGTCGAAGTCTTTAAGCTCCCAACATGCTCCCTGAAACGTCTTAGGATGTGGCTTTTGCCAGATCCATTTCACTGGCTTGTTCATAATACATTTGTGTATGGCAGATAATGAAATTGGGCAGAAGCATTGAAAGAGAGAGAGAAAAATTGTGACGCGGGGAAAATGAACCAGGGTGGGGGGACGTAGGCTGTGACCACAGGCCCCCATCCCCCTTTCTGCCCGGGAGTTTCTCCACTGGCAAGAAGAGCATGAGAATTCCCAGGAAGCCAAAGCAGCTGGAGTGTTAGAAGAGAGGAGGGGGCTTCTGAAAGGTGGGGGCACCCCGAGGGGCCCAGGGGTCAGAGGGAGAGGGAGGCTCCCAGGAGTGGCCCTGCGATTGTTCCTGAATGAAACCACTTCCCTGTTCAGAAGAAGATCCTAGGAGATGGTGAGTTATGGGAAGTTAACTCTTCTCTCTCTAAAAACATGATTGCTTAACCCCCACCCCTGTGAAATACTTTCTCTTAAATCGGTGTTTCCCAAAATCTGGCATGGGAACCCTGGGTGATACGTCAGATGGTCTTAGTTGGTAGTCACAGATTTATTTTTAATCTTAAGTTACTTGCATAGTTAATGCTTCCGTTTATAACACTGGGTTTCTATTTACTGAGGTGCCATAAATACATTCAGAAAAAAGCAAATTAATCAGACACTAAGTAAATAATAAAACTAGCGATATTAAGAAGATGGCCAGTGTTATAATGGTGGAATGGGAGTGACCGAAGTGCCAGTAGCCTGCTTTAGAGTAATTTCCATTTATTTTTAATTTTTAAATTAATTTGTGTTAGAACACAATTGCTTTATAATGCTGTGCTTCTATTGCACAGCAAAATGAATCAGCCCTACATATACACGTATCTGCTCCCTTTTGAATTTCCCTCCCATTCAGATCGCCCCACAGATCATTAAGTAGAGTTCCCTGAGCTATACAGTAGGGTCTCATGCCTGGTGGGCGTGCTCAGTCATCCCCAGCTCCTTGCAACCCCATGGACTGCAGACAGGCAGGCTCCTCTGTCCCTGGAATTTCCCAGGCAAGAAGACTGGAGTGAGTTGCCATTTCCTCCTCCAAGCTATCTTTCCAACCCAGGGATTGAACCTGAGTCTCCTGCATTGGGCAGGTGGAATCTTTACCACTGAGCCACCAGGGAATCCCATACTTCAGTATGCTGAGGTTTAACTATACCTTTTGAAAGTAATCATGCTGTAGTAGAGCAATCATTTCACAGTGCTCCCAGGAAATGAAGACCTCAAAAATGGAAAAGAGGAAAAAAAAAGGACCTCAAAAAGTTTCTCATTGATTTTGTTTTATACATAGTATCAATAGGATATATATGTCTCAGTCTCAATCTCCCAATTCATCCCACCCTCCTTTCCCCTGTGGTGTCCATATACTTGTTCTCTATGCCTGTGCTTCTATTTCTGCTTTGCCAATAAGATCATGTGTACAAGTTTTCTAGATTCCACATATATGCATTAATATGTGTGTGTTGCTTAGTTGCTCAGTCATGTCCACCAGGAGCCACCAGGCTCCTCTGTCCATGGGGAGTCTCCAGGCAAGAATAATGCAGTGGGTTGCCACGCTCAATATAGGTTATTCAATCTTTGCCTTTTTTTTTTACTTACTTCACCCTCTATGACACTCTTTAGGTCCAGCATTCCTGTACACTAAAGGGTAAATTTTAAATGGGGAGGAAAAGGCATTCTGCTTGGGGGGTGTTCAGATTGACTCATCCTCTCCAATGCAAAGTTCCAATTTTTCCTAGTTAAGCCTGTCCCTCTGAAGCTAAGAAGATGCTTGTGAACATTCCCACAAAGGATGGAGATCAGACATGACGAAGCACATGCAGATAAGAATGGGGATCATGGGGCAGAATGTTCAAGGGCCTCCCTCCCCATTTAGTTGAAAAGCACGCTCGGAATATGGGCTTGAATCTTATATTTAGCCTCCACTCATGATCCTTCAAAAATGTGCACAACGTAATGCTCTCTATTTCAGGTCTTCTTTGGAACTATGATGCAATGCAGCGAAATAAGGCAAGCTTAAATTACCTTGCTGCTTCAGGGCTGACACAGGCCCTGACTCACAAACATCTGTGTCTTCCAAATGGCCTAGGGCATAGCCCCACCATGACCCTCAAGCTTCTGCTACCTAACAGGATAGGGAGGGGCTTCCCAGATGTGGAGTTAATTTTAGTTAAAAAAAAAAAAATAATGACGATGGTATTGAAAGGACGGTTTTAGAGAATTGGTCCAGGAGGAGGAGAAAGTGAGGTGGTTGACAAGGAGGGAGGAAGTCCAGCAACTTAACAGTAGATGCAAACTCAAGCATCCTTTGGGATCCACCAGACTCTGAAAATTAGACAGCAGTGAATGTTTCCAGAGCTTCTGTTTATAAAGAGATGGTGGAACCCAGATATTTGTGTGATGGCAACAAATTCAGCATTTCAAGCACAGTGTGTGCATGCTCACTTGCTCAGCCGTGTCTGATCCTTTGCGACCCCATGGACTGTACATTGCCAGGCTCCCCTGTCCATGGGATTTCCCAGCCAAAAATGCTGCAGTGGGTTGCCATTTCCTTCTCCAGGGGATCTTCCCGGCCCAGGGATGGAACCTGAGTCTCCTGCATTGGAAGGTGGATTCTCTACCACTGACCCCACCGGGAAAGCCCATTCTAAGCAATATTTATATGAAATAATGGTGGGCTTTGGGCTGCTTCAAGATGGGCTAGCACTGAGCAACCACTGAATTGAAGGTAGATGAGACTTTGACCTTGTCTATCTTCCTTATCATTCCCAGATGTTTTCATTTCTAGTATATTTCTGAAAATTCGTTGCATACAGGAGAGATTTATTTAGAAAAACTAGGGGAGCTTCTACTTATTCGTTTATATTTTACTCTAAAGCCAGATAGATGTTCCCATTGGTCAATCACACATTCATGTGAATTGTTTTAATCAGGTGGCTTTCCTGAGTCACATCCAGTTGAGAGGGCCTGTCTCTCCCTGGAAGCAGAGAAGAGTTGGAATTCAGGGAACACATTTCCTGGGCTAGATTCCAGTAATACCTCCAAACAATTACCAGGTAGCATTCATTCTCAACTTGTAAAATGGGGTTAATAATACCTGCCTCCTAGGATGGCTGCTATGCATGGTAAGAGCTTCACATATATTTTGCAAGGAGGTCAAACCAGTCAATCCTAAAGGAAATAAACCCTGAATATTCATTGAAAGGACTGATGCTGAAGCTGGAGCTCCAATATATTGGCCACCTGATGCGAAGAGCCATCTTATTGGAAAAGATCCTGTTGCTGGCAAAGACTGAAGGCAGGGGGAGAAGTGGGCAGCAGAGGATGAGACGGTTGCATGGCATCAATGACCCAATGGACACGAGTTTGAGCAAACTCTGGGAGATAGTGAAGGACAGGGAAGCCTGGATGTGCTGTAGTCCCTGAGGTTTCAAAGAGATAGACATGACTCAGTGACTAAACAATAAACAGACGAATTTAAAAGCTGGGGGGTGGCAGGGGTTAAGGAAGAAGGTAAGAATTTTCACCAGATGGCTCAGAAGTAAAGAACCTACTTGCAGTGAGGGAGACCTGCAGGAGATGTGGGTTCAATCCCTGGTTTGGGAAGATCCCCTGGAGAAGAAAATGGCAACCCACTCCTGTCTTCTAGTCTGAGAAATCCCATGGACAGAGGAACCTGGTGGGCTACAGTGCATGAAGTTGCAAAGAGTCGGACTCAAATGAGTGACTGCTGCTGCTGCTGCTGAGTCGCTTCAGTCGTGTCTGACTCTGTGCGACCCCATAGACGGCAGCCCACCAGGCTCCCCCGTCCCTGGGATTCTCCAGGCCACAACACTGGAGTGGGTTTCCATTTCCTTCTCCAATGCATGAAAGTGGAAAGTGAAAGTGAAGTTGCTTAGTCGTGTCCGACTCTTAGCGACCCCATGGACTGCAGCCTACGAGGCTCCTCCGTCCATGGGATTTTCCAGGCAAGAGTACTGGAGTGGGGTGCCGTTGCCTTCTCCGAATGAGTGACTAAGCAATAACAAATAAAAGAATACAGGCAGATCTCATTTTATTGCACTTCCCGAGTATCACATTTTTTACAAAGTAAAGGGGTATGTCCACCCAGCATTAAGCAAGTCTATGGGAGTTGCTTAGCATTTGCTCACTTCCTGTCTCCTTGTTCCATTTTGGTAATCCCTCATGATATATTTTTCATTGTTATTATATTTGATGGTGATGGTGATCAGTGATTTTTGATGTGACCGTTGCAAATAGAATTATGACTTGCTGGAGATTCAGGCTATGGTTAGCAGCTTTTAGCAATGAATTACTTTCTAATTAACATACATGCATTTGTGGCCCTAGTGGGAAAGAACCTGCCTGCCACTGCAGGAGACTCGGGTTCGATCCCTGAGTCAGGAAGATATCCTGGAGAAGGAAATGGCAACCCACTCCAGTATTCTTTCCCGGGAAATGTCATAGACAGAGGAGCCTGGTGGGCTACAGTCCATGGGGTTGCAAAGGAGTCTGACATGACTGAGTGACTAAGCCACAAGAACATTTTAATTAAGGTATGTGCATTGTTTTTATATATAGTGATATTGTACATTTAATAGACTGCAGAATAGTATAACACAGTATAAATGTAACTTTTGTAGGCACCTGGAACCAAAAATGTTGTGTAACTTGCTTTATTGTGATGTTTGCTTTATTGCAGTAGCCCAGAACTGAACCCATAATATCTATGAGTATCTGTATCAAATAATACGGGCAACAATGATGTGAAATGGCATCTTTATAGACTAGCATGATTGAGATGTACACAGTGCAAGTGGTTTAACCAGCAATTGCATGAAATCTATTCACAAGGTAGAAGTATGCCCATGTCATCGACCCCGAATAACACTTTTTAGAATTTAGTCCAAGAAAGGAATGAGGAATATAAACAAACGCTTGCATAAGAGAATGTTCTCTGCAGCATTATTCATAATAATAGTACGAGAGAGCTAGACCAAAGAACACATTCTTAAATGTCAACGGCGGTGACAAACACTGGTACTGTAGAAAGTTATGGAATCATTGAATATAATTTTGAAACATGATTAATGACATAGGAAAGTGTTTGAAAGCCAAGGTAAAAATGTAGGATAAGTTTTGAAAATAGAATCTAATATCGCAAAGATACACACACGCACACACACAAAACCAACCAACAAGAGAAACATTAAAATGTTAAGAGGGTGATTCCAACTGGATGACATTCTGGACAGGGCAAAACTATGGGCACACTAAGAAGATCAATCCTTGGCAGGGGTGGGGGGAGGGAAGAAGAGGTAGAGCTGTTTCTGTTTAGTTGCTGAGTCCTGTTGGCCTCCTTGCCACCCCGTGGGCTGTGTGTAACCCGCCAGGTTCCTCTGTCCTTGAGATTCTCCAGGCAAGAATACTGGCGTGGGCTGCCATTTCCTCATCCAGGAGATCTTCCCGGATAAGGGATGGAACCCTCGTCTCCTCCCTTGGCAGACAGATTCTTTACCACTGAGCCACCTGGGAAACCCAACAGGTAGCAGACAGGAGGTTTTTAGGGCAATGAAAATACTCTGCATGATACCCACCCTAATGGTGCAGACACGTCATGATAGATTTGTCCAACAAACCCAGAGAATCCACAAGATGAAGAGTGAGCCACAATGTAAACTATGGACTTTGGGTGATAATGATGTGTCAGTGTGGGTTCATCAATTCTAACAAATACACCAAAGTAGGGGGGGCGGTGTCAATAGTCAGGGATGCTGTGCGTATGCGGGGGAGGGGGATGAGCTAAATGGGGAATCTCTGTACCTTTCTCTCAATTTTGCTGTCATTTTAAAATTGCTCTAATAAGCTAAAATCATAAAAAAAAAAAAAATTTAAGAGGGATTACTTCCAGGCAACAGGCATCTGAGAAGTGATTTTTGTTTTTGCCTGTGTTTTTAAATGTTCTTCAAATGAACATATGTTGTTTTTCTAAGCTGAACATTATTAAAAATGGGTTTAAAGGGTGTGCATGTGTGGAGTGGGAAGCTCTAAGAAGTAAAAGAAGAAAATACGGAATAAAGAACCAAAATGCTATATAGTCTATTAGCTTTGGATGAGAAAAATGTGAGATTTGAGGCTGGGGTATTCATTCCCAAATGAAAGGTGGATAGGATTGAGCTACAGTTACACAAGCTCAAGTTACATGACTTACTAAAGGTACGAGATACCTCCAAACCATCAGGAGTGTAATTCAGTCTTTATTAGCTGCAAAGCACAAGGCCATTGGCAATTCAAACTCCACTTTAGAATGTGCTGCTTCACAGAGTCTTTGGAAAGAGATGGAAGCACTCCTGAGAATGGGGCAATTTGGTTTGAGGAAGACCCACTGGGTCCTCCCAGGCTGCAAGTAACTCCCAAGCCTTTGTTGCCCCAAAAGCCACCCGAGAGAGCACTCAGGAGAAAGACAGCGACCCCTAGCTGTCGTCATTTGCATTTTCACAATATGCCCTCCCCACATAGCACCAAGAGCATACTGTGAAAATACAAATTGCTCCAGTGCCCCAATACTTTGGCCACCTGATGCTAAGAGCCAACTCATTGCAAAAGACCCTGATGCTGGGAAAGACTGAGGGCAAGAGAAGGGGGTGGCAGAGGATGAGATGGTTGGATGGCATCACCAACTCAACAGACGAGTTTGAGCAAACTTTGGGAGATAGTGAAGGATAGGGAAGCCTGGCGTGCTGCAGTCCACGGGGTCTCACAGTCAGACATGACAGCTACTGACTGAACAACAAAGAATTATTTGTTGGGGTTGATTTGGGGAAGAAAAATTTCGACCTCTTCTTGGCCTGATGGATCTTCCTATGCAAACCTGAACCAGGGACGTAAGTTTCAAATGGACATATAATAACTTAAAAAAAAAACAAACATATATTTTATTTATTTTTGGCTGCACCACGCAATATGTGAGATTTCAGTTCCTTGACCAAGGATTGACCGTGCACCCCTGCAGTGGGAGTATAGTTTCAACCACTGGACTGTCAGAGAAGTCCCCCAAGTTTTTATTTTATATTCGACTATAGTTGCAACCCACTCCAGTATTTTTGCCTGGAGAATCCCAGGGACGGGGGAGCCTGGTGGGCTGCCATTTATGGGGTTGCACAGAGTCAGACACGACTGAAGCGACTTAGTAGCAGCAACCGCAGCATAGTTGATTAACAGTATTGTGTTAATTTCAGTTATACATATACATGGGCTTCCCTGGTGGCTCAGACAGTAAAGAATCTACCTGCACTGTGGGAGACCTGGGTTCAATCCCTGGGTCGGGAAAATCCCCTGGAGGAGGGCATGGCAACGCACTCCAGTATTCTTGCCTGGAGAATCCCATGCACAGAGGAGCCTGGTGGGCTACAGTTCATAGGGTCTCAAAGAGTAGGACACGACTGAGAGCCTAAACACACAAACACAGGCGAATTATGGCCCAGGAGCCATATCTGTCCTGATGGCTGTATTTGTGCAGCCAATGAGCTAAGATGTTTTCACACTTTTTAAAAAAATCTTTGATAGTTTTATTAGTTCCTCTGAAGAATGAGGAAGGAGTAAATTTTTAGTAGGGAACAGAAAGAGAAGTAGATGAGGAAATCAAAATTTTTATACTTTTTGTGACTATTAACTCTTTTGAAATTTTACCTCAGCTCTGTCTCCTGAATGTCCATGCTCCATCAATTATCTTTTATCCCTTTCCTCCTTTAACAAGAGTTTTAATAATTCTTTAGCAGTTACAAGTGTTAAGTATATAGTAAGAGGATAAAAGAAAGATCTTCACAAAACAAAAATATTTGTTTAAAAAACCCAAGAGACTAAAATAGAGTGCTCGTGAAGGAGTGTTAAATTTTAAAAAGTTATTAATGATAATATTTACAAAATTAAACAAAAAATTCTAGAAGAAGAAACACATATACACAATTTTTAAATGCAAATATAAATTTCTGTATGTACTTGGGCAGAAATATAATTAGTCAAAATATGTCATGATACCTGTACATTGTTACTGTCAGAAATTAAAAAAAAAAACAAACATAATGTCAAATAGCAGACTCACTGAATCCAGATAGAAACCCCTTAATTAGTTAAGAAAAATCAAAAGGAAAAAAAAGCCTTATGTCATGAAAATCATATGAACTTTCAATTTCAGTGTCCATAAATCAATTTTTCTGGGGATTCAACCGTATATATTTGCTCACATATTCTCCATGCTGCTTTCTTTTATGCTGCAATTGCAAATCTGAATCGTCATGGCAGGGAATGCAAGCTTGGGAACACATGGAATGTTTCCTTTTGGGACTTGACAAAAAAAAAAAAAATCATCTTAGACACTTAATAGCTGTGTGACTTTGGATAAAACACCTGACTCCTCCAAGCCTCAGGTCCCTTTGTAAGCTGGGAGTCATGGGTTTTCTCTTAGGTAGCTACTGTGAGTTTATTGCAATACCCTGGAGAAACATGAAATCTGCTTCTCATTTGCTGTGTCATTTGTTTGTACGTTAGTGCCCACTGGCTTGCTTTGGGTTTATCGATCTTGTCTTTTTCTCCTGCCTGGTCCACTCCCACCTTCCTTCACAGTTACCTTGTCTTTTTGAAGGAACACAGCCTAATGGATCAGTGTTTGGGGTCTGGAGTCCAGTAGCCTGACTCTTAGCCTGACCTCTTTAGTTTCTAAGCTTCCTTTCTTTTGCTGGAAAGGGGACAACAACTTTGCTTAGGGTTGCTGTGAATATAAAAGCAGATAACAATCATCTGGGCCTGGGCCTGGCTGGGTGGGTGTGAGCTTTCGATCATAATAAGGAATTAACCAGATCAAGTTCCCTAAGTGTGAATTTCGTCCTTTCAGTTTCTTCATCCCTTCTCTCGGCCACGGCTTCTAGCTCAGCCATCCTTGGCAGTCTTGGAGCCTAGACTCAGATCATCCAAGGAATGCTTTATATCACCCCCTAGAGACTCTGGTTTAAACTGGGCTGTTCTGGGGCCAGGCATCAGTAGCAGTTACAGACCCTGAACTGTTCTTACACCAAGCGTGGGTTGGGGACGATGAAATGATGCCTATCATTATCAGTAAGGAAAATGATGTCCAGACTAGTTGTTAGACAATTAGTGAATATCGGAGTGGACGGTAAGTCCTGAGCTTGAGTTCCTAAGCATGGTGCTATACTTCTCTCTAGGAAGAGGGGCCTTTAAACTTCATCTACTTCAGGAAGGTGCCACAGCTCTGAGCTGGGACTTACTGCCTTTACAGAATAAGCTTTCCTTTTGGCAGGGAGATAACAAGGGACCCATCCATTAACTTTCCCGCAGCATCTAATTTTGAGCTACCAGGTACCAAACACAGACTGGGCTGGAAAATAGGCTACCGATGATAGAGTTTGCTGCCCTAAAGTCTGGGCATCATTGTGTTGGTGGTGGTGATGATGGTGAAACCAAAAGCCAAGATCTCTTGAGGGCCCACCATATATCAGTTCCACTTTATACATCACATACTGCTTCCTTTAATACTCAGCTCTCTTTGAAAATAGAAGGGGAAGGCTTAGAGATGCTGAGTGACTCACCCAAATTCACACAGCCGAAACAAGCTAGGGCTAGGTTGGAAATCCTGGCAGGCTGACTCTGTCGGAAAATTTATCTTGAGGAGAAGTGGTGACATGATGCCATTGTCTCTTTCAATTTCTATTTTCCTCCATTCCTTGGGTTGAATAGTACAAGCCCTGCTGGTCTTTGGGAAAACTTTCTCTGTCCCCCAAAGAGACTCAGATCCTCGTGGTGAACTTTCCTGACCCTTGGAGGGACAGTGAGACACTTAACCAGAGCCCAGCACTTATCCTAATCATGAGACCAACCCCAGTGACTGCATCAGAATTCCCCCTGGGCCTTAATTAGATAGGGGTTCCATAACTCTCAGGCTGGGGTCGATAGAAAAGCAATTTTCCCATTTGCTCTCTCTGAGGACCCTGCTTTTTTGCCAGCCCAGGGAGGTAGCCCATGCATGTGATATACCCTGAGGTCAATAAAAAGCTTTAGAATCCTTCAGGATTGAGTAGAAAATATTCTCATTATAACATTAGAGAAACTTAAAAAAAAAAAATAAATCAATGGAGTAATGGGATATAACACCAATTGAGCCCTTTAGCTAGACTCAATTGTTTTACCCACATAGACCCTCTGGATGATGCATAATGGAGATGCAATGAGTTAGTCCCTGAAGATGCAGCCTGGGAGGTCCAAGGGGAGGCGCAGCAGTTAAACGGGGAGGGGCATCTCAACAGGCATGAAAAAAAAAAAAAAAATCTAAGATAATCTTAACCCCAAAGTCAGAACTCTTGAGGAGCTTCATGAGTGATCTGGAGAGTGGTGGATTTTGTTTGTGCCTTTCGCTATGGTTGCTGTCGTGTTTTAGAGAAATTGTTCATGGAATTTTAATAAGATACACATTCCGTTATTTCACCTGTTAATTAAGATCCAGAATGAAGCCTGTCTGGATTACTGAGAAGTCTAAATTGGCAGCTAAAAGGCAATGCATCTCTGTTTTAAAGATAGCACTGTGTACACGTGGGTCCCTACCTCCCTAACTTTCCCTTCCCCCAGCCTCTCCCCTCCCCAGCTCAGCAGCCCTAAGTGCGTTCTCTGAGTCAGGGAGTCTGTTTCCGCTTTGTAAATAAGTTCATTAGTATCATTTCTTTTTAGATTCCACATGTAAGGAATGTCATATGATCCAAGGTCATACTGTGTGGCACAGGGAACTCTGCTCAGTGGTAAGAGGCAGCCTGGGTGTGAGAGGAGTTTGGGGGAGAATGGATATGTGTATATGTATGGTTGAATCCCTTTGCTGGTCACCTGAAACTCTCACAATATTGTTAATGGGCTGTACTCCAGTATAAAGAAGTTTAAAAAAATGAATTTTTTAAAAGGCAATGTAGTCCTATTTCTCCTAGATGCAACAATGTTCATTAAGCTAACAGCATGTCATTCATTCCATGGTGATCTCGAAAGCAGTTTGATTTGATTGGGGGATAAAAATATTATTCCTTCTCTCTCAAAGCACAATGCTTTGAGGACCTATGTCCCAGGTGTCTGGTTAGGTACCTGCAGAAACAGAGAATAGTTTTTATTTTTGTGGATCTTGTAAACTATGATAAAAGAGATGCCACACTTTGCAGAAAAACATGACAGACCTGGAGAGCGCGTTAAAAAGCAGAGTCATCACTTTGCCAACAAAGGTCTGTAGTGTCAAGGTTATGGTTTTTCCAGTAGTCAGGTATGGATGACCGGACCATAAAGAAGGCTGACTGCTGAAGAATAAATGCTTTTGATCTGTGGTGCTGGACAAGACTCTTGAAAGTCCCTTTGAAGGAGGAAACAGACAGAACAGGCTCTGTCTTGAAAGCAGGACACCATCTTGGGCAGGACTGTGGACTTTGAGCTATACCCCAGTATCTATGGAAACGACACACCAACTGGAAAACCAGGGCCCCCGATGGAAGAGCCCCAGGGCTCGTACCTAGACTCTCTGTTGCCTAAAAGAATACCCTAATTATCTGTGTAACGAATAGAATCATAAATTCTATTATGCTTATTGGGGTATGACCACAGGCCTATTGATAATTGTCCACTGTTAACTACCTAGGCTTAAGGCATATGAATCACAGGTCAACTTTGACTGTATCTTTCTTTTCCTTTGTTCAGACTAGTTTCAGGGAATTTGGGGAGGTGGGTTTGAGCTCGTACACTTAGGGTATATAAGGTTTTCACAAAAACTGGTCGGGATCCTTGGCTAAGAGGAGACTCTGCCTTGAGCCCCGCCCCACCCCCACCCCCGTGTAACAAACTGCAGTCCACTATCTGCATTGTCCTTCTAAGTGAGTCTGTTTCCCAGAACGCATGGCTACAACACCTTGAACTGCAAGGAGATCCAACCAGTCAATCCTAAGGGAAATCAACCCTGAATATTCATTGGAAGGACTGATGCTAAAGCTGAAGCTGCAGTACTTTGGGCACCAGATGCAAAGAGCCAACTCACTGGAAAAGACCCTGATGCTGGGAAAGACTGAAAGCAGGAGGAAAAGGGGATGACAGAGGATGAGACAGTTGGATGGCATCACCGACTCAGTGGACATGATTTGAGCAAACTCTGGAAGATAGTGAAGGACAGGGAAGACTGGTGTGCTGCAGTCCGTGGGGTGCAAAGAGTTGGAGACGACTTAGCTACTGAACAACAAACAAGAACAAATTGGGAACAAGTAGTTGAGAGTTGGAACTTAGTAAACCAGAGAGGGAATGGATAATGCCAGTGTACACTGACAGGCAGTCATTTCTCCTAGGATTGCTTGCCAAGCGTCTTGTATGTATTAGGCACCTAATACACTAGTATATGAGATTCTTGTTACACAGACATACAATTATCCTTCCTGGGAAAAGGCTGTACTTTAGAAGAACTTTCCTTCCTCCCCATTAACTCACCAGCTCTTGATAAAACATGTGGCCCTATAACTACAAGCTAGCCCCTTGGCTACGGGAGTGATTCATAAACATCAGAAAATGGTCACCTCTCAAGTAAGTGATACAATTTCAGAAACTATAGGCTTATTGATTAGCGGGGGGAAAAACAGAGTGAAAATGCTGAAATTTAAATTGGAAGATTTGGACTGACATGTACACACGACTAGATATAAAACAGATAACTGGTAAGAATGTACTGTACCACACGCGGAACTCTGCTCACTATTCTGCAATGGCCTATATGGGAAAAGCATCTAAAAAAAGAGTGGACACATGGACACGTATAACTGATTCACTTTGCTGATAGCAAAACCACAACATGGCGAATCAACTATATTTTAATAAAAAACAACTTCAAAAATTACACATTGCTTTTTATTTCAGTTTCCCCATATTGTGGATTTACACTGGCATTTCTTGTTTCTCTCAGTAAATGAGGGTTCAAAGGGCTATTTGCATCACCAAACTCAATGCAAATGGTTGTAGGAGTTTGTGCAAAGGCATGTGCTTTGCGGGTGGGGTGAGTCTGACTCTTTTCAAAAATAAAAGGAAACACAACCCTAGGACTGGGTTATGAACAATTGAAACTCATTCCCTTCTGGTTCAGATCTTTTCAACGTTTGTGTCTGGGAGGTGTCGGTGTTTTGGTTGGTCAAGCTGGTTTCAGAGAAGGCAGAGGAACCAGAGATCAAATTGCCAACATCTGCTGGATCATGGAAAAAGCAAGAGAGTTGCTGCGATTCATGGGGTCGCAAAGAGTCGGACACGACTGAGCGACTGAACTGAACTGAACTGAAGCCTCTCTTTGCAGTTGGTTTCCTTCCAGCAAAATGGTGTGAATGGTAAAGAACCCACCTGCCAATGCAGGAACTATGAAAGACACGGGTTCGATCCCTGGGTCGGGAAGATCCCCTGGAAGAGGGCATGGCAACCCACTCCAGTGTTCTTGCCTGGAGAGTCCCATGGACAGAGAAGCCTGGCGGGCTCCAGTCCATAGAATCGCAGAGTCGGACACGACTGAGTGAGCGAGCACAGCATGCCACAAGCCTCTCTCTGCAATTGGTTTCCTTTCAGCAAAAGAGTTCCACGTTTTGGTGGAACTGTAAGGCATCAGAAAGCTTCTTGCCCCACTCATAATTCCAGCGTGATGGTGGGAGAGGGGTCTCCCAGTGGCAACAGTTCCTCTCCAGGTGACAGATTGATAGCTCTGGTCAACGGGGTTCAATTGCTTCTCGAGAACTTTTCATAAAGCAGCGTTGCTTCATTTTAGCTACTGGCTTTCTCAAAGATGGAGGTGAGCCCTGGTTTGAAGAGAGCAAGCTATGAAGGGATATATACACTTGGAAAGACAGGTACTATGTCACCAGGGAAATAGGTCCTGTATTTCCACCACCTGAAAACTTCACCTGAGGTGAAGCCGAGTACAATCTAATGAACGTTAAATCAGAGTCCCTTATCTTCAAGTCCAAGGCGGCAATGCTATCTGTTGGAGGAACCCATTCTTTAAAATACGCAGTCATCGCAGCCACTAATAAAGCTGAGGTCAGTAATGGGGGGACGAATGAGATTAAATGGCCCCAGTAGAACAGCAATCATGACCTCTGCATTTCATTTGAAATTCAGCCATCATGTTAGTAAAACAATATAGTACAAGGTAGATCGTGCTTTGAGGAGGGCGTGGCAACCCACTCCACTGTTCTTGCCTGGAGAACCCAGTGGATAGAGGAGCCTGACAGTCCATGGGGTTGCCAAGAGTTGGCCACTGAAGTGACCGAGCATGCACACACATGCAGATCCTGTTTTGCTAACATGATATGTAGATTTCTGATAGAAATCTCATACTTACAAGTGAATTATAAATACATCAGGTCTGACATATTTGTACATGCATGTACTATAGTATTTTATAATATACCTACAGTAATCCCTCACTTGACAAAGAGAAACAGAGAGAGAGTCAGAGAGAAAGAAGGTTGAAAAAGAACCATATTGAACATAAGTGAAATAGCATCTCCCAGTTCCCCAAGTTGAGTGTATTTGGACATGAATCTCAAATGTCCAGTCAATAATTTATAGCCATTAACATTTTCCCCTATTATTTTTTGCTATTTTAGTATTAAAAATATGGAGACTCAGTAAATTAAAGTGACTAGAATACTTAATCAGAAATGTCCTGGATTGAAAATGCAATTAAGATTTCTAAGGTATGTATATGGACACTTCTGTTGGTTTCCCACTTTCAACTGCACATTCCTAAAGCCTCCCACCAGAAAATAGCTAAGAAATTATGGCTGGCACCTATATGAAAGCTGTGAATTATAAACAGACATTTTCATGAAGAGAATATGGCCAACTGAATTTTTATTTTTCAGCGCAGTGATCTTCGCCTAAAGCTACCAGTTCTGCTGATTACATTAAACATTTCAAATGTCAGGTTTTTGCCGATACAGAATTCCTTCATTAGGGACAGCTCAGCTCTCTCTCTCCGCCCCCCACTCTGCAAATCCTTGAAAGTGGGAGGCACGGTGATGGAATCTCCTTGTAACAAAATCATCCCCAGCCCAACGAGCAACAGAATCCAGCCAGAATACAGGGCCTTCAAATTTAATTTCCTTAGCTAAATGCTTGCTATCAGCAGCAAGAGCCCCCACGGTTCTCAAATCTTTCCTTCAGATCTGCAGAGTTTCACTGAAATTCAGACAGAGGCGACATCTATGCAGANTTCCTTAGCTAAATGCTTGCTATCAGCAGCAAGAGCCCCCACGGTTCTCAAATCTTTCCTTCAGATCTGCAGAGTTTCACTGAAATTCAGACAGAGGCGACATCTATGCAGATTGGGAATTTCCAGACGGTAGAGAAATAACTATGGTTCCCAAGTAATCAAGGGCAGGGCCAAGATGAGAGTCTGGAGTGAAATCTCACCTTGACCCAGAAGTAGTCCTCTTGGTGGATGTATTGGGGGGACAGAGGTGGACCACGGCTTGGTAGGGCGGCGGGGAGGCCGAGGTTTCTAGGTGATCAAGCTCACAGAATTGATGAAGCACATGAAACCAGGGTGGGCATGGCTTGCTGACAGAGTTAAACAAATCCAGCTCTTCATGGCTGCTATTTCACAGTTTCTGATCAGTGCCTTTTCAATGCGGTGATTTAAGAAATAAAAAAGGGAGTGGCTGAGGGGTAGCAGGTTTCATGAGGTGGCGCCATAATTTTACCCCTAGGTCACCTGGGGGTGGTGGGAACCACGCAGGAAAGGTGTGGGTTCCAGAGGTGGAAACAGATGAAGGTTGCTCTGGCTTCCTCAGTTGGGGACCACAGCATGATCCCCGGGAGGGGAAGATGCTTCCGGTGAAATCTTAATGAGATTTTCTGATAGAGAAACAAACAGTTGGACCAGAAAGGGTTTTCTGAAGGCAATTTTGTTTAGTTTCCCAAGTGTTTGCAGAGGGACTATAGTGTGTGAAGGCAGAGTTATGCAAAGCTCCAGATGCCACAGGGAACATAATCGTGAATGATGCCCTGTCCTCAAGGAGAGTCAGGTCATGGTGGAGAGGAGGCAGGACCCGAAGGAGTGAGAGGGGACAAGCCTAGTGTGGGAAGGGCCAAGAGAAAGGGGTAGAGGACCTTCCCCAGGAAGTCAGGGAGAAGGGGAGACTCGGGCTTCTAGAGGTCATGGTTTTTTCAGATCAGTCAGACCTGCGAGGCTGGAATATGGAAGATGAAAGGACATACAAGAGCAAGACAGCCATGAGTCGGAAGTTTCAGGAGGTGGCTGATGGTTGGCCCAAGATGCTAGGTAGAACATGAGTCCCAAAGCAACCCCTGTCGCTGACCTTTCCTCGGACAACAGCCCTGCATTCCCAGTGGGGCACGGGGTGATTTGGCACCTCTAGGGGTTGACGGCTCTTGGTGGGAGGGGCAAAAAAATCTTACATGTGACAGTGGTTTGAGATCTTCCAAAGAGCCACTGTTCATAATCAGATACCCAGCACACCCGTGGCATTAAACTGAAGGAGGGAGAAGGGCGACAGGGGAAAAGTATAGTCTAGAAAGACTTGGTGAGGCATGTGCGTGGGCTCACTGCTAGTCAGGTCCGACTCTGCAACCCCATGGACTGTAGCCCGCCAGGCTCCTCTGTCCATGGGGATTCTCCAGGCAAGAATACTGGAGTGGGTTGCCATGGCCTTCTCCAGGGGATCCTCCCAACCCAGGGAGGGAACCCGGGTCTCCCACGTTGCGGGCAGATTCTTTACCAGCTGAGCCACCAGGGCAGCCCGTTGGTGCAGGGACAGCCTTGGTAACGAAAGATGGAGAAAGCCTGGCCGAGTCTTCTCCCGTGACAGCCACCTCGGTCCATCGAAGAGACTGAAAACAGATTCTGAGGCAAAGCCTCATTGCTCTGGACGCAAGGTGGCTTCTTCAGAGACCCGTGTCCTGACTGTGGAAGTGAGACTTATCATTTCTCCTCTCTGAGGCTCCGAGGGTGAGCCGTTTGGGAGCTGGAGCGAGGGAGTCAGGGGAACACAGAGGAGAGCCGAGATCAGACCGCCCCCAGCTCCTCTCCACCCCTGAAAATAGGTCATGGATTTACATTTTGTGTATTTATTTTTAAAAGTGTATTTTAGACGCTCACCACTCTCTATTAAAAATGAATGATGTCCTTAATAGCTTATTTTAATTCCAAATTACAAAGGCGGTATGTATCTATTGCGGAAATTTGGGAAAGGTGGAAAGGACAGAAGGAGATAATAAAATGACACATAATCCCCTCATCCTGAAAAGAAAGTGAAAAAGTCGCTCAGTCGTGTCCGACTCTTTGCTACCCCGTGGACTACACGTGTCCGTGGAATTCTCCAGGCCGGAATACTGGAGTGGGTAGCCTTTCCTTTCTCCAGGGGATCCTCCCAACCCAGGGATCAAGCCCAGGTCTCCCACATTGCAGGTGGATTCTTTACCAGCTGAACCTCCAGGGAAGCAAAGAACACTGGAGTGGGTAGCCTATCCCTGCTCCAGGGAATCTTCCTGACCCAGGAATTGAACCGGGGTCTCCTGCATTGCAGGCAGATTCTTTACCCACTGAGCTATCAGGGGAGCCTCATCCTGAAGAAACACTTGATGATCTTATGATATTTCTGCTAGACCAATAGGGGGACAGCGGACCACATGTGGGTACTGAACATTCAAATTATAGTTTGTCTGCATCGAGATGTACTATCAGTATGTAATGTACATTAGATTTTGAAAGCTGAGTAGAAAAAAATTAAAATATTTCATTAATATTTTGTATACTGACCATCTTTTCATACTGCTCATGGGGTTCTCAAGGCAAGAATACTGATGTGGTTTGCCATCCCCTTCACCAGGGGTCCACATTTTGGCCTCACTGACTTGAGCAAACTCTGGGAGATAGTGAAGGACAGGGAATCCCCATGCTGCAGTCCATGGGGTTGCAAGGAGTTGAACACAACTTAGCAACTGATCAGCAACAAATACTGACCACATCGTGAAATGATACTATATGGAATATGCCATTTTAAATAAAATACAGTAAAATGACCTCAACTGGTTTCCTTTCACTTTCTTGACTGCAACTACCAAAAACTTAATTTTGTTTGCTCTTTTGTTTTGGTCCCATAGTGCAGCATGTGGGATCGATCTTAGCTCCCTGATCAGAGATTGAGCCCTGCCCGCTGCACTAGGCAGTGGGGAGCATTAACCACTGGACCACAGGGAAGTCCCCTAAAAACTTTAATACTTACCTATATGGCATGTACTATATTTCCATCAGACAGCACTTGTCCAGACCTTACCTATGAATGCATATATGTATGAATGTATATATATGAATTCATATATATATATATACACATATACCTCAGCCAATAGATATGCCATGTGCTTAGTCATGTCCCACCCATTGTGACCTGTGGACTGTAGTCCGCCAGGCTCCTCTGTTCATGGAACTTTCCAGCAAGAATACTGGAGTGTGTAGTCAATGCCCTCCGCCAGGGGATCTTCCCGAACCAGGGACAGAACCCGTGTCTCCTTTGTCTCCTTCATTGCTGGCAGATTCTTTACCGGCTGAGCCATCGGGGTAGCAACGGATACCGAAGGGCAAATTCTTTTGTAGTTTCTTTTCTACTAAATATAATAAGCTGGACACCTGTCATGGCAGTACGTGTTTCACTTATGTTTACAGTGAAGACTTAAATGTTAAACAATGCTGCACTGAATGCATGCTAATTTGCTCTAGTCATGTCCCACCCACTGTGATCCCATGGACTGTAGCCCGCTGGGCTCCACTGTCCATGGAATTTTCCAGGCAAGACTACTGGGGTAGGATGCCATTTCCTCTTCCAGACCTAGGGATCAAACTCGTGTCCTCTTTGTCTCCTGCACTGCAGGTGAATTCTTTACCACTAGTGCCACCTGGGAAGCCCTTACATGACTATAACTAAATATATTAAACCGATCACCTGTCAGTGGATACTTAGATCATTACCAATTATTCCCATCATCAAGACTCTGCAATCAACACCCTGGTGGCCATATCTTTGCACACAAAGCTTTCACATCAGGGTGGTAGTGCAGAAATAGGACTGAGTTTAAGGTCAGGCAATTCCTGACTCAAATCAGGTTTAGCCTTTAACTACCTGGTGAAGCAAACTGTATCTCCAACCTCAAGTGCATTTGCATAAAACAGGAGCAGATTCGTACTTTTCAGCCCTGTTGGAGGATCAGAAATGGTATTATTTTGGGCACACTGGAGACAAGCAGTAAATAATAGCTAATACTTTTCAATATTCTAAATAATTTATGAAAAACACCGTCCCTAGAAAGTTCTGGACCTGCAGACCCTCACATCACAACAAACAAAGAAACTATAGAAAATGACTTCATATAAGTGAGTACCTGAGTTGAAATCTGAAATGTCTACATTGTTTGTACAGGCTTCTCTGACGGCTCAGATGATAAAGAATCTGCCTGCCAATGCAGGAGACCCAGGTTTAATGCCTGGGTTGGGAAGATCCCCTGGAGAAGGGAATGGAAACCTTCTCCAATGATTCTGGTGGTGGTGGTGGAAAAGGCATCCGAGTTGCTGAGAAGCTGGCCAGAGAGGGGTGATGCTAAAGATTAGGCAAAATGGGCAGGGACAAATTGGCAGGTGATAAAAGAAATGGATAGGATATAAGAGAAGTCAGACAGGAAAAAAAAAAAAAATTCTTCCAGAAAAGACCTGGAAGTGAGAGTGCCTTTCAGTCTTGGGGGAGCCATATGGTTAGAAGGGGAGGGATGGTGAGAGTTAAGCTGGGGAGGTGGGTAGAGTCCAATCCTGAATAACTTGAGGGATCTCAGACTTGACACTGAAGGCCAAGAAGAGCCTTGCCTGGATGCTAAACAAGAGGGCGCCATGCAAAGCACCTAGAGGAGAAGAATGAGCCAGAAGCCAGAGCCTGACACTTTCTACTTTTTCAGCCGTGAGGCCACGGGCATCGACATGAGTGTCTGAGCAGCTTCTCACAACAGAACCGACTGAATCATTTGTCCATTTCACCCACAGGGATGTACCTGCAGATGGGGAGGCCGCTGTGAACCACACTCTTTTTGGTCCTGGTCCTTGCTTCTCCCAAAGAAACCAGGAAAGCGGAGGACAGACTGTGCTCCACAGAACTGTCACAGTGCAAACAGACTGACCTGGATATGTTTGCTGAGTCCAGCAACAATACTGAGTTTAAGAAGTAATTATAAGAGAGTAAGCAAAGAAGAGGGGGAGGACGCAGAGCACTTATTTACCCAGAGCACTTATTATCAGAGGTTAAGATGGTGAACTTCTTCTAAAATGTGTGCATGCATATTTATAACATTTACCAAATGTGTACAGACACACACACACACACACACACACACACAAAGGCTCTAAGAGTATGGCTCTGCCAAACATGGGAACAAAGTTACAATAGTGAAGAAAGTTACTTGATCTGAGGCCAGAGACATGGGTTCAAATTCCTGATCTGTCACTTCCTACTATGACACTTCCTATTACATAACTTTAGCGCAAAATGACTTAATTTCATCTAAAATGGAAATAATACCAGCTAACCTAAATACCTCTTGGGTTTGCTATGTGACCCAAATTAAAGAAAGGAGTTCAATGGAAAAGATCAGCTCTGGTATGTATACACAAGCTGATTCACGTACACATAGCTGACTCACTCTGTTGCACAACAGAAACTAATGCAACATTGAAAAGCAATTATATTCCAAAAAAAAGATCAGCTCTGAAACAATTTCATCATTGAGTCAGGTGGGTAGCTAAAGAGCTCACACCATACCCGAAGCATCTAACAACTAGCAAAGCCCAGCAGTTCATTGTGATGTTGGAGTCAGCCCTGTTTTGCCAGATCTAATCTTTAATAGGGGCTGCCCAAGTGGTACTAGTGGGGAAGAATCCGCCTGGCAATACAGGAGACATGAGATGCCGGTTCAATCCCTGGGTCGGGAAGATCCCCTGGAGAAGGAAATGGCAACCCACTCCAGTATTCTTGCCTGGAAAGAATCTCATGGACAGGGGAGCCTGGTGGTCTATAGTCCACGGATTCACAAAAGAGTCAGATATGACCAGAAATCTAAATGTCTATCTACAGGTTCCTGATTTTTCAACATTGACACCACATTCAAATCTGAAGCCACTAGAAGGCAACAAAGCACGAAAATAAAGTCTTCTTTCAGCCTGAGATCTCTGTTCTAGTCAAAGGCACAGCTTTTTCT
This sequence comes from Cephalophus harveyi, assembly GCA_006410635.1. Taxonomy (NCBI): domain Eukaryota; kingdom Metazoa; phylum Chordata; class Mammalia; order Artiodactyla; family Bovidae; genus Cephalophus; species Cephalophus harveyi. Next base: position 630,148 of record SJYT01013034.1, read on the forward strand.
TTCAATTAGCGAAAATTGAATGGTGAATGTTTTCCAGATAGCTCATGAGTTCTATTCCCACTTACTTTCAAGTCAGTAGAGGGAGGGATTGAAATTCCAAATTCCAAATGAATGAAAAGCAATAAAAAAGAAAAGGAAAAAAAAAAAAAAACTTTCAAGGAAGAACCAGTGCCTTCCTTCTTTTTAGTTAATAAAGGGAAGTTCTCATATCTGGTCTCTGAGCTAGAAAATAAATTCCCTTCTCTTTCTGTTCTAAATCCCAAATCCAGTGGCCGTGTCTCCAGTATTTTAGAAAACAAAATCCTTCTCCACTTTACTTATCACCACCCAATATTGTAGGGGTTTTGTATTTTCCTTTAGGAGTCTCTTTAAAAAAAAGAAAGCACAATCTGTTTGTATGACATATACTAAGTTAACCTTAAAATGCATTCTGATGTACATTAGGCACCGACAAATACTGTTTGATTCCACTTAAATGAAGTCGCTGGAAAAGTGAAATTCAAAGAGTCAGAATCTACATTGGCAGATGCCAGGTCGAGGGGTGAGGAAGTGGGGAGGGGAGTGGGGAGTTAGTGTTTAAGGGGGACAGAGTTTAGGTTAGAAAGGTGAAAAATCCGAGTGACGGATGATGGCGAGAGTTGCACAGCAAGGTGAATGTACTTGGTGCCACTAAACTGTAGAGTTAAATACGGTTTAAACACTATGTTTTATTTTATGTGACTTTTATCACAATAAAAAAATTTTCAAAAAAAAAAAAGAATCACTCAATGCCCCTGGTTCATGAAAGGCGGAAGAAGAACTCCAACCTCTTAAAGCTTGATTCTTTGGCAGAATGACATAAAAGGTGAGGCCCAGCGTGACTCTTCCTGGTAAAGGCTTTCATACACAAATGCCCTGGCTGCATAAACATTCTGAGAAACACAGGGTGATATTCTTTCACAGCCAACTGGTAAAATATATTATCTCAGTGTACTCAGAATCAGCTCAGAGTCCGGGAGGCTGGGGTATAGAATCTGAGTCTTTGCCTTCAGGCAGCTGACTCTCTTGGAGGGAAGGGAGGAAAACCAATTAAGCAGAAGAACATGCAAGTACAAGCAACAGCGGCTGGGGGCGGGAGCTGAGGAAATAAAACAGCTTCCTGGAGAGGCTCAACCGGGGAGATTTTCACTGAGAAGACACACACGAAGAAAAGCTTTTAATCATCATGTCTCCAGAGTTTTTAATCATCATGTTGACATAGACAGGCCATTACCCGCGCATGCTCAGTTGCTTTGTCCGACTCTTTTCCACCCAATGGACTCCCAGGGGGCTCTGTACCACCAGGCCGACCTGCCAGGCTCCTCTGTTCCTGGGATTCTCCAGGCAAGAATACTGGAGCGGGTTCCCATTTCCTCCTCCAGGGGATCTTCCCAACCCAGGGATCGAACCCGGGTCTCCTACAACTCCTGCACTGGCAGGTGGATTCTTTTCCACTGAGCCACCTGGGAAGCCCTGATGGCCATCACTATATGATAAACATAAGCATCTCTTTCTCTCCGGTGATTCTGTAGGATTGTGCCCTAATAGCTAATCCACAAATGTCTGCTAAGTGAAATCATGCTTTTTCTTGCCTTTCAGAAACATCCTATTTGCATTTTAAAAATTAAAAATAGAGACACAACTCTCGAAAAAAGAAATCAATATAAGACATGAAGAAGATTTTCCCAGAAGAAGAAACATGATTGGTCTGAGAACATCCAGAAGGAGAAACAAAGGCAAACTGTAATAGTTATCGAATAAATGTAGAGCAAATAGGTTCTCTATTTTGCCAAACTGGCAACTGGAAAGGATTTTTATAACACCACTCTTCATGATTAAAAGAGATTTGGGGACACAGTCTCTCTGAAACACTCCTGTTGAGAGTGTAAATTGGTTTAACCTTTAGGATGATTTGGGAGAATGGCATTGAAACATGTAAACTAACATGTAAGAACGAAGCACAAGCCTATGTTCGGTACAGGATACAGGATGCTTGGAGCTGGTGCACAGGGATGAGTCAGAGAGATGATGTGGGGTGGGAGGTGGGAGGGGGATTCGGGATTGGGAGCTAATATACACCCATGGTGGATTCATGTCAATGTATGGCAAAACCAATACGGTATTGTAAAGTAAAATAAAGTAAAATAAAATTAAAAAAAAAAAAAAAAAGAGATAGACACAGAGTTGCTCAGCACTGTTCATTTTCTGTGGTGTTATACCAGAGCAAGAGATCTCAGTGATCGAGGACTGCGAGGGAAAAAAGTGAGATCTGGTACCCATTCAGTGGTTTACCCTTCAGCCCTTATGTTACTCCAAGCACCTTATTTTTGTAGAAAGAAGCTTTGTGTAAAGAACAAATTTTTACACAGTATATATATCCATGCTTACACTAAAAGTTTCCATACGCATGTACAATTGATAGACAATGTGTGGAGCAGTAGGGGAGAGAGAGAGGGAGGGGAACTGCAATATTAAAGAAATCCTTTCTCCTTGGGGAGGTCCGTAAAATTGACCCAGAACTCCTATTCCTACGACCTTGGGGAGTCTTAGGACCTCTCCAGGTTTCTGCAAATTCCCAAGTGGCTTTTGTTTCCACTGTCTTGTCTAGGCTCTGAGCTCTTCCTATCATATTTGTTACCTATTTACTGCACCCTTTTCAGGGTCTATCAAAAAACAAACAAACAACAACAACAACAAAAGGAAGCAAAGGAAAAAGGAAATAAAGGGAAAGGAAAAAGAAAAATAGAAACAGGCCCACCCCTGAAAAGCATTTGTGAGCACAGCAAACTTGCCTGAAGGTTTAGAGTCACAGAAGGTTGGCCCTGGAACCGTCCTCTTCGGCTTCAATTCCGTCTGTTCCCTCTCCCACCTCTCTCACCCTCTCCCCACCCCCTGTCAGTCCAGATCTTGAAACTCTGCGCTTCCCCCCTTCTATTATACAGAGCTCTGTGCTCTCTGGCTCCCACTCCAGAACACACAAACTCACAAAATCAAACCTATCCACAGATAAAGGGCCTTTCTCTGAACAGGATACGAGCCTCATCTCTCTTCTGGAGGCAGCTATACATAGCAACCCCGCCTTGTTCCATACAGGTAGATGAGACACGTATATTATAAATAGATGACAACTGAGCTGTTACAAAGACCACTGTCATAAATAGCATTTTCTTGGTACATCTATATCTAGAAATATAGAAAAATAAATGAACTATAATGTCAACACCCATTATCTTTGGATGATGAGTGCCAAGTGATTCTAATTTTCTTCTCTGTGCATGTCTGCAGGATTTTCAGATTTTCTATTCTATCAATATAATAGATGGGTATTGCCTTTGTAAGACAGAAGGAGGGGTGTCGAAAACAAGTTAGCTCTCCAGAAAGAAGACATGCCTGGTTCTGGTGGGGAGATTGGGCCATGACTGAAAGGACAGATAAAATGATTGATGGTGGCTAAAGCTAAGTCAAGCTGCTTCTAACTCAGCCATGGAAGCCAGCAACTGTAAGCATGGAAGTCCCTGTTGATTCAGACCACCTTTTCTCCCCAAAGCCGAGAAGATGCTGATCAAATATATTTTGATGCCCATATATGACGTCCTGCTAAAAAGTGCCCGTAACTGTGAGGAGTCACCAACACCATCCTTTATGAGCAGGGAAGGGGGTGGCAATGAATAGGAAAGGGGGCATGGATTTGGGGAACCATCCATGTGTCAGACACCAAGTTAATGCACTGTAGGTCTTCATTTCTCATGGTCACAAGGACCCTCCCACAGAACTAGTGTGATCATCAACTGACAGATGAGGAAACCGGGCTCGAAATTGAGAGCCCATCTCTCTCTGATTTATTCACCTTTTCCCCAAATCAGGAGTCGTTCTTTCCTCAAGAACCACATTCAAAACACTTAAAACAGACAGCTCTGAGTTTGCCCCCACCACGTGATGAAGATGTTCAATATCCTGAATTTAAAGACTACGTGTGCCACAGTCTATGACAACTGAATTAGAGATTCATAATAATAACTGGTCTCTGATATGTTCCTCTGCTCAGTCACTTCCCTCATGTCTGACTCTTTGTGATCCCATGGACCATAGCCTGCAAGGCTCCTCTGTCCGTAGAACTTTTCCAGCAAGAATACTAGAGCAGGTTGCCACTTCCTTCTTCAGGGGATCTTCCTGACCCAGAGATTGAACCTAGCTCTCCTGGATTGCACGTGGATTCTTTACCTGCTGTGCCATTGTAGGAATTACACAATTGCCGGGTCAGGATAAAATTCATTTCAGTAGGACTCATGAGCGTAGAGCTGTTTTAACATAAAACTAATTTTTAGGTTCATATAATCCTGAAAGTGTCATGCATTTGATTTTATAGAAAAAGTAATGTTATCGTTGTTAGTAATTTCAGGTAACAATTGTTGAACATCTATTAATGTACCTAGCTCTTAAAGCCCATTATATTGTTCAATTCTTAGTTGATGGTAGAAAAACTCATTCCTGTCCCACCTTCAGAGTGTTCTTCCCCATCCTTGGCTGTGGGTGTGTGTCTGTGTGACTGTGGCTAAGGTGGGTCAGCTGGTAGCCAGTGTGATGTGGCCAAAGGCTTGCGGGTACTTGTACGATTGGGTTTATTCTCTTATGCTTCTCCCGTCAGCACGACTCCTGAGCTGGCCTACTGCTCCTGGGAGGAGGTGTGAGACATATGGGCCAGAGCCCTTCCCAAGCAGAGCTCCCTAGATTAGCAGCTGTTAGGTCATCTGCAGATAGAAAACTAAGTCCAGCCTAAACCAAAGTTCCCGTGGTACTCCAGACACATGAGCTAAAAAAAAAAAAGCTTACTGATGCCTGACAGTCAGATTTTGTGATTATGAGGTAGCAAAGGACACACGCTGTTTCTAATGAAGAGGCATTGTTCTCATTCTTAGCTTAAAATAGGAAAGCAAAGTTTGGGGAGGTTATGCAACTTTAACATCTAGTGGATGGCGGAACAGGAGTTCTGTTTTGACTGGGAAATAAAGCCTTCAGGCTGAAGCCCACTTTGATTAATCAGACAGCCAGGCACTGAACCTAATATTTCATAAGCACTACCGTGTGTGAGGCACTGTCCATGGTGCTGAGACTACAGTGGCCAGCACAATAGAAACCCATGAACTTCAAGAGTTGTATTGTACTGGGGAGGACAGAAAAGGGACCAATGAATTAAATCTGAGTGAAGAAGAAGAAGCAGGTGACCATACAAGCTGACACTAAATAAATGAGCAAGAGTGAAGGTTCTGGGGTGCAAATAAATGTGTTAGGCTTATGAAAAAGGAAGGAAACCACGGTGGAGAGTGTAATTACTCTGTGGAGAGAGATGAGATCGAGGTTCAGAACCTGTGGGCATTAAAAAAGGAGTCTTGATTCAATTCTGGTTACAATGGAAAGCCACCAAAAACTTACAGATACAAGAGAAAAAAATACATTGGTCATCATTTCAGAACAATCTCCATGGCTGTTATACTGTAGACAGACTCTGGGCAGCAAGGCTGGAGATGGGGAGATGGGGAGATGGGGGAGGGGGACTGCTGAAACTGTCCAGGTGGGGGATGGTTGGTTTGCATGGATGGTGGCTATGGAGAAGCTGAGGATTCTTTACAAATTGCATCTCAAATTCAGAAAAGCCATCCTAACTTCCCTAAATCTAAAATAGACTTGGCTTCAGCATGCCTGAGCAAAACATTTACCAGTTTAGGGACCGAACCAAATTGTGAAAAAATCTCTCAAAATATTTGCTTAGAGTAAAACGTAAAAACACACTTAGCAGTTGTGAATTAGTCATTTGCCAAAGGTGGGTGATAATTTATGCCGCACTTGTAGTCAAAAAAGAAATTTACATTTACACTAAAATCTATACATTTTTTCTTTTTTCCCCAAGGATGGGCTAATTGTGTTTGCTGAATTGTTTCAAGTTGCAATGGGCTGGGAGATTGGAGTATCAATTTGCAAGGCTATAGGGATTAAATTAGATAAACCCAAAGGGAAAGTAATTGGTGAATTGGGAAGCATTGCCTGAGTGTATGAAGTATTGTCTAAGGCGCTATAAAAGATTAATGGACAGTCAACTTGAAGTTTAAAAAAAAACAAACACCAACTTAACTTTGATCCTGAATATCCTTAAACTAAAAAGCAAACGACTTGCAACACACAAATAAAAATATAAGACTCTACACACGTGTCTACCTGCTTCAGCCTTGGGATAGCACTCCAAAAAATTAATGTGCTACCACCATTCAGAAAAATTATAAAGACCAGATTTTAAAATATTGTTTCTTTTTTCTGATTTCTTTCTTTCTTTTTTTTTTTTTTTTGAGTGTGAAAACCTGTTTTTAATCAAAATGTTCTCTCGTGATCTCTAATCAGTGACCCAAAAGCACATTGACTCCCTACAGGCATGCTTTGCTTGGCCGAGGTAAGGTATAAAGAATTACATCAGAAGTTGGATTTTTTAATGAATAGTTTAAAAGAAACATTTTTAGACTTTCTTGGGGGAAAAAAAATCAGAAAATCTGGTGTATTCCTGTGTCAAAGTGCATGCTGGAGCTAAACATCAGCCTTCAGGGTCAAATGAACCTGAGTTCTCCTCTCTGTATTGGACCCTTCCGGTGACCCCAACCTGAAGGCTCGATAGCTTTCTGGTTAGCTTCCCACGTGATACGACATTTTTCTTACTATAAAGGAATGTCTAGCCTTACCCCTATCATGGAAACTAGACTGGGACAGCCACATGCTTTATGACACCCAGGGTGTCTCCTTCAGATACGATCACTTCCCAGCTCCTAGGAGGAAAGTGCCTGAGAAGCGGAGAGAACCCGTGGATAACAAGCCAGAGATTTGCAGTGTTCAGCGGTGACTTTCGCTGAATATTCACGACAACCAGAGCCCGAGGCCAGCCCCGTTGTGTGCTGATTAAAGTACCCTGTAGCGTCGCAACCCAAAGCGGCGGTTGGCCCTGATTCTCGTGGAAGCATGCCAAAAATACACTCCCACTTAAGAAAATTGAATATGATCTGTGCAAAGAGGATGGCCCAACTCGATCTCAATATGACAAGGAGTAACAGAGCTGTGCGCTGAAGCGGCTTGCTCAAGGAAACAGTTCAGCCTGACCTGAGAAGGTGTATCTTCGGGATTTGAAGAACCCAGCAACTTTGCAAACCAAGATGATTATAAAGACTAAAGCATAGCTAATATAAAACAGTAGGATTTGGGGGTTTCCCTCGTGGCTCAGCAGTAATCTGTCTGCAGAATCTGTCTGCAATGCAGGAACTGAAGAAGACACAGGTTCAATTCCTGGGTCAGGAAGAACCCCTGGAGGAGGGCATGTCAACCCACCCCAGTATTCTTGGCTGGAGAATCCCATGGACAGAGAAGCCTGGCGGGCTGTAGCTCATAGGATGCAAAGAGTCGGACATGACTAAGGCGACTGAGCATATATACACATAGCATTTTTAATTCTTGTGACTATTCTGGCATCTTGCTAGAACACATTCTGAAAAAGAGATGAAAGCTACATTTCCACAGATGTGTGCTTACTCTTACATTTTTTTCCCCTAAAGGAGACACCCATTGATAATAATGTTGCTGTCTCAAATCGAGCCAGAGAATGATGGATGAAACAGAAAAAAGTTTTAATATACAGAATTTCTCGAAGAGAGTATGGGTTTGGTTCCAGTCCACTGAAATAAAGCAAGGTGTGTGACATTTTTTTAGTTTGCCAGTACATATAAAACTCATGTTTACACAATGCCATAGTGTATTAAGTGTGCAATAGTATTGTGTCTAAAATTACAATGTGCATATCTTAATTTGAAATGCTTTATTGCTAAAAAGGCCTAACCATCATCTCAGTCTTTCGCAAGTCATGATCTTTTTTGCTGATGGATGTTTTAAAACATTGTGAGTATTACCAAAATGTGGCCCAGAGATATGAAGTGAGCAAATGATGTTGAAAAAAGTCACCCATAGGCTTGCCTGACGCAGTGTTGCCACAGACCTTCAGTGTGTAAAAACTACAATATCTGTGAAGCACAATAAAGCAAAGCATAGTAATACAAGGTACACGTGGGTAATTTTTTTTTTTAATTTTTGCTTTTCTGGCCATTCCATGTGGCATGTGGGATCTCATTTTCGCAATCAGGGATCAAACCCTCCACCCTCTGCATTGGAAGCATGGAGTCTTAACCACTGGACTGTCAGGGAAGTCCCTAATGATTACTTTTAATCTTGTTGAGAATGCAAAGACTGCTTTGAGACATCGACTTAAAAGCTATGAACATTCTGAACAAGAAGAAGGAAAAGCACGTTAGGCACTCAAACAGTGTTTTAACCTGACTTCAGAGGGTCTCCTGATTCTAACATTGAAATTACAACCTTTGATCACGTGAAATCCAAGAACAGAGCATCATCGCTAAAAATAAAGTATATGGAGTCAATTGCCTGCCATTGCCTCTGGCTCAGCCGCACTGCGTGTGAACAAGCTGAGCCTCGATTTTCCTCATCTGCAAAGCAAGGAAAATGTCAACCCATAACTCATGGGCTTATCTGGAGGATAATTTGAAACTTGAATTCAAACCAAAGGCTGGCATAGTTGCGGGTACGTGGCAAGAGATCGACAAATGTTTGCTGAGCATTCACTTTCTGATTTAGCAATGGCTGTGTTACAGTATTCATGAAAGCCTTCAAGTGTATTTTATATTGGCATTCCTAACATTTTAAGCACACCGCAAAGATAATACATCATTTTACTATCTATTTATATTTAAAAAAGATTGCCAGAGCTTGACATTCTCAAAATCAAGTCGCAAGAAGAGGAGGAGGACGACAGAATAAGGAATAAGATGAAGGTGGTAGAGAGGAGGGGAAGTTATAGCCCCATAGGCAGGACAAGAAGCATCCTTTGCACCTGACCACAGACCCCAGCGGCACTTTCCATAACTGGCCAAGACAATCAGGTCTGAATCAACAGATTGACCATTTGGCCGAGCTCTTCAGTTAGTTCTGTCAGACAATGAGTCGGTCCAACCATATCAGCCGTACACATGGCCAAAGAGGGGAGGCCAATCAAAAAGTGTTAACGTCTGAGTGAATTGACTGAGTGCTGAGCATCCTCGCAGATGTTGCTTCTGATGGTTTGTTCGGCTTTTTCCTAACCCAGGGCCAGGGGACCTTCGGATGCCCGAGCCGTGATGCAACTCGGAGCATCCTATTTCTCCAGTGTACGCGTGCCCGAGGATGCGGATTGAGGCACACCCTATCCGTGGATTCAGCAAGTGGTAAGATGGGAGAGCTCATGTTTCCTGTACCAGGAAGTCCTTCCACCCAGATGGGCAGCCTCTCTTTCATGGACAGTGAGTTCTAGAGCTTTCTGTGGCCAGTGAGCCTTTAAAGAAAAGTGACGGGACTGGGTTCTGTTTGGGGGAATAGGGTACATTCAGGAAAAGGGGATTAGGAAGATCTCCAGCATTCCAATCATTCTTTTCAAGCCCAGATGCTGGGAATGCTTTTCCTTGTCTGCATTTTGACACATCTCTTAGCCACTTTCTGCCTTCTGCATCATTATTTGCGATACATTTTGCAAACAATCAAGATGTCATAGATGAGCAAATGAAGGCCCAGAAAGGTCTAGTTAATTGCCCAAGGACACACAGCTGTCGCATGGCACAGCCCTGTGTCAGCTGCAAAGGCACCTGCTTTTCCCATGATAATATGCCATGCTTGTTATTAGTATTCATTTTTTCATTTATTTTATTCAGCCATTGGTGTGCAATCATGTCCCTGAATGCTGGGTGAATGTTTTGGTCAGTCCATTGATAAACCCATCCTCTGTCATCCCCTTCTCCTCCTGCCTTCAGTCTTTCCCAGCAACAGAGGATGAGATGGTTGAATGGCATCACCAACTCAATGGACATGAGTTTGACTAAACTCTGGGAGATGGTGAAGGACAGGGAAGCCTGGTGTGTTGCACTCCATGGGGATGCAAAGAGTCACACATGACTTAGCAACCAAACAATTGATAAACTACTTACAAAACCACAGTTTCTCTGTTAGAGTATATATATATATAATATACACGTACACGAGTGTGTTTGTATGTGGGTGGCAGTGAACGAAGAGTGGTTCTCATGTTGCGGGGGTGGGGGGATCCCTTCCCCTGACATTTGGCAGTGCCTGGAGGGACTTTCCTATTGTTATGACTGGGTTATATGTGATAATATTAATAGCATATAATGGGTAGAGGCCAGGCATATTGTTAAACATTCTATAATGTGCAAGACAGACTCTGCTCAAAAAAGAGTTCTTAATACAAAGTATCAATAGTGCAAAGGTTGAGGAATTCTAAATATATATGTATATATACACATTTTTGTATATATATACTCATGTATTTGTAGAGTTACACATCGCATATATTATATATTCATATAACCCACCAATATAACTGTATACATTATATATATGTATTTTATGTACACATGTATTGTCTATCGATATCTCAATATCCATATCTATCTGTCCATATTAGGAGAGAGAGAGGAGGAATGTGGAGATGAACATATGCATGCATAGTGTGTATAAATATATATCGTTGTTGTTTAGCTGCTAAGTCATGTCCAAATCTTTTGCAACCCCATGGACTTTATAGCCCACCAGGCTCCTCTGTCCATGGGCTTTCCCAGGCAAGAATACTGGAGTGAGTTGCCATTTCCTTCTCCAGGGGATCTTCCTGACCCAAAGACTGAACCCACGTCTCCTGCATTGCAGGCAGATTTTATATTACTGAATCACCAGGGATGCTCATAAATGTGTGTGTGTGTGTGTGTGTGTGTGTGTGTACGCATATGCTCAGTCGTGTCTGACTCTTTGTGATCCCGTAGTCTGTAGTCTGCCAGACTCCTCTGTTCATAGAATATTCTCTCTCTCTCTATATATATATATAAACATATAGTGTATGTGTGTTTGTGTATAGGTGTACATACAATTCAGTCTACCCATTTGTATTGTTTTCCAGGTGTGGACTTATTCATAATGCACTCTTTCTGAAGACATGATGGAAGTAAAGAACAGACATGCATTTTCTTTACTATAATTTCCAGATACAGCAAAACATTGTAAAGAACTCTCTTGCAATGCCCCAACCCAAACCAAATCCATCAAGTTCCCTGGCATACAAGTTTTTGTTATGAAACTGTACTAACTTTTGAAACATGCTGCTCAAAAATATGTTAGTCATCTGGAACGAAACAAAGGCTTTAATTAAACAACTGCATGTAGAAACTGGAATGCATAACCTGCCCAGTGAACTTCAAATTCCCTAACGCTACAGGGAATCACTGGCTTTTTCCAAGATAGTTCAAGGGGCCAGGAGGTGATTCGATCCTTGACTGGGCCACACTCAAGCCCAGGAATTAAAATAAATACCAGCATTGAAACAGAAGTGCCCAGACTCAGTTAACGAGTATGAAAACTCTGTTGCTGTTTATGTTAGAGCTGGGGTGATTTGTTCTGGAATTCTGGACCATCAGTCCTCTAGTGGGTTTCTCATGTTCAAAATGCAACAGATACTTCTTTCTTGGCCCCTTTAACCTGAAAAGGCAAACTGGTATAAATACTAAAAACTCTACTTCATGATAAAAAAAATAAATTGTTTCTCCAACCCAAACCTCATGGCTTCATTTTCATTGTAGCCAAAACTGATATTGCTATACGTTAAGGCAATTCTGAGACAAGATGTGAAAAAAAGTAAAAATGTCACATGAAGAAAAATATTTTCGCCTCTTAAAAACATTTAAGGTAACATCTTTATCAGAATAAAAACATTAAGAAAATAATATTCTTATATAGAAATTAATATAACATAATATGTATCAAATGGAGATTTAAAAATAAAATGCCAGTGCTTTAGCTTCCCCAGCTCCAAAATATGAATGATGATTTATAAGTATGACTAAATATTTTATGGAGAGCACTGAATTAATACATGTAAAACAGTTGATCAGTGTCTGATATATAATGTTCAACAAATTTTTATTATTATTTCATTATTATTATTAATATTAAACCTTGCAGTTTCACTGGTGGCTCAGACAGTAAAGCGTCTGCCTGCAATGCGGGAGACCCGGGTCCGATTCCTGGGTCGGGAAGATCCCCTGGAGAAGGAAATGGCAATGCACTCCAGTACTCTTGCCTGGAAAATCCCATGGACGGAGGAACCTGATAGACTATAGCCCATGGGGTTGCAAAGAGTCGGACATGACTGAGTGACTTCACTTTGTCAGTTTCAACAAGGAGGGAGCTTTGGAATTTCATGAAAATTAAAATACTAGTTGATACTGAGAAATTTTTCCTTTTAGCACATTGAGCCATATGGCCTCAGTTTAAGTCATAGTTTCAAGTAGTCAGATGAATATAAATGACATTTATTTCCTTCCTGCAAGCCATAGGCCCCATTTTTATTCTTAAATGAATTATTGCTGATTCAAAGAAACACACATAAAACCTGAGCACATTTTAATAAGCTAACCATCTATATCAAAGGTTCAGGATAGTAAAACACTCAAATCTAAGACAAATACATTGTCACAGTCTTAAAAGAGGGTAAAACAGTCTTAAAAGAGGTGCCTCTAAACAATGTTTTCTGATTTCATCTTTTCTTTCACACACACAGAATGAGCTTGACTGGCCACTGAAGGCATCTTTTTAACTCTTTACCCAGATGATCTTCTTTTCCAGATACCATCCCAAAGTCCACATAAAAGGAAAAGTTGCCCCGTGGTGGTAGCAAACTGTGTGTTTTGGGAATGACAAGAAAGAAGAAAGGATGGTGGAAGGAAATGCATATGTATCTTTGAGAGATTTAGAATTTGGAAGATGTGGAAGGTGGGTAGAACACAGAAGTGGGGCTTCCTAACAATGTGATTCTTGGGCCAAGGTTAGAAGGATGCATGTATGTGTGTGTGTGTGCACTTGATTGCTTCAGTCGTGTCTGACTCTTGGCGACCCCATGAACTATAGCCCACCAGGCTCCTCTGTCAATGGGATTCTCTAGGCAAGAATACTGGAGTGGGCCGCCATACCCTCCTCCAGGGGATCTTCCCCACCTAGGGATAGAACCCAGGTCTCCTGCATGGACAGGAAGATTCTTTACCACTGAGCCACCAGGGAAACCTAGAAGGATGAGATGAGGTTCATCTAAAAAAGAACAATGTAAATGTCCTGGGCAGAGGAAGCAGCCTGTGCAAAGGCCATGTGGAGGGCAGGAGCAGGTCTCTTTCAAGAACTTACAGAAGGGTAGTTGGTGAAAGGGCAGAGAGCAGGCTTTCTTTTCCAAAGTCACACACATAAAAACAAGCAGAACCAGGATATTAAGCAAGTGAGTCCAACTCTGGTGTCTGAATTATTTGTTTTTTTTTTTTTTTACTTTTCTTATTCTATTCTGCTTTAGGCTAATAAGATTTGTAGATAGAAAACAAATATGTAAATGAGTTATAATCTGTGCAGCATTTAGTGCAGTGCCCAGTCCATAGACCAAGTTCTATAAGGATCCATTTATATTTTTATTATTAATCATCAGTGTTATGTACGAGTTTTATAGGTAGCTCAGCATTAAAGACTCCACCTGCCAATTCAGGAGACTTAGGTTGGATCCCCGGGTTGAGAAGATCCCTTGGAGTAGGAAACGGCACCTCACTCCAGTATTCTTGCCTAGAAAATTCCATGGACAGCGGATCCTGGTGGGCTACAGTCCATGGGGTCGCAGAGTCAGACACGACTGAGCATGCCCACACGTACAGAACACTTGATGAAGGGCATGGCCAAAATCTATTCTGCTCTTTGTTGATCCATGCAAATGCTGAGTAGATGTGGAGGAAGGAAGGGCAGAGGGGCTCATGGTCCCAGCTGGACCTGAAGACCAGTGTGCCACCGTCTTCTGCAGGACAGGGCAAGTACCCAGATGCCAGATGGGGGGAAGCTATTTTCGGTGATGGCGTCTGGCACGCCGGCTACCCCTCTGACATTTGTGTTGGCCGCTGCGTGGCTGTCCCTGGAAAGTCTGGGAAGCAGTTGGCCCTCCCCAAACCTCACTTCTCCGGAATCTGGCTGATGGGTGAGACAAGAACCTCCTCTAGGGAAAGTGGGCTTGCCTCTCCCCAAGCCAGCCCTTCCTAGATCCAGCTGGTATCAAAACCACAATTCAGACAACACCTTTCCCAATAAATACTGAAATCAGCTGTCCTTAAGAGAGAGCATTTCCAGGAGGGCCCTGAGACAGGCGACTGGCTCGTGCATGGTGCTGTTCCACCACCAACAGGCGGGCGAGACAAGGAAACCTAGACGTTTCACTACCCCTTTCACTCCTGGGTGCTTCTGATGGCCCTGCTGTTTGCCGAGAAACAGACATGTGGACAAATCCAGATAGGACGGCCAGAGTCTTCCTTAGCCCTAACTGTCTTTTCAACAGACGGCTGAGTAATTCAGGGCACTGAATGCCGTGCCATGCCTGTTGTGGCCAAGGGTTTTAAAAATAGAAAGTCACTCTATCAGTTCTACAAATGACGACCGAAAGCCACATAGATGATCAGTACTGGGCAAGCAGACTGCAATATACTGCCTTACAAAGGGGAAGATACTCCCACTTTAGAGATAGCAGCTCGTGAGATTACAAAAACAGATGGGCAAAAAGCCAGCAGTGGCATCTTAAGGGTGATGGGGTGGCTGCATCTGGGAGCTCCAGAGCAGAAAGACATTCTGCCAGATTTTACAGCAACTGAGAGAGGAGCTAGTGGCTGCGTGCCATGCAGTCTTGGAACCACTGCAAAGAGGTTATAGGACTTCAGACACAACAAGAAGCGGGGAATTGTACTTTTTGCATATGCGATATTCCCCTCTCCCAAAATTGAGTTAAAGCAATATGGTGTTAAATAGGTCCTATTAACTCTGGTTCACCCTGAATATGGACTATCTGGGCTCCTGATGAGATATCCCTGATGGCTCAGATGGTAAAGAACCTGCCTACAATGCAGGAGACCTGGGTTCGATCCCTGGGTTAGGAAGATCCCCTGGAGAAGGAAAAGGCTACCCACTCCAGTATTCTTGCCTGAGAAATACCAGGGGCAGAGGAGCCTGGCGGACTACAGCCCATGGGGTCGCAATTCAGACACAACTGAGCGAGTGACACTGTCACACAGAGCTCTAAAGTACAGCACTTGAGTAAGTGCTTTGATTTTTGAGTTATTAAATCTGAGAAAATGAAGGCTTAAGAGGAGCGTTGTCTAGCTGTCCAATACAAATCACAAACAAGAAAAGGCTTGAGTTTCTGAGATGCTGAAGAGTGGAGCTGAGTCCAGATAGACAAAAGCCAGGCTCTTTCTGATCTGAGGGTTTATTTAAACAGGATGCTCACATTCTACCTAAATCCTTCCAGTTACTAATCAGCTGCGGTGCAATTCAGAAAACACCTTTCCCAATGAATATTGAAACTGCCTATCACTGAGGGAGAGCATTCACAGGAGGGCCATGAGACAGTGATCGATATTCATATGGATCCGCGGTGCCTCATTGATTAATAGCCTTCAAGTGTAAAAACTGGAATGGTGATAATAAAGCATTACTTTTAGTGCAGGCTGACATAGGGCATGGCTTAGATCTAAATTATCTTTTTAATTGAGCAATTTTTGATAAATAAATTGCCAGGAAGGAAAATGGGAGGGCTTCTCTCCATCCTGAAACAGGATATTCTTTGTTTTTTTTTTTTTTAAACCATTTTTTTTTTTTTTTTGCTACACTGTGCAGCTTATGGGGATCTTAGTTCCCAGACAACCCCAACTGGGGATCAAATGCGTGCCCTCTGCAATAGAAGCAAGGAATCTTAACCATTCAACCACCAGGGAAATCCCAATAGGATATTGACATCTTAATGCCACACGAAGGGGCAGCATCATATTCATTTCAAAAAAAGGTTTGTTCATCAGCTCAAAGAGTGAAAGGCAGTCTAGTAGGCAGTCCCCACCCCTTACTATGCACATTTTCATTCCTAATATGTAAGTGATAAAGCTACAAAAGTTCAAAGAGTGTTGCAAATGACTAGCTTCTTCTTGTTAGTTCACGATGTCTACATTTCAGAAATGAAGATCTTTCAACCAAAACGGGTTGCTACTGTATCTCTTTATCCTTTCCTTTCAGCTTAGTCTGCCAGAAGCTGTTCCCTCGGCCTCTTGGATGCAAAACCTAATCTAAGTCAAGAGCCAGAAATTCCACCGAGGATGGTCAGGCTGGTTCCTCCACTGTGCTGAACTTGAACAAGTTGCTGGCTTCCTGTATCACCCATCTTTTAAATGGGAAATGAAAATGTGTATCTCAGAACTCTCCTCTCCTAAGGAATGCCAGCACTTTAGAGCACTTTGAAAATATACGACGCCAAATGAATGTTTATTATTAGTGCGACTGCTACCGATGTGTAGATTTATATGCCTCTTTAAAGAACCTTTCCTGCTTTACATTCTTCCTTCCAGTGAAGCATGTCTTGCGAAGAAGAATTCCACCCTGACACTTTGACTCGCCTAGCAAAAACTCATTAGACATTCCCTTTTTCAGACTGCAGCGGGAGAAATAAATTTCTTGGATCCAAGCTATAGCTATAAAAGCAAGTCTACAATAGGTCTCTGAAAATGGAATTGGGAGATGTTCGTGAATAATTCTCATGGGATGTATAAATTTTCTCTCTATTAAATGCTAAAAAACATCCATGTACCAAAATGGGGTGCCTTGCTTTTTTCTTTTTTTTTTGGAAATTGAAAATGCCTTTGAATGCAGTCTATTACTGGCTTCTGATTTCTCCATTCAGGTCAAGGTATTTGGCAGGGTTTGGTGAGACAGCAAGTTTGCTGGTTTTTTTTTCTGCATTATTATTATTTTACAATTTGCATCTAGAAAACTTCATTTCAAGTGCTGACTATGACCCAGAACATGATGTTTATATATCAGGCAGAGAACAAAGGTTTGAGGCTGTGTGTGTGCTCAATCCTGTCTGACTCTTTGTGACTCCATGGATTGTAGCTTGCCAGGCGCCTCTGTCCGTGGAATTTTCCAGGCAAGAATACTGGAGTGGGTAGCCATTCCCTCCTCCAGGGGATCTTCCTGACCCAGGGATTGATCCCAAGTCTCTTGTGTCTCTGGCATCATTGGCACGTGGAGTCTTTACCACTACGCCACCTGGGAAGGGGCAAGCTTGAGGCCGTCCCCCTTCTTTTCTGGGGATCGGACTTAGTGCTTGCTCTACCTTTCACTATCCAAGGATAGATAGTCTTTCTTACCTCGTGGTTTTGCTGGCAAATGGCTAGAACCAAAAGCAATTGAATTTCCTGTCCTAGTTCATTCTTACACTTCCATGCTATATGTAACATGTTATATATATATGCTGCTGCTAAGTCACTTCAGTCGTGTCCGACTCTGTGTGACCCCATAGACGGCAGCCCACCAGGCTCCCCCATCCCTGGGATTCTCCAGGCAAGAACACTGGAGTGGGTTGCCATTTCCTTCTCCAATTCATGAAAGGGAAAAGTGAAAGTGAAGTCGCTCAGTGGTGTCTGACTCCCAGCGACCCCATGGACTGCAGCCCACCAGGCTCCTCCGTCCATGGACTTTCCAGGCAAGAGCACTGGAGTGGGGTGCCATCATATATATCAATAATTACCATAAATGTATTAAATGCACCAACCAAAAGACACAGACTGGTTGGGTGGATACAAAAACAAGACCCATATATAAGTTGCCTACAGGAGATCTACCTCAGACCTATGGACAGTTACAGACTGAAAGTAAGGGAATGGGAGAGGGTATTTCATGCAAATGGAAACCATAAGAAAGCTTGAGTAGCAATACTGATATTAGGCAAAATAGACTTTAAAACAAAGACTGTTAGACAAAGGACACTACACAATGATCAAGGATTCAGTCCAAAAAAAAGATATAACAAATATATATGCATCCAACATAGGAGTACCGCAACATTTAAGGCAAATACTAACAAACATAAAGGAAGAAACTGACGTTAGCACAATAATACTGAGGGACTGTAACACCCCACTTCCATCAATGGACAGATCATCCAGGCAGAAAATCGATAAGGAAAAACAGGCCTTAAATGACACTTTTCGATGAGTTGGACTTAATTGATATTTATAGAGCATCCATCCAAAAGCAATATATATATATATACATATATGTTATATGTAATTTAGCTTGCTAGAAGCTAAACCATCAAGGAGTTAGTCTTTTTTTCCCCCTAGAAGGGTTATCTTTTATTGATCTGGGAACGCTTGCCTTCAGCATAGGAAAACTTGTGGCAAGTAACAACTTGATCACCATGACCCACACATCTGACAAGGGTATGTATAATATTTAGCCACTCAGTCATGTTTGACTCTTTGCAGCTCCATGGGACTATAGTCCATCAGGCTCCTCTGTCCATGGAATTTTCCAGGCAAGAATATTAGAGTTGGTTGCCATTCCCTTCTCCAGGGGATCTTTCCGACCTGGGGATCGAACCCAGGTGTCCTGCATTGGCAGGCAAATTCTTTACCATCTGAGCCACTAGGAAAGCCCAACAAGGGTATAGGGCAACAGAAAATCCTCTTCTGAACAGAGGTGAATGCCATGGAAACAGAATAAGCATCCTCATGGACTAATTTCCACACTGCTCCTTTCTTCATAATCCTCTGCCTCCTTGGGATAGTCTCAGTTTTGCTGAAACTGGAATGTATCAAAACAGAATTCAGCACGTTCCCATCTATTCTCTTAGGACCAGCCAAGCCAGTCAAGATGGAAATTTGTCCATTGGCTAAACAGTCAGGAGAGCTCCCGTTGAGCAGTGATTGACTTTTTGGCTAAGCTCAGCAGAAAGGAAGCTTGTGGTCAATTAGCTTTTCCCTTAATAGGATTGTGTTGGGCAAAATAAACTAGAATAAGAAGTGGAAGGGAAACTGTCATTTAATAAATTCTCAAATATTGCCAAGTTTGCCTGAGACATACGTAATAAATAAAAGAAGGGTTCAAAGTTCACCAGGCTGTCACCTTGTGCTAAAGTCACATTGCCCATTGAAAAGGCACAGCCTGGAGAAAGAAAGGGATATCCAGAAGGCAAAGTATATATATTCCTTTAAGCATTCCACCAGTGTGTACTTAAAGGCAAAGCAGAGTTTGTAGCAATTTCAGGACTATAATAATGATAATTTCTACACATGGATCTCATTTAACAAGCTCTGATGGGAGGGCTTACTCTGTATCAAGCACTGTGTTAGTCAGTAGAGCTGTATTCATGAATAAGACAAAGAAAAAAATAAATCAGAGAACAAACTTATGGTTGCTGGGGGGAAGGACAGGAGGAAGGGATAGTTAGGAAGGGAGTTTGGGATGGACAAGTACACACTGCTATATTTAAAACAGATAACCAACAAAGATCTATTGTATAGAACATGGAATTCTGCTCAATGTGGCAGCCTGGAGCGGAGGGGAGTTTGGGGGAGAATGGATACATGTATACATGCAACGCTGAGTCTCTTTGCTGTTCACCTGAATCTATCACACCATTGTTCATTGGCTATACTCCAATATAAAATAAAGTCTTTTTTTTAAAAATTACAAGTGGTACGAAAAGTTTTGAAGCAATAAACAGGATGCCCTGGCAAAGAATACAGAAGTTGTAGAGTCACTAGCTTGAAAAAGGTGGTTAGAGAAGGACTAATTTTTTCTATTTCCAAAAGTTCCTTTTTCTTTTAAATTTTTATTTACTAGGCATGTAATAAGATGCTCATAATTCAAAAAGATAGATGCATCCTGATGTTCATTGCAGCACTGTTTACATGGAAGCAAATGTGCACTGATAGGTGAATGCATAAGGAAAATGTGGTACATCTATACAGTGGAATATTATCCAGCTGTAGAGGAGGTCTTTAGAGAGGTGACTTACAGCTGGACCGTGGACAGCTTGGGACACGTCATTGCCAACGGGATGCGAATGAGGAAAAAAAGAGATTAATTTAGGGAGGTTGGTAGTAGCCAGACTTTGAGGGTTTTATATGAAGGTGGTTGGAATTAACTTTAAGTGCAGGGGGGACTTTAGGCGTACATGTATTCTGGGATGGATTCTTTGGCTGCTGGGAGAAGAGTCAAGTGGAAGCGAAGAGAATAGTAGTAGGAAACATACATATTACCATATGTCATACAGCCAGTGGGAACCTGCTGTGTGACTCAGGGACCTCAAACAGGTACTCTGTGACAACCTAGAGGGGTGGGAAGGGGTGGGAAGGAGACTCAAGAGGGAGGGACATAGGTACAGCTATGGCTGATTCATGTCGATGCAGAAACCAATACAATATGGTAAAGTCATTGTCATCCAATTAAAAATAAATACATTCTTGAAAAAAATGAAAAAAAAAAGAATAAACAAACAAACAAAAACAAGTAGTAGAAAATATAGCCCTTCACAGTTGTCCAGGAAAGGGCAGTGCACCCTGACCGATGCGGAGATGAAAAGAATAATAATGGTTGAGAAACACGGGGCATAGAGTTGACACATTTGCTCAACATGTGGCAGCTAAGTTCTTTATATATGTTATCTCAATCTTCAAAGTAACTCTACTGAGTAGGAATTACTTGAATGCCAGTGGGTGTCTTGGAAAGTGCGTGGGGTTATATGTCCATTAGCAGCTTCCAGGAACTATTAGCTTGTCTGAACCTTACCATCACACAAAGACATAGGCAACTCTTGCCCTTCTAGCAAAAACAAAAAACAAAAACCATGTGGCTCATGCAAGTGCTCCTTTGGCTGCACCCTAGGTCTCTGTGTGTGTGTGTGTGTGTGTGTGTGTGTGTGTGTGTGTGTGTCTGTGTGTGTGTTTAAATAACTATTTAACTATTATTTAATTTAATTATTGGGGCTTCCCTGATAGCTCAGCTGGTAAAGAATCTGCCTGCAATGCAGGAGACCCTGGTTCGATTCCTGGGTCAAGAGGATCTGCTGGAGAAGAGATAAGCTACCTACTCCAGTATTCTTGGGCTTGCCTTGTGGCTCAGCTGGTAAAGAATCTGCCTGTAATGTGGGAGATCTGGGTTCAATCCTGAGTTGGGAAGATCCTCTGGAGAAGGGAAAGGCTACCCACTCCAGTATTCTGGCCTGGAGAATTCCATGGACTGTGTAGCCCATAGGGACGCAAAGAGTCGGACACGACTGAGCAACTTTCACTTCACAATTTAATTATTAACTTTTTATTTTGATTAACAGGAACAGTTCAGTGGCATTCGGAGCCTTCACAATGCTGTGCAACCGCCACCTCTGTCTAGTTGCAAAATATTTCATCATCCCAAATGAAAAGCCCATACGCATGAAGAAGTTTCTCCTCACTCCCATTCCCATTGCCCCAGGCAACCACTAATCAGCTTTCTATTTCTATGGATTTATCTAGTTTGACCATTTCATATAAGTGGAATCATGCAACATGTGACTTTTTGTGTTTGTTGGCCTCTTTCACGCAACATCATGGTTATGAAGGTCACCCATGTGGAATCGTGTCAGTAATTCATTCCTTCTCAATGACTGATTCATATCCCATTGTGTGTATAAACACAGTTGGTTTCTCCATTCATTCACTGATGGACATCTGGATTGTTCCCAGCTCTTGACTCTTTGTGAGTGATGCTGCTGTGAACATTCACAGACAAGTATTGTATGACTTTCTGTTTTCAGTTCTTCAGGGGTATCTACGCAGCACTGAAATTGCTGATTTGTAGGATAATGCTAAAATTGCACATTAAACTTCTTGAAGAACCCCTTTTTATCTTTTGAGTTCAGCTAGGATGATGAGTGATCTGGATAAACTACTTGCCCTTAGAGGCTGCAGAGTAGTGGGCATAGATATTATCTCATCATTATCCTATGAATTCTCTAATACTGTAGTCGCACTAATCACCGTAGTCCATTTCTGACTCATTCTGCACATGCCTAGGTACAAGACCTCCTATCACTCTTTACCCAGAAAGCAAACACTTTCTAACTCCCTGGGTCGTTCTGTTGACTGGATGGGAGTTGGACCGATGGGAGTCTCTTTGCTACTACATGGACAAAACCCACGTGACCAGATAACCACACTTGGCCCATACTGAATTCTGAAAAAGTAGATCATGAAGAATATTTTCTGTGTAATCAAAAGGCCCCTGGTGCTCAGAGTGTTTGCTCAGCTTTCACGGGAGACAAATCCTGATTCTGCAATTCAGAACCAAGTCTTTTGGATCCCGTATCTCCAAAGACCAGGGGCCGGTTGCCTGGGGTCTCAGAGGGAAAGCAACTTTGGCAAGAGCAAACTCGTTTTCCTAAAGTGAGGAACTGTCAGGTAGGTCTAGAAATAAAATGACCTGCCCTGTGCAGCAACGATTCTGCTGGGTATAAATAAGCTGAAGAAAAATTGGGGAGAAAGTTTTAAGCCCAGAGAGAAACACTGCAACCGTGCAGATTCACGCTGGCTGACTTCAGGGATCTTAAGGTCACTTTTTACTCCAAGGAGCTCTCTCCTCTATCTCCAGTGCCTTGACTGATTTTCAGGAACAAGTTCCCGAGTGAACACAGCAGAAGCCGCTAGGAGAATTCCAACTTCATCGCTTGGTTTGGGTAATAAAACCAACCCAGCCTTCCTGTCCTACACTGACGGGAGGAGTGGGGGAGGAGGCGGTGGGGGGCGGGGGGACTGAATCTGCCACGCTTTGCTTCGCTATTCCCTCCTGGGTCACCTCTTCTCCGTAACAAGCTGATCCAGTACTGATCTGTGGATCTGAAAGTCAGGCTGGTAAATCGGTTCACTGTGAAAGCAGAAATGTTGAGCCAGTACAAGGTGTGAATGCAGAAATACAGACCCTTCTCCAACACACATAAGAGTAATTATTGTATCCTTTTCTGCCTTGTCCTCTAGGTCATGAGCCCCAAGGGAAGAGGTGCTGTGTTTCTTTTTGCTTACTTCTTATTTCTCAAGTGGCTCATACATTGCCTGATACAATGACTGATTCCCAGCGGGGGAGGGAAAAAATAGTGGAGTATAGGAATGAATGGAGGAGAAAAGAACGGCACAAAGAGGATATTTTCTCTTAATTTCTCTTCCCTTCTTTCCTTTTCATCTCATGACACTAATATTTTCAACTATCTATCTCTGAATAATGGAGTCACCTACAAAAGATAAGAAAATGTAACCAGGCCATCTCCATACGTCCTTTATAGGGCAAGTTCCAACACATCATTATCTTTAAGGTTAATGTACAGTAAGCTTAGCAGTTTCATTTCATTTTTGAGGAAATTTGGACCATCTCAGGGATTCATCAGTTTAGGGGGGAAAAAGTACGTCTTTGTGAACTACTTTAGTATCTTGCAGAAGATTGCAGTGAATTATTGGGACATTGCAAGGTTTAAGACTAATGCTTTCTGAAGCATGAAAGAAGTAGCTGCAGCCTTTTTTTCCCTTTTTATGTTTAAATTACTTTGCTTCTTACTTGACTACTTTTTCTGACCTTTTAGAGTGCTTCCTTCTTTATATTTCTCCTTGAGCTCCTTAACCATTTCTTAAAATAGTTTAGATACATCTCTCATGAGTTCTTCTTTCTCAGGCTTCTGTTTCCCATCCTTCCTGCTCAGCTTCTCCTCACTTGACCCTTCCATATAAAACCTTGCAATATTATTATACTCTTTGCCCCACTCCATCCATCTTTTTCTTTGTCTCCCAATGCAGTAGGTAATAAGAAGCTATGGATCTATAAAACACTCACTTCTCATTTTCAAGTTAACATGAAGTTACAACCAAGGGGTTCTTTTTTTTTTTTTTAATCCATTTTCCCCCAAAATGAATATAATGGGAAATTTGGTCAATTCTACTTAACCTTTGGAACATTAAACCTTTGGATTAATGCTATTCATGTTGCTCTGCACTGAGCTTTGACAGAATCAGTCAGTTCAGTTCAGTTGCTCAGTCATGTCTGATTCTTTGTGACCCCATACTGCAGCACACCAGGCTTCCCTGTCCATCACCAACTCCCGGAGCTTGCTCAAACTCATGTCCTCAGGGAACAGAATACAGGGAACCAATAAAGTGCAGAGAGAAAAGAAGATTCTGAGGATCCTTGCACATCAAGATCTGCATCAAGTCTCCACTACTTTATAGCTGTGTGGTCTTGGACAAATTACTTAAAATCGCCTCTCTGGTTTCTACTTTCCCCATTGGTGAAATCTGGTTGCTATTACCTACTTCAGTGAGTCATCAGGGAACTTAAATTAAATGATAGCACCTATTTAGAACTCCCACACAGCAGATACTCAGTTAAGAGAGTCCTAATGATGATTTAGGCTTTGAATCAGCAAACTTTTATTGAACTCTTTTGATAACAATCGTGGAAGAGGGAAATGAGAAGGAGCCCTTGATTTTCATCCTAATATGTGAGTTAAAGAAGGCTGAGTGCCAAAGAATTGACACTTTTGAACTGTGCTGCTGAAGAAGACTCTTGAGAGCTTCTGGGACCGCAAGAAGATCAAACAGGTCAATCCTAAAGGAAACCAGCCCTGAATATTCATTGGAAGGACTGAGGCTGAAGCTGAAGCGCCAATACTTTGGTCACCTGATGCAAAGAGTTGACTCATTGGAAAAGCCCCTGATGCTGGGAAAGGTTGAGGGCAAGAGGAGAAAAGGGCGGCAGAGGAAGAGATGGTTAGATATCATCACTGACTCAACGGACATGAATTTGAGCAAACTCAGGGAGATAGTAGAGGATGGTGGGGGGAGCTGGTATGCTACATTCCATGGGGTAGCACAGAGTCAGACATGACTTAGCAACTGAACAACTGATAGTGAGTTACAATCACCAGTGGTTTTTCCATTTTATTTTGGGGATGAATAAAATCTCCAGCTCTAACTGGTTATAAACTGTCATCTGGTTATAAAGTATCATTCTTCTATATTTAATGGGAAGTTACTTTGTGTTCACAAACAACAGTGAGCAAAATGAGATGCAATGCTTGCTCTCCTAAAACTCATCTGTGCTGTGTCCCCATAAGGCAGTGATTCTCAACAAAGTTAATTTGCCCCCGGGGGACATAGGTCAATACTGGTTTTTACAACTGTATGGTATCCACATCTAATGGCTTGAATCCAGGGATGCTGCTAAACATCTGTTCAAAAGAACCCCACAACAAGAAATCATCTCACTGTGGAGAAACCCTGCTATAAGGGGAGGATCAGGAATGTGAACTAATCCATCATTAAGGCAAGGAGTGAAAACACCCAAGACAGACTTCATCGTTTTGGGCTCTCCCAAAAGCTAAGCTGCAATTATGAGATTAGAGTTCCTGCAACAGCCGAGGGTAGGAAAGGATTCCTGGGCATTGAGGCTCAGCCTGGAGGCAGGGGGATGGACCAAATGCCCTCTGTGAGTGCCCTGTCTGTGCCCCCTGCTGCAATGACTAGCCTGGGAGCACTTGGGTGTGCAGCTGGCAGCCTTGGCTCTGCAGTTCAGTCAGTGTTGTCGGACTCCCAAAGCTGCCCCCAGGGAACCCGCTGTGTGTAAAGAGCTGCAGAAGCAGCACTTCAGTAGAGATAGTTAGATAAATAATCCTGAATGAAATTGCATGTTTTTAAGTGCTTTATTAATATGGTTGGGTAGAGAGCATGCTAAATTCCTACATTGTGGAGAAGAAGGTTACAAGAAAGGGATTATGTGGAGAGAGCTAAGTGAGAGGGGGCAGGGGAAGAAAGGAGCAAGCAAAGGCAAATTTCTCCTTCATGTGTGTGTGTGTGTGTGTGTTAGACTCATCATTGAATTTCCTTGTGTTGTCTTTTCTGGTTTGGGAGTTTGAGTCTGAAAGATCTATTTTACAAAGTCATTGTTAGCAGAAAATGTTTAACTATGTAAGCACTTAGCACTGTTCCAATATCAGACAGAGCCAACATATGTTGGCTCCTTTCTCCCCAAGGAAGCAAAGCTGAAATAAGTTGTTATGCAGGCAGGGGAAAAATACAGAATTTTGTCCCTGGAATGTTCAGGTAGGCAGCTGGACAGTCGTTCTAGGTCTCACCCCCCACCCCCCTCCACCTCTTTCTACTTGATTCTCTTAACTGAGGCCCGAGAGTGGACATTTGTCCCCTGCATCTGCTAACAATGCCTACCTCCTTCTGATAAGAAAAATATCCTGCATTTCTTTGAAGAAAAACTCATTCTACAACTTTAGTCTTATATAGTATCAAACCATCAATATATACGGGGTCTTATACATCCTTGGCGGAGAAGGCAATGGCACCCCACTCCAGTACTCTTGCCTGGAAAATCCCAAGGATGGCGGAGCCTGGTGGGCTGCAGTCCATGGGGTCGCTAAGAGTCAGACAGGACTGAGCGACTTCCCTTTCACATTTCACTTTCACGCATTGGAGAAGGAAATGGCAACCCACTCCAGTGTTCTTGCTTGGAGAATCCCAGGGATGGGGGAGCCTGGTGGGCTTCCGTCTATGGGGTCGCACAGAGTCGGACATGACTGAAGCAACTTAGCAGCAGCAGCAGCATACATCCTTGGTTCCAAATCTGTCTAATCAGGATAGTCTATGCTCCTGATCAAAGTAATGGGTTCAAGGATGAGTATGGGATACAGAAAAGTTAGTCCTGGAATGTTGCCTTGCACTGTTGGGGAAAAAGATACTCTTTTATGCTGATCTTGATAACCTGAGAGGGTCTCAGTCCAGAGTGTTGAGTGAACATCTTTTTTACCATTTAGGGAGCATGTGTCATGGAATAAAGTTGACACCAAGAAAAGGAGAGCCTAGAGATATACCAATGCACATTTGGTCACCTTGATCCAGCCATGCCTGAAACCCATATGGACATTAAATTGCAGGTTTTAAAAGAACAATATTTACCATTTTTTACTAAAGTCAGTCTATTTGGATTTCCATCACTTATAAACTAGAGTTTGGAGGAAAAAACACTACCCCCTTGGGTTGGTTAATGTTTAACACAAGGTTCAGTCACATCATGTCATGGGGTCCATGAAAGGGAGACAACCTGCAAACTGACATCGAGATTTGTACTTTCTGTTGATGATACAACAAATAGGCTAAGTGCAGAGCTTTGAGGAAAGACCTTAGTTGGCCATCTAGCACCTCCATCTACTATCTGGGGACTTTGAGCAACTTACTTACAGTTTTCTTACTTTATTAGGATTACTATATAACCTTCCACAGAAAGTCATTGTAAGGACTAAACAAAGTGATAATAATCTATTTTTGGAACTCTGTCTGGATATCAGATGGGCTTCCCAGACTGACTTTACCACTGACTTTATGGGGCAGTGGTAAAGTATCTGCCTGCCAATGCAGGAGATGCAGGAGACCCAGGTTTGATCCCCAACTTGGGGAGAATTCCTAGAGAAGGAAATGGCAATCCACTCCAGTATTCTTGGTTTGACAATTCCATGGACAGAGGAGCCTGGCGGGCTACAGTCCATGGGGTTTGCAAAGAGTCAGACATGACTGAGAGACTGAGCATGCGTGTTGGATATCTGACCCTTGGCTTACTGCTTTTTATGCATCATCTAATTCCTATAGCAATTTAAAGAGAAGCATGTCACGAAAACGTCTTAGCCTAATGCCTGACATATTGCAGATGCTCAATAAAAAGGATTTTGTTGGAGGGAAAGAGTGGGAGCGTGGGACTAGCAGATGTAAACTATTATAAATAGGATAGATACACAACAAGGTCCTACTGTATAGCATAGGGAATGGTATTCAATATTCTGTGATAAACCAGAATGGAAAACATTTTCAAAAATAATGTCTATACATGTGTTACTGAGTCATTGTGCTGTAGAGTAGAGATTGACACAACATTGTAAACCAAGTATACTTCAATACAAAGTAAAGCATATAAATGAAAAAGAAAAAAAGAATCCTGTCATCATCATCACCATCTTCATCACTGAGGTGGAGTGCAATGCTACTCTAAGTCAAAGTCCCTCAGTCACCTAGGGATCACGTGAAAGTTCAGATTCTGAACATCATGTGTACGAAGGAGCCCAGAATTCTGAATTGCCAGCCAGTCCCTAAGTGATGCTGATGGTGCTGGTCTTCAGACGATGTTCTGAATAACAAGGATCCAGGGCCCCCCACAGCCAGGAGAGCCCAAAATGACAAGCCTAGTTGACTGGGCCTTAATTATTGAATTTTAATCAAGCAATCATTCCATTCAGAGACCTGACCTCCCCCCATCCCCACGCATACTAGACTGAGAAATCTAAATATATGATGCTCAAACTTTTCTGATGCTAATTAAATCAGAAGCTCTGAGGGAGGGGCCCAGAGAGCAGTATTTTTGCAGCTTCATAATTTGCAGGCAAGATTAAGAACCTCTGGACTAGAGGTCCCTGGGGAGGAAGAGCATAGACCAAGGGTGATGATCACTTCCACTAATTCACAAAGGCAGAGTTCAAATGTCACATGGCCTGTCGATCTCTTTTGATAGAGTAAGTATACTGATATAAAATCTGTTAAGCTTTATTATTAACATTTAGCTAAACATTATTTTTGCTTAAACATGACTAAAATAAGCCATTTTGTAATTGAAATACTGGTATGGTGGATATCTTCCCATTAAGTGATTGCATTAAGCCAGTTCCTCAACTGAGATTTTTGTAGACAAGGGAGGAATCAGGGTAGCAAATGTTATTTGAAAATCTAGTTCCTGCAAAGCCTAGAAAAATCAACTTAAGCAGTCAACTGTTCATCCCAATGGTCATAAATTAAAAATACATATTAATAATATATACTATATTTTAAGCATGTACTTATTATTCATATTATTTCAGAAGTGCATGAGGACTCTGAAAAGTAATTAGCTGTTCCTATCCCAATATATGTCTACGTTCAATGTGGGACTTTTAAATTATAAGATGTGCTGACCCATCAGCCATGAGAGAGACATGGATTTTAATAAAGAAATTGCTATTTCTAGGGGAAAGACTGCCCTTTTGGTTCAGGAAGTGTCCCCATTTCTATCAGACAATATATATGACCAGGGATAAGTTCTCTGCCTCTGCCCACCTTGCTCACTTCCTTCTACACAGAAGGCTGCATTGAGGGAAGAAATTGCATATTCTGCATTTTTCTGTGTTCCATAACATCCAACACTCTTCCCACATAGTGGAGAATTGAGTCAATACTTCTATTACTATATCTCACAGGCATGAGACAGTGAAATGGATAAACCTGTAAGAGCACGGCTTGGGAGTTATGCTGACCTGTTGCAAGCTTGACCACCTGGAAAATTCTTGTCTGAGTGAATTCATCTGTAAAATGGGAGTTTTGCCAAGTATTGTACCTCCTACAGGTAAAACACTTATATCCAATCTATCATATTATATTCCTAACATTACCAATACTAATTCACCATGGTTGAATAAAAAAAAACTTTGGCTTTTTCATGAAGATGGCACTAAAGGTGAAGAAGCAAGTCCCTGCCCCTTTCAAAGCCGAAGCCAAAGCAAAGGCTTTGAAGACCAAGAAAGCGGTGTTGAAAGGCGTCCACAGCTACAAAAATAGAAGGTCTGGATGTCACCCACCTTCCAGCAGCCCCAAACACTGAGGCTCAGGAAGTGGCCGAAATATCCTCGGAAGAGCGCCCCAGGAGAAACAAACCCGACCACTGTGCCATCCTCAAATTGCCCCTCACCACCGAGTCAGCCATGAAGAAAATAGAAGACCACTCCACACTGGCATTCACTGTGGGGGTCAAGGCCAACAGGTGCCAGATGAGACAGCCTATGCAGAAGCTCTATGACATTGACAACGGCTATGGTCAACACCCTCATCAGGCCTGATGGAGAGAAGAAGGCATACGTTTGACTGGTTCCTGACTATGATGCTTCAGGTGTTGCCAACAAAATTGGGATCATCTAAACTGAGTCCAGCTGGCTAATTCTAAATATAAAAATTTTCTATATTAAAAAAAAAAGACACCTTGGTTTGGTTTCTCTTTTCATATCTATTGGTAAAGCCCACCAAGAACACCCATCAAACCACTGGCTGTCAAATTCTGGATTCAGAGAAAAATCTTCTCACCTGCTCTGAGCATAGGAGGCACACATAGTTCCACTTGGACCTGTGAAGACCCCCCTGGAGGTCTTACCTGTTTATAACTCTCACCTGAAACTTGAGTTCTTAGGCTGATCTGGCCATGATCTGCTCCGTATTCCAGGCTCTAACCCTTGGAGAAGCAAGGGGCCTGCCCTCAGAGAGCTTGGCAGCTAACCTCTCAGGTTGCTGCTGATATCTAGGCAGAAATCTGTCCTTCCATCAGACTTTAACTCACCAGAGCCTTCCAGGAAGCTGAATGGATACAGGAAGGCGCAGTGCCATGGGCATACACCAAAGGAGTCTATGCTGAGTAAGCAGGACCCTCATAGAAATAAAATCACCACAAAACTTAAAGAGCGAGGATCCTGGACACATATCCTTCTTAGTAAACCACTGAACAACGCCTTTATGTGGAACACTGCAGTCTTTCCTGGCCAGTACCTTGGAGAGCTCCATGCAGCTTGCATTGCTTCCTGCTTCCTAGTAGAATAACAATTGCTTCTCTATGAAAGTGAAGTCATTCAGTCGTGTCCGACTCTTTGCGACCCCATGGACTGTAGCCTATCAGGCTCCTCCGCCCATGGAATATTCCAGGCAAGGGTGCTGGAGTGGATTGCCATTTCCTTCTCTCCAGGGCATCTTTCTGACCCAGGAATTGAACCCGGGTCTCTCACATTGCAGGCAGACGCTTTACCGCCTGAGCCACCAGGGAAGCCCATTTTTATGTCGTTCCTGGCCAGTACCTTGGAGAGCTCCTTGCAGCTTGCATTGCTTCCTGCTTCCTAGTAGAATAACAATTGCTTCTCCATTCCGGCTTGCAAATAGGTTCACCAGAACCATTTTCCTAGATTCCATATATATGCATTACTCTATGATAATTGGTCCCCCCCCACCCCAACTTACTTCAGTCTATATAACAGGCTCTAGGTTCATCCACCTCACTACAATTTACTCAAATTCATTCCTTTTTTATGGTTGAGTAGTTGACTCATTGGAAAAGACCCTGATGCTGGGGCGGATTGGGGGCAGGAGGGGAAGGGGACAACAGAGGATGAGATGGCTGGATGGCATCACCAACTCCACGGACATGAGTTTGGGTAAATTCCGGGAGTTGGTGATGGACAGAGAGGCCTGGCATGCTGCGATTCATGGGGTCGCAAAGAGTCGGACACGACTGAGCAACTGAATTGAATATTACATTGTATACATGTACCACAACTTCTTTATCCATTCATCTGTCAGTGGATAAAACAGATAGCTAGTAGGAAGATGCTGAATGGCACAAGGAGCTCAAATTGGTGCTTTGTGATGGCTTAGACCTTAGCCGTCTAGTCAAGGCTATAGTTTTTCCTGTGGTCATGTATGGATGTGAGAGTTGGACTGTGAAGAAAGCTGAGCACCAAAGAATTGATGCTTTTGAACTGTGGTGTTGGA
>SJYT01013034.1:661876-700750 GCA_006410635.1 Cephalophus harveyi
TGTTGGAGAAGACTCTTGAGAGTCCCTTGGACTGCAAGGAGATCCAACCAGTCCATTCTGAAGGAGATCAGCCCTGGGATTTCTTTGGAAGGAATGATGCTAAAGCTGAAACTCCAGTACTTTGGCCACCTCATGAGAAGAGTTGACTCATTGGAAAAGACTCTGATGCTGGGAGGGACTGGGGGCAGGAGGAGAAGGGGATGACAGAGGATGAGATGGCTGGATGACATCACTGACTCAGTGGATGTGAATCTGAGTGAACTCCGTGAGTTGTTGATGGACAGGGAGGCCTGGCGTGCTGTGATTCATGGGGTCGCAAAGAGTCAGACATGACTGAGTGACTGAACTGAGCTGAACTGAACTGAGTGGGGCCTGGCCTGCTGCAGTCCATGGGGTCACAAGGAGTTGGACATGACTGAGTGATTGAACTGAATTGAACCAGGTATCTCTTGACTTCCTACTCTTGGATTCCAGTTCCCTATAATGAAAAGGACATCGTTTTTGGCTGTTAGTTCTAGAAGGTCTTGTAGGTCTTCATAGAACCATTCAACTTCAGCTTCTTCAGCATTACTGGTTGGGGCATAGATTTCTATTGCTGTGATATTGAATGGTTTGACTTGGAAATGAATAGATCATTCTGTCGTTTTTGAGACTGCATCCAAGAACTGCATTTCAGACTCTTTTGTTGACTATGAGGGCTACAGAAACCAGGATAGGCATTTTGAACAGAAGAGCATTAATAAGCAGAATTGTTTCACAGATGTTGTAAGGCTGGAAGAACAAACCAGAACTTGAGGTAACCAAGTTATTAATCATTATTGGAAGAAGCTGTTGACCCCAGGGTTGGGGTAAACCAGCTATCTGCCTGGGGACTGGGCAAAAAGCGGGAAATGGGGGGTTATCAGAACCTATGGACTCAGAATGAAGAAAGGAAAGAAAATCAACTGTATTAAAGACATACATGTCTCATATTTTAGGTCCCACATATAAGTGATGTCATATGGCATTTGTCTTTCTCTTATTTACTTCACTTAGTATGATGACCTCTAATCCATCTATGTTGCTGCAAATGGCATTATTTCATTCTTTTTATGGATGAGTGACATTTCATTGTATATATAGCCCACATCTTCTTTATCCATTCATCTGTTGAACGGCAACCCACTCCACTATTCTTTTCTGGAGAATCCCATGGATAGAGGAGCTTTGTGGGCTACAGTCCATGGGGTCGCAAGTGTCAGATACAACATAGCGACTAACCTACCAACCACCAGTATTGCATTGTATATATATTTATACCACATATTCTTTATCCAGGGCTTCCTACGTAGCATAGCAGTAAATAATTCTCCTGCAATGCAGGCAACGCCGGTTCAATCCCTGAGAGGAAGATCCCCTGGAGGAGGGTATGGCAACTCACTCCAGTGTTCTTGCCTGGAGAATCCCATGGACAGAGGAGCCTTGTGGGCTACAGCCTATAAGGTTGCAAAGAGTTGAACACTACTGAAATGACTGAGCAGACACGCGTTCTTATCCATTCATCTGTTGATGAATATTTAGGTTGTTTATATGCCTTGGCTATTGTAAATAGTTCTGCTGTGAACGTGGAGTACAGCATGTATTTTCTGAACTCTGGTTCTTTCTGCATATATATGCCCAGGAGTGGGATTGCTGGATCATATAGCAACTCCATTTTTAGTTTATTTTAGGAACCTCCATACTGCTTTCACAAGCGAACTTATCTCTGAAGCAGAAACAGACTCACAGATAGAGAACAGGCTTGTGGTTGCCAAGTGGTAGCGGGGAGGGATGGATTGGGAGTTGGGGATTAGCAGATACAAACTATTATATATAAAGTGGATAAACAATGGGTCCTACTGTATAGCAGGGAACTAAATTCAATATCCTTAAAAAAACACAATGGAAAAGAAAAAAAAAAAGACACACATGATTGCCAAATGCATCCTAAAGTTGAAAGTGTCAAAATGCGAAGGAAAAAAGAGACATGATGTAAGATCTCTAATTGACAGACTGTCAAGAACGTGAAAGAAATCCAGAGTGGCTAAAGAGATTGGTTACATTTAACTGGTCTCTCTCAATGAGAATCCAGACCATGTTATCAGACCGTGTATGTGCCCAATTAAACAAGTCTATGATTAAAAGCGTTGGTGTGCCTAAAACTCATACTCGGTAATGAAACTGTGTCCAGAGAGATCCACTGCTACCCATGATGATGAGATTTAAAAAAGAGAGAGAGAGAGAGAGTTTGGGGCAATGGACATCTCCAACCACCCACTGGTGCTACCTCAGATTGAAAAACGGACTTCAGATCTTGCATGGGTAGGAAGGGTAAATCCAAGGAGTGCTAACTTTGGCTAAAGATAATGTAGGGCTTTCTCTAGAGGAGGTGGGTAAATGTTAGATAAGACAAAAAGTCAGCAAGGAGGGGCTAAAGTCTGAGGGCCAGTGAGCTGAGTCAGTGTGAAAGAATCAGGAGAAGGACCTCATCCTAGAGAGAGATCCAAGTCATCAGGTTCCTCCCTGTGAAACTCAAGAAACTTAAGCTGATGGGCCCTTTTACCTCACCAAACTCAGGGATCAGTGTTAGAAGGGAATTTGAATGAAGGAGGGGAGGCTTAGCTGTGACTCCCTCCTGAAAGTGACTCACTGTTCAGTGTGTGTTCATGTCTGCCTGAAGTGGAGACTGAAAGGGCAGAAAATGGAATACTGCCCCCTGGTATCCTCACTGGATCCAGAAGAGATGGTGCCTAGCCTCCCATCTCCTTTTCCAAAGGATTCCGGCTGAAGTCCTGAATGAACTGGGCATTGGGAAAAGAGATACCTGGCAGAGCTGGTAGAAAGAGCAGTCCAGAGCCGGCAAACTCGAGAAAGGTGTCGAATCAAATCTTTTTCTTATCCCATAGTTTGGACAAGCTGCCTTCTGAAAGACAACTGGGGAGGCGGGACCTCCTGGTAACAACTGACTGCCTTGTCTTTAAGGCGGCATCCCAGACCCGCGCAGATAGATGTCTGAAAGTACGGAACACACAATCCCAAAGACATGGGGCTTCAAGAAATAGCTCATCTCTCATCTCCAGGGACGAACCAGTTGGGCAGTATCCGTAGCTGAGCTCTCAATATGCTCAGAGCAGGAAGACACCTCTGTCAAGGTACCTAATAATAAGACATCAGCTACTCTGAGACACCTGCCCACAGGCCTTGTGGCTGTGTCTGTTTTGTTTTTAATCAGTGACTTTCCCTGCGGCAGTCCCCTTGAGAGATTCTGGAATCTGCTCATTTTTTTTTTACTACTTTCCCTCCAACCCCCACTGCATTGCTAGATAAAATCCAGGACACTCTGGAACTTGGAATTTCAGATAAACAATGGATAACTTTTTAGTATGAGTGTCCTAAGTATTGTCTAAAAAATCACAGATTAACTGCATCCTATATTCGCTAAATCCTACCCCCAAGGGACTCCTGAGGCAGCAGATATCTAATTCCGGCCCTGTGGGCAGTGAGTTTTGGTCCTTTCTCCTACACTGAGATTGCTCAGTGAGCACTGATTTTATTACACATGAAAACTTGCTGTGTGATCTTTAAGGAGATGAGAGATCAAAGAAGTGACTATTTCTCAATGTTGTGGGCATACTTTTGCTTGCCAAGCACAGCAGTCCAGTATGGAAACTGGGAAGAGAAATGCAGGATGACTGGTTCTCTGTGAAGCCCCCCAGGTCTTAAGTGCACAGTGCTGGGGTGTAAGCTGGAGGCACCCAGGGAGAGCACAGAGGTCACCAAGGCCATGTGAGCTGAAACTGTCAAGAGGATTGTTTGACAACACCCCCTCCAAAGATCCCTTGGTTGATTAGTTATGAGTGGGTTTTTTTTTTTTTTTTTTTTTTAAAGCAGTGGTACTGTACTTTGGTTTTGAGAAAGCAACTTGCCCTGAGCCAGAGTGAGAATTAGATAAATGACTCCCCTTACATCAGATTTTTAATGACCGAAACTGCCTGGAGATTTTTGAAACTTTGATGAGTATGAACTGGAAAAACAGTCACTTAGTGTGACAATCAATTTTCTACTTCATAGGAAGTAAAGATTTCGATCATCCTTTCACAGCAGAATCTTTATTAGACCCTCTCAACAGGCCCCTTTATTTTTACACAAATGTAAAGCCAGTATCAACCCATTGCTTCTTGCTGGAAAGTGTAATGTTACCATTAATGCCATTTAGACTGGAAGCTAATTGTTCCATTTGGAAATAAAAATTATTGTTTACCCAAATCAGAGCTGCCTCTGCATACACTTTCTTTGGTTCTGGGCATTGCTTGTAGAAACTGAGGATATTGGGTAGAGAAAATAGAAGAAAAACTTGAGATCCAGATCTTATGCTAGAGGAATTCAATGGAGTTTGGCACAGATCAGCTCATCCGTACTGGGCCATAGCTGTTGTACACACACTGCTATTTAAAACTGAGTTATACAGAATATACTGAGGTTGGGCTCAAGTAATGAAGTAATTGTCATGTTGAGGCATACAGGGCAAGTTCACCCCCTAGTGGTAGGGGTTGGGATTGTTCCTTAAGGAATGAGAAATTCGCAATGTCAACCATTCCAAGAAAGACCAACTATTAATATATCAGGACTAGGTTAAACCCCAATAATGTGTATCTTAATAATATGTGCATCTTAAACACACAAGGAGTTTTTAATCTTTCTAAGAGAAAAGCTAGAAGTAGACAGAGCTGTTAGAGTAGCTGCTCAGCCTTAATGAATGGCTTCCTCAAGGTCACAGGATGGCTGCTACAGTGCCGGTCATCATATCCACATTGCAGCCTGGAAAGAAGCATAGTGGAAGAGGAAAAAAATCGTGTGTGTAAGAGAATATGTTTTAGAGTGAGGTCTCTGAGCTGATTCTCCTTTAAATAGCCTTTATAAAGTCTCCCAAACCCTTCCAAAGCTGACTGAGGGGTTGAGGAATATTCTTTAACCTGGGCAGTTTGCCACCCTCAATAAATGAGGGTGCTATAACTGAGGCCAATATTTGGCTACCTGATGCAAAGAACTGGCTCACTGGAAAAGACCCTGATGCTGGGAAAGACTGAAGATAGGAGGAGAAGAGGATGACAGAGGATGAGACGGTTGGATGGCATCACTGACTTGATGGTCAGAGTCTTGTGGTTTGGCTGCTTTAGGAGATGCCCCGTGAGCAGGAAAACAAAAGCAGGAAGGACAGACTCCCAACCACTGTTAGGATGACCTCCTTGGTTTGCCCTGGGCTGAGGAGTTTCCGGGGCCATGAGACATTCAGTGCTAAAACAGGGGAAATTCCGGCCAAACTGGGTGAGCTGGTCACCTTAATAACACAGTTAAGAAAGCATCTTGTAGGGAACCTTAATTTGCCTGGGGACAGGGCTAATTGCCTGAGATGCAGCAACTGTAGACCCAGAGTCATGGGGTTTTGTAAAAAATATTCTATAGGGGAGTTTTATGTTCACTGTCAAAATGTGAGAGGAAGGTACGGAGATACCATCCTGCCCCCTATATGTGCAGCACCTCCCCCATTTTCAACACCCCCTGCAGACGCAACATTTGTGACAACAGATGAACCTACCCTGACACAGCATCATTGCCCAAAGTCCACAGTTAGTGTCAGGGTTCATTCTTGGTGTTGCACACTCTGTGAGTTTAGACGAATGTAGAATGACATGTAGCCACAATGATAGTATCATACAGAATACTTTCACTGCCCTAAGCATCCTCTGTGCGCTGCCTATTCATTCCCACCTCCCCAGACCTTGGCAACCACTGGCCATAGTTTCCTTTTTCCAGAATGTCATATAGTTGGAACCATACAGTACACAGCCTTTTCAGATCAACTTCTTTCACTTGGTGATATGCATTTAAGTTTTCTCCATGCCTCCAATACTATGGCCACCTGATGTGAAGGGCCAACTTACTGGAAAAGACGTTGAGGCAGGGAACGTTTGAGGGCAGGAGGGTAAGAGGGTGACAGAGGATGAGATGGTTGGATGGCATCATGGACTCAATGGACATGAGTTTGAGCAAACTCTGGGAGACAGTAAAGGACAGGGAAGCCTGGTGTGCTGCCATCCATGGGGTCACAAAGAGTCGGACGTGAATGAGAGAATTTAAGTGCTGAATAACACTCCACTGTTTAGATGTACCACTGGTCTTTTACTGGTGTGAACTGTAGGAGATTAGTTCTGATGATGCCTGAGGTTTATGACTTCACAAGGTTTTTTATTCCTCAGAATAAAACTGTAACTGCACTAGACTACAGAAGAGAAATAATTAAACAGGTCAGAACAAACATGGCAATAAATGAAGGAAAAAATAAATCAGTTCAGTTCAGTCACTCAGTCACGTCCGACTCTGCAATCTCATGAACCACAGCATGTGAGGCCTCCCTGTCCATCACCAACTCCCAGAGTCCACCCAAACCCACGTCCATTCTGTCGGTGATGCCATCCAGCCATCTCATCCTCTGTCGTCCCCTTCTCCTCCTGCCCTCAATCTTTCCCAGCATCAGGGTCTCTTCAAATGAGTCAGCTCTCCACATCAGGTGGCCAAAGTATTAGAGTTTCAGCTTCAACATCAGCCCCTCCAACTGATCTCCTTTAGAATGGACTGGTTGGATCTCCTTGCAGTCCAAGGGACTCTTAAGAGTCTTCTCCAACACCACAGTTAAAAACCATTAATTCTTCGGTGCTCAGCTTTCTTCACAGTCCAACTCTCACATCCATACATGACCACTGGAAAAACCATAGCCTTGACTAGATGGACCTTTGTTGGCAAAGTAATGTCTCTGCTTTTTAATATGCTGTCTAGGTTGGTCATAACTTTCCTTCCAAGGAGCAAGCATCTTTTAATTTCATGGCTGCCATCACCATCCGCAGTGATTTTGGAGCCCAGAAAAATAAAGTCAGCCACTATTTCCACTGTTTCCCCATCTATTTGCCATGAAGCGATGGGACCGGATGCCATGATCTTAGTTTTCTGAATGTTGAGCTTTAATGGAAAAGTCCAAATTCCACAGCACCACGTATAGACCTCTCCAAACACAGTCTGTGCTTGCTCGCAGCACAGCCTCATGTCCTATCCATCGCTCTTGCTGTCATGCCCTGCCAGGTCACCCCTCAGCTCCGTCATGTCCTGAATCTATCGCGCTGCTTCCAATGTCTCTGCCTGGAATTTCCGCCTCCCCACTTCATGTGCCTGGTAAACCCCAACTCTTCCTTCAAGTCATCTGTACGGCACCTTTGCTGACCCTCCACAGACAGAGCTGGGCACTCCTTCCCTGTAGCCACCTCCACACCCTGGCCTGTCTGCCACGCTAAACCCAATGGCAGCTGAGTAACAGCCTGCTCCCCCCAGTGGCCAGTGAGCTCCCTGAGGCTAGTGAGCCCTTCTTATGTAGCAAAACGCAAGTGCATGATACACAAAATAGATGCTTGATTAATGTTGGTTAATTAAAAGAGTTAATCAGCATATATTTATTCATTTTTTCTATTTAGGGCATCAAAATATTGACTGCAATTTTCATTGGACCCTCTCTGTTCAGATTTGTTAAAATACCTAAAGGATTTATTTCATGTGGGACTTTATAAATACACACCAAAAAAAGGAAACATCACCGGAAACATCACCATTGAGAATAACTAAAATCGATAAATACAACAAAAGGATTTATTGGAAATACTATTTAATTGGGAATAACTAAATCTACAAAATGGGATAAACTATGTTATCCTTCATTAACAACTTAAGCAGACATAAAACTAGCAACAAATATTTATAGTGGATTCAGATATTAATTCATGTTGCTTCTCCCCCTGGAATTAAACAAGTTTTGAAAAAATATAGCTAATGCGTTAGATAAGACCGGGTAAGCCAGGGCTTGGTAGGAAAAGAAATCCACAAACCAAAACAAATCCCAAATCTCAGTGCTTTAACACAGTGAAGGTTTATCTTCCACTCATGCAAGTCTCCTCCGTCTCCACCACCTCTCACACATTGAACACCCCTGAAAGATGCCTGGGCGGCTTCACTCTGCTCAGCTCCCATTGGTCAGCACTCAACCACATGACCCTGGTGTCTTCTGGGAATTGCAGAGAAAACCACAGCTCGCGAGGGGAAAGTCCTGGGTCTGCTGGGAGGGAGATTCTGAGGTGGACTCGCGCACAGGGCTTCTCTGAGGGAGTGCTCTTGGCAGGAGCTGGGCAGAGAGACAGATCAGGCCTCAGGGTCGTCACCTCTGGAGTCTTGGCCGACTTTGTGAGGGGTTCTATAGACCAGATACCTTCAGGACTGTCCTGAGTTGGGGCAAAGGGCTAGACTTCTGTACCCCTGCATGAATAGAGGCACCGGATCAGGTGTCCTGGGAAGGAGTGTGACCCTGAGCGAGGTCCCTCCGCCAAGGCAATTCCAGAGCCCTGAGCCCTAAGGGCTATGTGCCGGCAGCTGGGGAATAAGCCGGCTCACATCTCTGTCGGGAGTCTGGGAGCCTCATTCATCACAGCCCTCAAACAGTGAGCTCAACAGTCCCTTCCAAGCAGATGTCTCTGCATAGATGACATTTGAATTCTTTTTCGTCATCCTGGCTTTAAACCAACCATTGGTTTGACCTGTGAACCACACCAGTTGTCTCCCCTAGGAATTCCTCTAAGCTTAGGCATAAATTACATTCTTCATCCCTAACTGCTTTAGCTATCCCTGCTGGCTACTGCACAGGTTCGGGCACTGCTAACCCTCCCCCGCCCCCAAATGTTCTGCAAAATTCCTGCTGCCCACTTAACTAAAGAACAGCTTGTCCTCATCTGCACCAGCTCTTTGCCAAGATCACTATAAATCAGGGGTATCTGTCTCTCTTTGAGCTGCTTCTGGCTACCACAGGCCAGGACTCTTCTACAGTAAATAACCTCTTCCAGACTAGACTTCCTGTTTAAATCCGCAGTGATTTTGGAGCCCAGAAAAATAAAGTCAGCCACTATTTCCACTGTTTCCCCATCTATTTGCCATGAAGCGATGGGACCGGATGCCATGATCTTAGTTTTCTGAATGTTGAGCTTTAATGGAAAAGTCCAAATTCCACAGCACCACGTATAGACCTCTCCAAACACAGTCTGTGCTTGCTCGCAGCACAGCCTCATGTCCTATCCATCGCTCTTGCTGTCATGCCCTGCCAGGTCACCCCTCAGCTCCGTCATGTCCTGAATCTATCGCGCTGCTTCCAATGTCTCTGCCTGGAATTTCCGCCTCCCCACTTCATGTGCCTGGTAAACCCCAACTCTTCCTTCAAGTCATCTGTACGGCACCTTTGCTGACCCTCCACAGACAGAGCTGGGCACTCCTTCCCTGTAGCCACCTCCACACCCTGGCCTGTCTGCCACGCTAAACCCAATGGCAGCTGAGTAACAGCCTGCTCCCCCCAGTGGCCAGTGAGCTCCCTGAGGCTAGTGAGCCCTTCTTATGTAGCAAAACGCAAGTGCATGATACACAAAATAGATGCTTGATTAATGTTGGTTAATTAAAAGAGTTAATCAGCATATATTTATTCATTTTTTCTATTTAGGGCATCAAAATATTGACTGCAATTTTCATTGGACCCTCTCTGTTCAGATTTGTTAAAATACCTAAAGGATTTATTTCATGTGGGACTTTATAAATACACACCAAAAAAAGGAAACATCACCGGAAACATCACCATTGAGAATAACTAAAATCGATAAATACAACAAAAGGATTTATTGGAAATACTATTTAATTGGGAATAACTAAATCTACAAAATGGGATAAACTATGTTATCCTTCATTAACAACTTAAGCAGACATAAAACTAGCAACAAATATTTATAGTGGATTCAGATATTAATTCATGTTGCTTCTCCCCCTGGAATTAAACAAGTTTTGAAAAAATATAGCTAATGCGTTAGATAAGACCGGGTAAGCCAGGGCTTGGTAGGAAAAGAAATCCACAAACCAAAACAAATCCCAAATCTCAGTGCTTTAACACAGTGAAGGTTTATCTTCCACTCATGCAAGTCTCCTCCGTCTCCACCACCTCTCACACATTGAACACCCCTGAAAGATGCCTGGGCGGCTTCACTCTGCTCAGCTCCCATTGGTCAGCACTCAACCACATGACCCTGGTGTCTTCTGGGAATTGCAGAGAAAACCACAGCTCGCGAGGGGAAAGTCCTGGGTCTGCTGGGAGGGAGATTCTGAGGTGGACTCGCGCACAGGGCTTCTCT
Source organism: Cephalophus harveyi (assembly GCA_006410635.1). Taxonomy (NCBI): domain Eukaryota; kingdom Metazoa; phylum Chordata; class Mammalia; order Artiodactyla; family Bovidae; genus Cephalophus; species Cephalophus harveyi. Next base: position 672,151 of record SJYT01013034.1, read on the forward strand.
GAGGGAGTGCTCTTGGCAGGAGCTGGGCAGAGAGACAGATCAGGCCTCAGGGTCGTCACCTCTGGAGTCTTGGCCGACTTTGTGAGGGGTTCTATAGACCAGATACCTTCAGGACTGTCCTGAGTTGGGGCAAAGGGCTAGACTTCTGTACCCCTGCATGAATAGAGGCACCGGATCAGGTGTCCTGGGAAGGAGTGTGACCCTGAGCGAGGTCCCTCCGCCAAGGCAATTCCAGAGCCCTGAGCCCTAAGGGCTATGTGCCGGCAGCTGGGGAATAAGCCGGCTCACATCTCTGTCGGGAGTCTGGGAGCCTCATTCATCACAGCCCTCAAACAGTGAGCTCAACAGTCCCTTCCAAGCAGATGTCTCTGCATAGATGACATTTGAATTCTTTTTCGTCATCCTGGCTTTAAACCAACCATTGGTTTGACCTGTGAACCACACCAGTTGTCTCCCCTAGGAATTCCTCTAAGCTTAGGCATAAATTACATTCTTCATCCCTAACTGCTTTAGCTATCCCTGCTGGCTACTGCACAGGTTCGGGCACTGCTAACCCTCCCCCGCCCCCAAATGTTCTGCAAAATTCCTGCTGCCCACTTAACTAAAGAACAGCTTGTCCTCATCTGCACCAGCTCTTTGCCAAGATCACTATAAATCAGGGGTATCTGTCTCTCTTTGAGCTGCTTCTGGCTACCACAGGCCAGGACTCTTCTACAGTAAATAACCTCTTCCAGACTAGACTTCCTGTTTAGCATTATCAGACATTTATTCCACCAGTAGTGGGAACCAGACTTGATTTTTCTGTTTAACCATTTGATGCCCACTATCCGCTATTTATACTGAAAACAGCACAGCCCTATTGCGGAACATGTGTGCACATCCAGCATTTGTTTAATGGGTATCCCGTGGTAAAGGGTATAGACCTGAACCCCCACGTTCCAGAGGATGCTTCTGGGTCCCCACTTTACTTGATCTAACCACGTTTTTTTCTGTGGAGACAATACTAATGACTGACATTTATTACAAAGTCCTTTATACTTGATAACACACTGAATTTTCACAGCTAGCCTACATAGAGATACTATCATTTTTTTCTCACTTACATATAAGAAAACCAAGGCACAGACTATTGTAGACACTTGCACAAGGTCATATGAGGCATAAATGGTGGAATTAGTATGGACTACCCTGCTAGGCCGACTGTGAAATTCAGGCTCGTTATCACTATGTCATACAGCTTGTCAATGCCCAGGGTTTGGGCCCATAAATCAGCAGGGCATATTTCTTACCCTCTCATAAGAATCATTTAACCCACTGAAGTCCAAGGCCTGCATGGAAAGTCCAATAGGGAATGAAGCCCTAGCTAGGTACTCCCTTGACAAGCCAGAAAAACGAATTAAAAATGAGTCAAGTTAGGAAGAGGGATTCCTCATAAAAGCTTGGATCTAGTCAGTCAGTTCAGTCTCTCAGCTGTATCCAACTCTTTGCCACCCCATGGACTGCGGCACACCAGGCCTCCCTGTCCATCACCAACTCCTGGAGTTTACTCAAACTCATGTTCATCGAGTCGGTGATGCCATCCAACCATCTCATCCTCTGTCATCCCCTTCTCCTCCTGCCCTCAATCTTTCCCAGCATGAGGGTCTTTTCAAATGAGTCAGTTTGTCACATCACATGGTCAAAGGATTGGACCTAGTAGTAAATTATAAATATATGGACTTTGAGTCATATATGCTAAGTACTAAGTTGCTTCAGTCGTGTCCTACTGTGTGTGACCCTAAGGACTGTGGCCACCAGGCTCCTCTATCCATGGGATTCTCCAGGCAAAAATACTGGAGTGGGTTGCCATGCCCTCCTCCAGGGGATCTTCCTGACCCAGGGATTGAACGACGTAGAGAATACAGATTGGACGTAACTGTCCTTTACCGTTGGGTGAGGTCATGTCCGATGTAAGACATCGGATGAGGACCATCCGATGTCAGGTACCCAACGTTCTCAGCCTGTGCTGACTCGTTGAAGTCAAATGGTGGTCGTGGTAGTATACTATAACGAATGTACGTCTTAGAAATGTTTTACTATATTTACTTGAATAAATGTTTCGTCTTTGTTTGAGTGTCTGAATCTCTTACTTAAATACCAATGACCCCCTTTCCCTCTCCCCCTTCCTATCTAACCCCAAAACCCTAACTGTGGATGCGTAACGATATAAATTTTATCTATCGGTTGGTCCTGGATGACATATCAGGTCCCTTGAGACGGGTTATAAGACATTATTGGATTTACCCTTTTCTTAAACTTTTTCTTATCTCTGAACCTATGCACAATGACTTAGTGAAACGTCATATGGACTTTACTTGTGTCGTAACAATTAATTATTATGAGGTTATATTTTATGTTAAAAAATTTACATACTCGAAACTACAAAAATCATACCCTATTGATTACTCATCGAAACACTTAGACTTAACACCATGGTACTTCGTCATTCCATCATCCTATGTAAATCTAAACCTCCTCTCTACCGTTGGTGTTGAACACCCATACCAGCCCGTCCCGACCTTCTCGTTCGACAGAGGGTTCTGCACCTCTGAACACAGACAGGGACTTCTCGGTGCCGTCTAACTTCTCGGTGCACTGATGTCGGGGTGGTAAGAGTGGGCGGAGATAAACGTCTCCTTCGGACAGAGATTCAATATTCCACCAGAGGAAATATACTTTAACGGTCCACTCTCAGTCCTCTGTGGGATCCTTCTACTAGAGTTTCGACCTGTCTAGTGAGGAGGAAGAAGTCCACACTACTGCACTATCTTAGACAGGTGTGACGTGGCGGACCCTTTACCCCGACCTTCCTGCGACCACGACCCCAAAGAAACTGTCCTTACGGTTGGACAGTACAGCCGAGGTCACAGTCCTATGTTTATCGACATTACTCCGGTAGTTGGCTCGAATCACCCAGGACGGGCCACTACTTTACACGATCGTTATCGGTCCCAGACTTCCACTAAACCCGGACTGTCGAGTCAGAGGTTTGGTGTAAAAGGTACACAGTCCTTTTGCTTGTGGTACAGGTGACGTATACCAAAATCGTTAATCTGGAAATGATTATGGCGTCTCGTCGACCTTGATCTTTATCAGAGTTCACGAGTGTAAGAAAGTTGTATGTTTAAAGGTCTCACCACAGTCGACGTCTCCGGTCCAAATAAGTAGAACCCGGTTTTAAGAGTATGAGAACTGGGGTCCAAAACCCCGGACTTGAAACGCCGGGACACTTTTATACCGACGTTTCACGGTGAGACCCCTTAGTCTGGAAGGAGTATTTTCATTCACATAAGAGGGGGACACAGAGACAAAGGGGGTAACACTCACCAAACGGCAAATCTTTCCTCGAGGGGAAGGACACAACTCCAAAGTAAAGAGGGGGCCATCCTCACGATAACGAGTATTGTAAGAAGGAGATCCGGAGTGGGTATGGGGTGGTTCCATAGAGGGACCACCCCTCTTAACCAGATTGGGTTATCGGATTGGTTACTCTGGGAAGACACCAAGACGGAGTTAAAGGGGGTCCCTACGGGAATGGACTCCCACGTCTCTACTAAAGGTGATTTCTTGGTGAGACCCATGTACGTTGAAGAAAGAGCTCCCGGCATGTAGATGAGTGAAGGAGACCATAGTAGACAACATAGAGTTAAATATAAGTGACGTACTTTATTTCCCGAAGGGACCATCGAGTCTACTATTTCTTGGGTGGACGGTTGTCTCCTCTTCGTGGTTCAATCCCTGGATTGGGAAGATCCCCTGGAGAATCCCATGAACAGAGGAGCCTGGCGGGCTACAGTCCATGGGGTCACAAAGAGTTACCTCCTGAGTGTCCTGGTCATTCCAGATCATTCTTTCCCCCATATTAATCCAGAGAAATAAAGGAGGGAGTTGTGAAATTAACGCTTCTCCCTGACAAAGAATAAGACAGCTTACACTTCAAGGATGAGATTCTATGTCAGCTCCTCCAGAGAGTGTCTCCATTTATTTTCTCCTCTCCTGTGAAATCCTGTCATGTTAAGTACAGTTATCCCTTGATATCCTCAGGGGATTGATTCTACTTCCCATACCCAAATATGCAGATACTCAGTTCAGTTCAGTCGCTCAGTGGTGTCAGACTCTTTGCGACCCCATGAACTGCAGCACGCCAGGCCTCCCTATCCATCAGCAATTGCCGGAGTCCACCCAAACCCATGTCCATTGAGTCGGTGATGCCATCCAACCATCTCATCCTCTGTCATCCCCTTCTCCTGCCCTCAATCTTTCCCAGCATCAGGGTCTTTTCAAATGAGTCAGCTCTTTGCATCACGTGGCCAGAGTATTAGAATTTCAGCTTCAACATCAGTCCTTCCAATGAACACCCAGGACTGATCTCCTTTAGAATGAACTGGTTGGATCTCCTTGCAATCCAAGGGACTCTCAAGAGTCTTCTCCAACACCACAGTTAAAAACCATTAATTCTTCGGTGCTCAGCTTTCTTCACAGTCCAACTCTCACATCCATACATAACCATTGGAAAAACCATAGCCTTGACTAGACGGACCTTTGTTGGCAAAGTAATGTCTCTGCTTTTTAATATGCTGCCTAGGTTGGTCATAATTTCTTCCAAGGAGTAAGCATCTTTTAATTTCATGGCTGAAATCACCATCTGCAGTGATTTTTGAGCCCCCCAAAATAAAAGTCAGCCACTGTTTCCCCATCTATTTGCCATGAAATGATGGGACCGGATGCCATGATCTTCGTTTTCTGAATGTTGAGCTTTAAGCCGACTTTTACACTCTCCTCTTTCACTTTCATCAAGAGGCTCTTTAGTTCTTCTTCACTTTCTGCCATAAGGGTGGTGTCATCTGCATATCTGAGGTTATTGGTATTTCTCCCGGCAGTCTTGATTCCAGCTTGTGCTTCTTCCAACCCAGCATTTCTCATGATGTACTCTACATAGAAGTTAAATAAGCAGGGTGACAATATACAGTCTTGACGTACTCTTTTTCCTATTTGGAACCAGTCTATTGTTCCATGTCCAGTTCTAACTGTTGCTTCCTGACCTGCATACAGGTTTCTCAAGAGGCAGGTCAGGTTGTCTGGTATTCTCATCTCTTGAAGAATTTTCCACAGTTTATTGTGATCCACATAGTCAAAGGCTTTGGCATAGTCAATAAAGCAAAAATAGATGTTTTTCTGGAAATTTCTTGCTTTTTCAATGATCCAGTGGATGTTGGCAATTTGATCTCCCTTACATAAAATATCATAGTTTGCATATAACTTTAAAACCTCCTGTATACTTTAAATCACCTCTAGATTACTTATAACACCTAAAGCAATGTAAATTTTGTGTAAATAGTTGAAAATACAATGTAAATACTATATGAAATATTGCCAAAGTGCAGAAAATTCAAGTTTTACTTATTGGAATTTTCTGGATTCTTTTTTTGGAATACTTTTTACTGTGGTAGGTTGAATCTGTGAATATAGAACCCACTGGGTTACCATATTCAAATACTTCTCAAAAAGTGCAAGAGAGAGAGGCCTGGACAAGCTTCTTTCCTCACAGACCTCTGAAGGAACCAACCCTACCCACACCTTAATCTCAGTCTTCTAGCCACCAAATCTGTGAGACCACAAACTCCTATTGTGAAGCCTCAAGCCTTCCAGTTTGTAGTACTTCCTTACTGTATTTCTAGGAAACTAGTACAGGTGTACTAAGAGACCTTTTGTTTTCCACAATTTTCCCCCAAAGTGTTTAAAATAGAAAAGTATAAAGAAGAGAATAAGCCAGAAAAAAAATGGTTTTCAGTTACCCTGCACAGAAAACTCCTGCTGTTTATATATGCTGCTGCTGCTGCTAAGTCGCGTTAGTTGTGTCCGACTCTGTGCGACCCCATGGACGGCAGCTCACCAGGCTCCCCTGTCCCTGGGATTCTCCAGGCAAGAACACTGGAGTGGGTTGCCATTTCCTTCTCCAATGCATGAAAGTGAAAAGGGAAAGTGAAGTTGCTCGGCCGTGTCCAAGTCTTCGCGACCCCATGGACTGCAGCCCACCAGGCTCCTCTGTCCATGGGAGTTTCCAGGCAAGAGTACTGGAGTGGGTCACCAGTGCCTTCTCCAGCTGTTTATATATGTAGCATGCATTATCCTATTGGCTTCCCTGGTGGCTCACTTCGTAAAGAATCCGCCTGCAATTCAGGAGACCTGGGTTAGGTCCCTGTGTTGGGAATATTCCCTGGAGAAGGGAATGGCAACCCACTCCAGTATTCCTGTCTAGAAAATCCCATGGACAGAGGAGCCTGGCAGGCTACAGTCTATGGGGTCGCAAGAGTTAGACAAGATTTAGTGGACTAAATCACCACCACCATTCTGTTATATATATAATTTTCTGTTCTATATATAATATAGGTAACATGTATAATCCCAATATACTATATAGTACATATGTTATACATATGTATGCATACATACATACACATAAGTATATGACATTCATATATACATGTATGTATGGAATATTTCCCCACTCCAGTACTCTTGCCTGGAAAATCCCATGGATGGAGGAGCCTGGTGGGCTGCAGTCCATGGGGTCGCTAAGAGTTGGACACGACTGAGCAACTTCCCTTTCACTTTTCACTTTCATGCATTGGAGAAGGAAATGGCAACCCACTCCAGTGTCCTTGCCTGGAGAATCCCAGGGATGGGGGAGCCTGGTAGGCTGCCGTCTATGGGGTCGCACAGAGTCGGATATGACTGCAGCGACTTAGCAGCAGCAGCATGGAATATTTGTTCTGAATTACCCAATTCATATACTTCAAAATAGTTTCAAAAAAAAGAAAGTAGGAAAGAGAAAGGCCTTACTCTTTAGTCCCTAGTCCATGTCTGTTAATAACCACTGTGAACACTTAACCACTGATTCTCCCCATTCTCCAATTGTTTCTACTAACAACTATACATTGATCTATCTTTTCAAAATTTATGCAGAAGAAATCATATTTCATGCACCCTTCTTTCCCTTTCTGTTGTCGTTAAAGAATATGTTGGAAACCCACTCACATCAGCACACACTGAACATCCTTATCTCTTATGGCTGCAGCATATTCTGCCATGTGGATGTGCATTGATTTGTGTAAACACAACTCCCAAGAGCCTGGATTTTCGGAGATCCAACCAGTCCATTCTGAAGGAGATCAACCCTGGGATTTCTTTGGAAGGAATGATGCTAAAGCTGAAACTCCAGTACTTTGGCCACCTCATGAGAAGAGTTGACTCATTGGAAAAGACTCTGATGCTGGGAGGGATTGGGGGCAGGAGGAGAAGGGGACGACCGAGGATGAGATGGCTGGATGGCATCACGGACTCGATGGACGTGAATCTGAGTGACCTCCGAGAGATGGTGATGAACAGGGAGGCCTGACGTGCTGCGATTCATGCAGTCGCAAAGAGTCGGACACGACTGAGCGACTGAACTGAACTGAACTGAACTGAAGGGTGGGTTAGGAATGTGTGGGAGTACCTTAGCAGCTGGTAGGACAAGGGAATGGTACAGAGAATGGAAGTGTTTTCCTTGAAGTGACACAGAGAACAGAAATGGTTCTAGCTGTTAGGGCTGTCAAGACATTTTCTATAATTATGTGATCATTTGTCACCAAAACAATGTAAGGATGTCACTTCTGTAGGGGAAACACCTCATAGCTGTGCATTTACAAAAAAGAACAAACACAAAATTTGGACACAAAAGTTCCTAACCTGTTTACAGCTCTTACAGATAAAGAGTTTTAGTGAGTTAAACACATATGTTAAATGGGCAAAAATGCAACAAATTCCAAATAGTTTGTAAAAGTAATTGATTGACATCAGGAGAACTAGAAATGTAATAACAGAATTTAAATGAAACTTTTATGTAATTGACAAATGTGAATAAAAATTGAGTATTTTGACTTAGTAAGAGGTACTACTATGGCCCCCATTTGTATCCACGTGTCTTTGTGAGGGGTCTAGATGTTTTGTTCTTGCTATTAGCTGTTATAATCCCTAAAACTAAGTATCAAAATAAGCCAAACATGTAACCAGATCTTTCTATTGCTTTATTTTAGAGCATGGTAAATCAAATGTCAATCAAGATATTTAAAACCAATGAAGCATGTATTTATCCATATTTAATTACTTAGAGTATTATTAATTATAACTACTAATTTAGTAAAAGCAAAATGCTTTTTATATATTCGGACAAATTTAGCTTTTAAATTATTTCTTTCATGTATGCAGTCTGTTTGTATTTTATATATGTTGTATTTTGTACATACTAGTACATTATGCCTGGAGAATCCCAGGGACGATGGAGCCTGGTGGGCTGCCATCTATGGGTTAGGGTTAGGGTTGGACACGACTGAAGCAACTTAGCAGCAGCAGCAGTACATTAATATATATAAACTTACTAATATACACAGTAATATATGGGGCTTCTCCAGTGGCTCAGCAGTTAAAAAGAATCCGCCTGCAATGCAAGAGATGTAGGGAACACAAGTTCAACAGCTGGGTCGGGAAGATCCCCTGGAGGAGGAAATGGCAACCCATTTCAGTATGCTTGCCTGGAAAATGCCATGAGCAGAGGAGCCTGGCAGGCTACAGTCCCTGGGGCCACAAACAATCAGACATGACTGAGGAGGACATTAATATGTATTATGTGTATTTATATATTACACACACACTAGAGGTGTGGAATCAAAATAGGTTTTATTTGTAAGATTGCAAAGTCAAAAAATGTTTGGGAAACCATAAATTAAACTGCTAGCTAATTTATTAATAGCAAGAATAGAAAATGAATTAAAAAATAACTTCAAAATGCTGAAGGAAAATAAATGACCCTTTAGAATTCTGTTCTCAGCTAAACTAAAATTCAAGAGTGAAAGCAAACTAGACGTCATCAGGTAAGCAAAGGTCGAAATAATGGCCAGTTCACAGGCCCCCTGCTAAAAGAATTCCGAAATCTCTCCTTCTCTGAGAGAAACCATGGGAAGCCAGAGGCAAAGGCAAATGGAGTGACTGATAAATACCTGTGGAAATCTAAATGAACAATGATCACAAACCAACATAATGATGATTTGTTTAGAGGATTATAAAAACTAAAATACTAGACAAAATATAATACTAGACAAAAGCATATAATACAAGAAAGAGTGGTTAGAATGAAAGGAGCAAGGCAACGCTCAGGAGGCAGGCAAAGATACTGGTTCACTTGAGGTTTCATTATGTTGAAATTCTGGTGTGAAGACGACAGCAAAAACTGGTGTTTTCTGCATCCCAAAGCATCAAGAAGAATAAAAACTAAAAGTTGACCTCTAATTTTAGCAAAACAGGGAGACAGCTAAAAGTTGAGTCATAAAATAAGTGGAAATGCTCCCCCAAAACTGTGGGCCTCAAGCAATGGGGTACATGAGTGGAATCATAAAGAGTATTAGTGGCTGCAAATCTCAATAAAAGTTAACAAAAGCTTCTCAGAGGTAGAGTCTAAATCTTAATCCTAGAACAGCGGGAAAGTGCATGGACAATGATGGCAGAATCCTCTGGACTGGTTTAGTTCCCAGAGGAAGGAGTGGAAAAAAAGGAAGATTTACTATACAGATAGGCCAAGAATTGTCCATCAGAAAGATCAAAATGTTCTGAAATTGTTGACTTTTAAGACGATAGTCTCAAAATATATGAACCAGAAATGACCATAATGGCAAAAATAAAACCAAGAAATCCATAACCATAATGAGATATTTTAACACAATGCTCAATTTTAAATAGCTCAAGCAACTATCATGTAAGAATGAAGCACCAGCCTATGTTCGATATAGGATACAGGATGCTCGGGGCTGGTGCTCGGGGATGATCCAGAGAGAGGAAATGGGGTGGGATGTGGGAGACGGATTCAGGATTGGGATCTCATATATACCCATGGTGGATTCATGTCAATGTATGGCAAAACCAATATGGTATTGTAAAGAAAAATAAAGTAAAAATTAAAAAAAATAATAATAATAAAAGATAACATGTATAAAGTAAAAAAAAAAAAATAAAGAAAAAATGTTTTTCCATGTTAAAAAATAAATAAATAAATAAATAGCTCAAGCAAACAAAATAATTAGTAAACTTATAATGCTTTTGAATTGTGCTGGAGAAGACTCTTAAGAGTCCCTCAGACTGCAAAGAGATCAAACCAGTCAATCCTAAAGGACATCAACCCTGAATATTCACTGGAAGGACTGATACTGAAGCTGAAGCGCCAATACTTTGGCCACCTGATGCAAAGAACCAACTTATTGGAAAAGACCCTGATCCTGGAAAAGATTGAAAGCAGGAAGAGAAGAGGGTAGCAGAGGATGAGATGGTTAGATAGCATCATCAACCCAGGGAACATGAATTTGAGCAAACTCTGGGAGATAATGGAGGACAGAGTAGTCTGGGGTTCTACAGTCCATGGAGTTGCAGAGTTGAACGCAACTTAGCAACTGAACAACAAAATAAAAAATTTAAACGACACATTTAATAATTTCAACATGACATTTCCTATATCTAACAATTAGAGGTACAGATTGAATTTATTTTTAAACGACCAATGCTTGACCACAAAGCAAGTATCTAACAGTAATAAATGAATCAATATCATATGGAACACATTCCCTTTCAAAATGCTACTAAACTGAAAGCAAATTACAAAAATGTAACTATAAAAAATTGAGGCAGATGCTTGGAAAATTTTAAATACTTCTGAACTATTAATAGGTTAAAATAGAAGTCATAAAGAAAAATTTAAAGTATTTAGAGTTGCATCAGGGAAATACTGCATATCAAAATTGTGAGATGTAGCTAAATTAAGTGCAATGAGAGAACATTATGGATGTGGCACAGTGGTAAAGAACCTGCCTGCCGATGAAGGAGGCACAAAAAGATGTGGATTTGAACACTGGGTCAGGAAGATCCCCTGGAGTAGGAAATGGCTACCCACTCCAGTATTCTTGCCTGGATAATCCCATAGACAGAGGAGCCTAGTGGGTTATAGTTCATGGAGTGGAAAAGAGTTGGACACAACTGAGAAACCAACACTCTCTTACACTTCAGGTTGCTCAGTGGTAAAGAAGCTGCCTGCCAGTGCAAGAAGATATAGGAAACAGTGGGTTCAATCCCTGGGTTAGGAAGGTCCCTTGGAGAAGGAAACGGCAACCTACTCCAGTATTCTTGCCTGAAAAATCCCATGAGCAGAGGAGCCTAGAGGACCATAGTCCATGGGGTCCAAAGAGTCAGAGACACACATATACACATATACCACACCCGCAAAGAAGAAAGTTTGAGGACTAATGAACATATCTAATTAAAGAAGTCAGAAAAAAGTCATGTGTGAACCCAAGAAAAGACAAAGGAGAGAAGATACAGATAAGGACAAAAATTAATGAAGTAGAAAAACAAACAACTGAGACAGCCAATGAAGGCAAAAGATCAGGAGAAAAAGAAAGATGGTATAAATGAACCATTCTGGGAAAGAAGAAAATAAAAAGATGTAACAATAGATATAATATATATTTACCAAGTCATGGGACTACTATGTTTGACTTTATTGTAATAATACTGCTATTTTAGGTGAAATGCAAACACATACAGAAAATAAAACTAAAAAAAAAAAAAAAAAGATAAATGGAATGGACATATGGCCTTTTAAGTATTTAATCAGTAATTTAAAAATCTATCAAAAAAAAAAAAAAAAAGAATTGACACCTCAGGGAGTTTTATGGGTAAATTTTTTTCCCAACTTTCAAGGAAAGTTGAATTACTATCTTTTGCAATCTGTTCCAGGAAAAAAAAAAGAGAGAGAGAGAGAGAGAAATGTTTTCCAACTCATTATGTGATAATAATATAAACTTGACAACAGAATTTGGAAGAAACATTACAAAAAAGCACAAAATATAGGAGAATTTCATTTGTTAAAAAATATATACAATTTTGAAATCAAACATTAACAAACTTAAGCTGCTGCTGCTGCTGCTGCTAAGTCGCTTCAGTCGTGTCCGACTCTGTGCGACCCCAGAGATGGCAGCCCACCAGGTTCCCCCGTCCCTGAGATTCTCCAGGCAAGAACACTGAAGTGGGTTGCCATTTCCTTCTCCAGTGCATGAAAGTGAAAAGTGAAAGTGAATTTGCTCAGTCGTGTCCGACTCCTAGCAACCCCATGGACTGCAGCCCACCAGGCTCCTCCATCCATGGGATTTTCCAGGCAAGAGTACTGGAATGGGGTGCCATTGCCTTCTCCAAACTTAAGCTAGCAGTGTTAAAATAATACATCATAACCATGTTGGGTTACTCAGGGATGGAAAGCTTAAAAATAGAATACAATAGGAAAGCTATTCATGTAATTTTCTGCACACATGAGAAATAAGAAATAACGTGATCACCTCAAAAGATGCAAAAAAAAATATTAATAAAGTTCAATACCCATTCATAAGCAAATTCCCTTAGCATACTAGGAATAAAAAGAATAACTCAATAAACTTCATCTACTATTAATCTATAGTGGAAATTTTGCTCAGCATATCTCTAAAATAATTCCACTCATGTTCAGGATGGAGACAAGGATAACTATTCTCAAAAGTCCTTATTCACTGGTACTTTTTAAGTACTATCCGATGAAGTAATGACAATAAGAAGAAATAAAACTAATAAAGATTCACAATGAAAAATGAGTATCATTATTTATGGATACGATCTTCAAAATTCCAAGAGAAGAGAATAGGCAACTATTAGAAGGAATAAGGAAATTAACAAGTTATCTAATTTAAAATGGATTTTTTAAAATGGTTCCTGAATATCTGCAACAAACGTTTGTGTGTATGGTGTTAAGTCGCTTCAGTGGTTTCTGACCTTATGGACTGTAGCCTGCCAGGTCCCCCTGTCCCTGGGATTTTCTCGGCAAGAATACTGCAGTGGGTTGCCATGCCCTCTTCCAAGGGATCCTCCTGACCCAGGGATGGAACCCACCTCTCAGTCTCCTGCATTGGCAGGTGGGTTCTTTACCACAAGCACTGCCTGGGAAGCCCACAACAAATTTAGAAAACACAATTTTCAAAAAGATACTATTTATGGTATTAGTGAGCACTATAAAAACCCCACAATATAGCTAACAAAAATGTATACAGTCTTTACAGGGAAATGTATAAATCTATTACATAATATAAATATATCATTTATCAAGAAGGCCTATGTAGAAAGATGTATTTCTGACTGGGAAGGCTCCATAGTATACAAATGGCAGCATTTCCTCATATTAATCTATTGTGATGCACTACTGTTATCAATTCCAATAGCATTTTTCATAGGAATCAAATAGCTAATCCTAAATATTGGAAGAATAATGACTAATGGAAGTCAAAACAAATTTGAGTCTATAACCAACAGTGCTGTATTATATATCTGCAATTGCTGAGAGTAAATCTTAAATGTTTCAACACATACACACACAAATGGTAGCTATGTGAGGTGATGGATGTGGTAACTAACATTATTGTGGTAATCATTTGACTATATGCGTATATATACACATATATATATGTAATCATCATGTTGTACAACTTAAACTTAAAAATATTATCAATTATATCTCACTAAAGCTGGAAAACAAAAGATAAATTTGAGGACAAAGAATGAGGGACTCACTATATCAACTGCTAAGGAGTGATGCTAAAGCTGAAACTCCAGTACTTTGGCCACCTCATGCGAAGAGTTGACTCACTGGAAAAGACTCTGATGCTGGGAAGGGCTGGGAGCAGGAGGAAAAGGGGACGACAGAGGATGAGATGGCTGGATGGCATCACTGGCTTCATGGACGTGAGTCTGAGTAAACTCCGGGAGTTGGTGATGGGCAGGGAGGCCTGGAGTGCTGCAATTCATGGGGTCGCAAAGAGTCGGACATGACTGAGCGACTGAACTGAACTGAAGTGTAGTTATTAGCTATAAAAATGTTAAAATTACTTTATAGCACAAGGATAAACAAATGGACCAAGAGAATGATATAGAGAGTCTAAGAACTGACCCATTTATGCATGGGAACTTGTATATAATAGAAATGGCATTTCTAACACTGAGAAAGGCTAGACTATCCTTACAAAGTGCTGAAACACTTAACTTTCTATTTGGAAAAAGATAAAATTAGATTCCTACTTCACCATATAAGCAAAAGTAAATTCCAGATGGACAAAAATTTAAATGCGAAGAGCAAAATTTTAGAATTTTTAAGAAACAATATGGGAGAATATCTTGGATGTAGAATCATGAACAGATTTATTAAATAAAGAACAAATACCCCCAAAATCTTTAAAAGATTTATGATTTTGACTACATTAAGTTTTAGAAATTATTTATAATAGAGGATATCATAAACAAAATAAAAAGGCTAGATACAGTTCAGGAGAAGGTATTTGCAATTCAAATAATAACCAGAGTAAATAAAGGACAGCTATAAATGTATAAGAAAAGGGTAAACCAGCATTTTCAAAGGAGCAAAATATTAGAACTAGTCTCTCCCTTTCTCTCTCTCTCTCTCTCTCACACACACATACATGCAGACACATTCCTGGCTAGCAAACATATAAAAGTGCTTAAGCCTATATATAATCAGGGAAATGTAAATTAAGACAACAAAATGGCTTTACATCTGTCAGACTGGAAAAATTTAAGTCTCACAAAGGATGGTGAGGATGTAGGAAAATAGAAATTTGGAATCTGGTAGGAATGTGAATTGGTATAACCACTTGGGAGAGCAATTTGTCAATATTAAGGGAAGGAAAGCATATATGCCCTATTACTTACCAATTCCACTTCTGGGTGTCTGCACTAAAGAAACTTTGTACAGGTGCACAAAGATACATGCAGAAGCACGTTCATACTTACAACCACAGAAAAGCAACTGGCTGTCCCTCCAAAGAAAAATGGAGAAACTGTGGTGTGCTAAGCTGCGGCTGTGAACAGTATGAAAAGGCAAAATGATAGGACACCAAAAGAGGAACTTCTCAGGTCGGTAGGAGCCCAATATGCTACTGGAGATCAGGGGAAAAATAACTCCAGAAAGAATGAAGGGATGGAGCCAAAGCAAAAGCAATACCCAGCTGTGGATGTGACTGGTGATAGAAGCAAGATCCGATGCTGTAAAGAGCAATATTGCATAGGAACCTGGAATGTCAGGTCCATGAATCAAGGCAAATTGGAAGTGGTCAAACAAGAGATGGCAAGAGTGAATGTCGACATTCTAGGAATCAGTGAACTAAAATGGACTGGAATGGGTGAATTTAACTCAGATGACCATTATATCTACTATTGCGGGCAGGAATCCCTTAGAAGAAATGGAGTAGCCATCATGGTCAACAAAAGAGTCCAAAATGCAGCACTTGGATGCAATCTCAAAAATGACACAATGATCTCTGTTCATTTCCAAGGCAAACCATTCAATATCACAGTAATCCAAGCCTATGCCCCAACCAGTAATGCTGAAGAAGAAGTTGAATGGCTCTCTGAAGACCTATGGTGGCTCAGAGGGTAAAGCATCTGTCTGCAATGCTGGAGACCTGGGTTCGATCCCTGGGTCGGGAAGATCCCCTGGAGAAGGAAATGGCAACCCACTCCAATATTCTTGCCTGGAGAATCCCATGGACTGAGGAGCCTGGTAGGCTACAGACC
The DNA here is from genome assembly GCA_006410635.1 of Cephalophus harveyi. Taxonomy (NCBI): domain Eukaryota; kingdom Metazoa; phylum Chordata; class Mammalia; order Artiodactyla; family Bovidae; genus Cephalophus; species Cephalophus harveyi. Next base: position 687,877 of record SJYT01013034.1, read on the forward strand.
ATTGGGTCACAAAGAGTTGGACACGACTGAGTGACCTTTCAGAACTAACACCCAAAAAAGATGTCCTTTTCATTATAGGGGACTGGAATGCTAAAGTAGGAATTCAAGAAACACCTGGGTTAACAGGCAAATTCGGCCTTGGAGTATGGAATGAAGCAGGGCAAAGGCTAATAGAGTTCTGTCAAGAGAATGCACTGGTCATAGCAAACACCCTTTTCCAACAACACAAGAGAAGACTCTACACATGGACATCACCAGATGGTCAACACTGAAATCAGATTGATTATATTCTTTGCAGCCAAAGATGAAGAAGCTCTATACAGTCAACAAAAACAAGACCGGGAGCTGGCTGTGGCTCAGATCATGAACTCCTTATTACCAAATTCAGAGTTAAATTGAAGAAAGTAGGGAGAACCACTAGACCATTCAGGTTTGACCTAAATCAAATCCCTTATGATTATACAGTGGAAGTGAGAAATAGATTTAAGGGCATAGATCTGATAGAGTGCCTGATGAACTATGGAATGAGGTTCGTGACACTGTACAGGAGACAGGGATCAAGACCATCCACATGGAAAAGAAATGCAAAAAAGCAAAATGGCTGTCTGGAGAGGCCTTACAAATAGCTGTGAAAAGAAGAGAAGCAAAAAGTCAAGGAGAAAAGGAAAGATATAAGCATCTGAATGCAGAGTTCCAAACAATAGCAAAGAGCGATAAGAAAGCCTTCCTCGGTGATCAATGCAAAGAAATACAGGAAAACAACAGAATGGGAAAGACTAGAGATTACTTCAAGAAAATTAGAGATACCAAGGGAACATTTCATCCAAAGATGAGCTCGATAAAGGACAGAAATGGTATGGACCTAACAGAAGCAGAAGATATTAAGAAGAGGTAGCAAGAATACACAGAAGAACTGTACAAAAAAGATCTTCACGACCCAGATAATCATGATGATGTGATCACTCTCCTAGAGCCAGACATCTTGGAATGTGAAGTCAAGTGAGCCTTAGAAAGAATCACTACAAACAAAGCTAGTGGAGGTGATGGAATTCCCGTTGAGCTATTTCAAATCCTAAAAGATGATGCTGTGAAAGTGCTGCACTCAATATGCCAGCAAATTTGGAAAACTCAGCAGTGACCACAAGCTGAGTGCCAAAGAATTGATGCTTTTGAACTGTGGTGTTGGAGAAGACTCTTGAGAGTCCCTTGGACTGCAAGGAGATCCAACCAGTCCATTCTAAAGGAGATCAGTCCTGGGTCTTCTTTGGAAGGACTGATGCTAAAGCTCAAACTCCAATACTTTGGCCACCTCATGTGAAAAGTTGACTCATTGGGAAAAACTCTGATGTTGGGAGGGATTGGGAGCAGGAGGAGAAGGGGACGACAGTGGATGAGATGGCTGGATGGCATCACTGACTCGATGGACATGAGTTTGGGTGAACTCTGGGATTTGGTGATGGGTTGGGAGGCCTGGCGTGCTGCAATTCATGGGGTTGCAAAGAGTCGGACACGACTGAGCGACTGAACTGAATTCAACTGAAGCTGTAGTTAGAATGAACAAGGTATACACTGTATCCATACAACTTGAACAAATCTCTGAAATAAATCCTCCAGTAAGAAAAGCAAGATGCAAAAAATACAGATTCCATTTAATATGATTCCATTTAAGTACATTCTGAATGTACATAAAATGATAGTAATTGTTGTTTTGGACCTACAGATGCTTAGTAGAAGTCCAGAATCAAACACAGAATCAATATATATCAAATGGAGACAGAGATACCTGTACAGAGGGAAGAAGGGAAGGGATAAGCGTGAAGGGGGTGCAGACAGTGGGTAGTTACATATATTTTTTAATCTGGCTTCTGTTATAAGTGGTCTAAAGTAAATGGGAAAATGTTAAAACCTATTTAATCTGGATGGAGGGCATATTGTGGTCTGTTTTTTTTTTCTTTTCCTACCCTGTCAATATGTTTGAAAAAGTTCTTAACTGTAAAAAATAAAATATAGAAACATTAAAAAAAATCTGAGAACCAGAATTCAAGTCTTTTCCCTCTGAATTTTCTTCAATACAATTTTATACAACAAACATTTGTGCTCATTCCCTGGGCCAAGTATAGGAAAGTCAGTTGTCAGAGACATGTAGTCCCAAAGTCAAAGACAACATATCCTAATGAGGAAAACAGTAATAATGATTCCTTAGCTTTTTTTTTTTTTTGGCTATTGTTTGGTACCTGCCACTGAGGGAAACAAAGGTGGCTTTTCATTTGAGCTAAACATAAATGCAACAAGGAAAGACCCATCTGAAGGGCTTTCCCCAGGGCCACACACTTGGCTGTCACGCCTACAGATGACAGTCACAAGCTCCCTCTGATTGTCGAGGTGTCATCGGATGGCAGCGCCTGTCTTTGCACATGTGACATAACCAGGGCCACTGTGATTCCAGGCTGTTCACAGGCTTCCGCAGAGGCCACGCACTCCCAGGATGCCCCCAGATAATCGGTTTACTGGGAGAGAGAGGGAAAAAATGAGCTCACTATGCACATAGTAAAAGGATCCATGATTAACAAAGTTTGGGGGGCCAGAAGGAAGATAAACAGGCAGGGCACAGAGGGGTTTTTAGGGCAATGAAACTACTCTGTGATACTACAATGGTGGATATGTGTCCATTACACAAACCTATAGAATGCCCAAACCCATAGAATGCAGAGCAGCAAGAGTAAACCCTAGTGTAGACTATGGACTTTGGGTGACCTAATTTATCAGTGTGGGTTCATTGATTGCACCAAATGTACCACTCTAGTGGGGCATGTTGATTATAGGGGAGTCTATACATGTGTGGGGGGTGCAGGGGATATATGGGAAATCTCTGTACCTTTCTGTCAATTTTGCTGTGACCCCCAAACTGCTCTAAAAAAATAAAGTCTTTAAAAAAAAAGAAGCTCACAGTCTTCTTTTGGGAAGATAGAAGATGGGGAAGATAAATATACAGACCAAGATACATGGTCCATAAAAAAAAAAAAAAAGGTAGAAACAATACGTTAAAAGAATTAGGGGCAGGGGAAGAAATGAGATTGCAGAGGATTTCTTGGAACTACCAAAATTTCAGATCAACCTTCTTTCTAGTCAATGACTATGTGAAGACTGATCTTCAGATCCCTATCCGAAGGTTCATATGGTATCATCCCAAGTTGCTATTGACTGAGGATGCTTTATAGAGGTGACAGGAATTTGATAATTGGGCTTAAACCACTGTTTCACTCCCCTCCCTTGCCCACTCTGTCCACACCCCAGGCCATAGCATGCCTAAGAATGTTTTTCAGCATAGAACAGACAACCACCAAGGTGAGTGAAGACACAGAATTTGGTGGGTTAGAGGGGTAGAAAGGAAGAGAGGGAGAAAGAATGAGTTCTAGCAGGTAAGAAGTAAGAATTACTGTTGTTTAATAATAAAAGCCAGAATCAAGAAGTAGGTTTCCCCAGAATTGAAAGACACATGTACCACAGTGTATTCAAAAGCAGAGACATTACTTTGCCGACTAAGGTCCATCTAGTCAAGGCTATGGTTTTTCCTGTGGTCATGTATGGACGTGAGAGTTGGACTGTAAAGAAGGCTGAGCGCCGAAGAATTGATGCTTTTGAACTGTGGTGTTGGAGAAGACTCTTGAGGGTCCCTTGGACTGCAAGGAGATCCAACCAGTCCATTCTGAAGGAGATCAACCCTGGAATTTCTTTGGAAGGAATGATGCTAAAGCTGAAACTCCAGTACTTTGGCCACCACATGTGAAGAGTTGACTCATTGGAAAAGACTCTGATGCTGGGAAGGATTGGGGGCAGGAGGAGAAGGGGACGACAGAGGATGAGATGGCTGGATGGCATCACAGACTCGATGAACGTGAGTCTGAGGGAACTCCGAGAGATGGCGATGGACAGGGAGGCCTGGCGTGCTGCGATTCATGGGGTTGCAAAGAGTTGGACATGACTGAGCAACTGAAATGAACTGAACTGAACCCCAGTGTTCACTGCAGCACTATTTACCACAGCTAGGACTATTGTAGCAGTGGAATAATGTACAGTGGAAGCAACCTAGATGTCCATTGACAGATGAATGGATAAGGAAGTTGTGGTACATATACACAATGGAATATTACTCATGGATAAAAAGGAACACATTTGAGTCAGTTCTAATGAGGCAGATGAACCTAGAGCCAGAGTGAAGTAATATCACTTCAGAGCCAGAGAAAGACAAATATCACATATTAATGCATATACCTGGAATCTAGAAAGACTTCAGAGCCAGAGAAAGACAAATATCAAATATTAACGCATATAGCTGGAATCTAGAAAGATAGTAATGGTGATCCTACTTGCAGGGCGGCAAAGGAGACACAGACATTTTGAACACAGTGGGGGAAGGAGAGGGTGGGATGATAATGAGAATAGCATTGAAACACATGCATTACCATATATAAAACTGACAGCCAGGGGGAGTTCCACGTACTCCACAGGGAACCCAAAGCCAGTGCCCTGTGACAACCTAGAGAGGAGGGATGGGGAGGAAGGTGGGAGGTGGGGTTCAAGAGAGAGGAGGCATATGCATACCTCATGCCCATTCATGTTGATGTATGGCAGAAACCATCACAATATTGTAAAGTAATTAATCTCTAATTTTTTAAAAAAAGAAATAGCCAGCTGAGACCAGGCTAATTGGAACAATAACAAATGGACTGCAAAAAGAAGATCTGGAGGTCTCCTCACTTTCAAGTAAACAACTATAAACTACAAATCAAAATCAGAGTGTGTGTCCTCCAGGGTTTACTCAATGATTCTGTGCAGGCTAAACAATGACCTACAAAGATATCCAGGTCTAATCCCCAGAATCTGTAAATGCTGCCATATATGGCAAGAGAGACTTTGCTGTGGGCTTAGATTTAGGCTCTTGATGGGAGATTATCTGGGATTATCCAGCTGGGCCCTAAATGCAGTCACAAGTGTCCTTATAAGAGGGAGACAGAGGGAGCCCTGACGCAGAGGAGAAGGCATGTGGCCGCTGAAGCAAGATGCTCTGTGCCTGGCTTTTGAAATGGAGCAAGAGGCCTTGGGCCAAGGAATGCAAAGAATTCAGTTCTTGAAACTGAAAAAGGCGAGGAATGGATTCTCCCCAAGAACTTCCAAAGGGAGCCCAGCCCTGCCAACACCCTGATTTTGGCCCAGTGAAGCTGATTTCCGGCTTCTGGCCTACCAAGTTCATTGTATTAATAATTTGTTATGGGCTTCCCTGGTGGCTCAGAGGTTAAAGTGTCTGCCTCCAATGTGGGAGACCCGGGTTCGATCCCTGGGTCGGGAAGATCCCTTGGAGAAGAAATGGCAATCCACTCCAGTATTCTTGCCTGGAGAATCCCATGGACAGAGAAGCCTAGTAGGTTACAGTCCACGGGGTCGCAAAGAGTCGGACACGACTGAGCGACTTCACCTTCACCTTAACCTATGGCAGTCATAGGAAACTAACGCAGATTTCTTTGGTTGTTTTGATCAAAAGAGATTTCTAGGCATTTTGATATGGCCTAGATGGTGACAGCCATTTGACAAGAGTCAAGATTCTGGCGCAGAAGAAGGCGAGAGGGAGTGTGTACTGATATTCTGGGACAGAAATTTGCTTGTAAATCTGGGGTGGAGGGGCCTCTGGGGGACACCACTGCACAGAGGTGAGGGAGAGGCGGGAGTTGTACTTTGGGGCAGTAGCACAGAGGCCCCAGCCATCCCCAGGGAGCTCTGGAGTTGGGGTGGCCCTGCAAACATGTCCCGAATTGAGCCAAAGGGCCAATGCTTTGTACCCCCAACAATGACCAGCCATGAGATGCAGGTTGCTGTAATCTTGAGTGAGTAGCAAAAGGTAATCCCTGGGGAGGAACTCAGCTGTGGGCCATCTACCGCCAACACAGCTCACACCTCGGGCAGGACGTGCCTTGGTCCTGAGGTGAAGATCGGAGCAGCACACGTGGCATCTGCTGGTCCAGGAGAGCAGCGCCCACCCAACACAGGTTCATCTGATTAAGTCTCTGGTGCAGAGACGCACAGGAAAGTTTCCTATGGAGCCTGGACTCAGACCATTCCTTCAGAGACAGTCCAAACCCTGAGTCCGAGTGATTCTTCGAGAAGCTTGCTGAAAGCCACTCAGGGACACTGAGCAAAGAGGCCGACATAACTCTGAGTGCTCTGGTCTTGGACTGGGGTTTGAAAGTAAATCTCCCCATAGAATATTTGGAAAGCCTTCTGAGAAAGCCCCTGAATAAATACTGTCACCCCTTGCGCCATTGGTCCCAACTGTTTTGGCCTGGTTTTCTGGGACTCACACTGTGTCCTGGCTGATAAATGAAGCCACGTGCAAAGCACGGGGAGCCCAGGGCCAAATCCTGTCCCCTCCATCACACCACACCGGGCACCAGCCAGCTCTGGCTTCACACACCGAGGCCCGAGGCTCCAGGACAAAGCGGAGTCGAGGGTGATTTGCTGTGAGCCTGCTCTCCGGAAAGACCCGCTGTCAGAACAACCTTAAACAAGCTGCAGCCTTTGATTCCAGCTTTTGTTGCTCTGCTGCCGCTAAGTCGCTTCAGTCGTGTCTGACTCTGTGCGACCCCATAGACGGCAGCCCACCAGGCTCCTCCGCCCCTGGGATTCTCCAGGCAAGAACACTGGAGTGGATTGCCATTTCCTTCTCCAATGCATGAAAGTGAAGTCGCTCAGTCGTGTCCGACTCTTCGCGATCCCATGGACTGCAGCCTTCCAGGCTCCTCCATCCATGGGATTTTCCAGGCAAGAGTTCTGGAGTGGGGTGCCATTTGTTGCTCTTCATCCTGCTAAAAGGGCCTGACTGCACTCATCTGATTAAGTACTGTCCTGAGCATAATTTAGTGGTACTTTAGTGACTTGGAACTACTCAGGGGCTCAGAGGTGTCACTCGGAACTGACTGTGGTGTCTGAAAATCTGCGGTCTGGTCTTACTTCGGACACTTCTGACCTTGGATAAAGCACTGCTCTCCGCACTTGCTTCACACCCCCGCAACAGAATGGGTGGCACAAAATTATCCCTAAGGTTCTGTCTCATCTTCATACTCAGAGAATCTGTCTCCTCCTATGGGCATGGAGGTTGCAGAGAATGGCATGCATTTGCACAGATGCTGGCACATGCAAAAATCTGAGAATTTGGGAGCAAATTCCTGCCATCAGATTTCTTTCAAATGGATGAATATATGAATATTTCATGTTGACTTGCATCGGCTGCTTTTGCTCAAAATCAGCAGCTCAGTATTTACTTTCATCACCGAAATGGACCCCTTTCATCAGCCTGAGAATTTTCCAGGGGCCTGTGCATGAGTGGCCATTACATTTTCTTTTTTAATCCCCAGGATTATTTTAGTTTACTGGAGTGGCAGAACAGAAAGCCAGCTAACTTATTTGTCAGAATGTTTGCATTGCAATCAGTGCCAGTGACTCACCTTGTGACATTGGCAAGTCATTTAATCCCACTGAGCTGCTGATAGGGAAGCTGGTCAAGGTCAACCCTGCCTCCTTCATGTGGTAACTGCAAATATCAAATGAAATGGAGCTCAGAAGAGAACTCTGGAACCCTTATCAAAATATAAGCAATTACTATTATTCCATTAACACGTTCAAAGCCACACGACAGGAATCTCTTTCGTCAGTTGCCTTTGTTTGGGATAAGCCTTTCCTCTTTAAAGGAGAGGTTTTTAGTCAGTGTTATCAGAATATAAACAGAGCACAAGATTTACTTTGCCAGCTTCTGAGGTTCCCGAGAGAATGATTCCCAGCAGTGAAAGTTGCTAAAATGGTTTGTGAGGTCACCTGCTCTTAGCAACTGAGATTGGTGGGGAAGGAACTAGCTCCGAATCCACCCAGAGGACCGATGCTCACGCTTGGCCCTACAGCTGTAAGGGCAATTGCTTATGCAGCTTGCAGCGCCCAGAGCCACATTGGAATAGGCAGTTCTGTTGGTGCCTTCAGAGCACACATTTGTCAAGTGGCTCTTCTAGTTATGAGGAAGACTGCAAACGTGAATGCGGTCACAATACAACAGTCACGATCCTTCAGACTTGAGAGCATGATTCCTTCCAGTTTGCAGCAAGGTCACAGAGCAACACTTCACCTGCTCTCTCCCCGCCAAGATGGACTCTGAGAAAAACCCTACAAGTGAAAAGACAACTCCAGCAAAAGGTATCATGGCCATAAATGTGGCACGATGCTGCGTCTAGATCTGAAAACATCTTGAATCAACTGCCGTTCAAAAAGATTATTGAGAAAATGTCACTGCAAGCCAATGATGGCCGATTTCCTAATCTCGCTGTAAGCTTTCAAGAACCTAGATAAAGCAGTGGTGAAGGCAATGTGAACTGTGCCAAGATTGGAATGACTTACAGAAGCTCTCCTTTTATTGACATTTACTGATTCTCCATTTTCCTCTTTGCACCCGTGGGAAACACTGATGCTCAGTGCTGGTGTCTGGGTGGGGACAAGCATGGCCAGGCTGAGGGCTGGGCAGAGTCGGGGCAGATTGGCAGGTGGCCTAAACTCAGAGTGAGAGGAAACTCTGGGGGGACGGGGTCTGTTGTTATAGAAACCAGAGTCTTCCTGGGTACACACAGGCAGGGGCAACAGGTCTCCGGGAACACAGAGCAGATAGTCAGGCCTGGAACGGGGTGATAGGATTCAGTGTCAGCTGACAGGCAGACCCACGCACGGTGCACCTGGGTGCGGCAGCTGAGCACAGGAGAGGGGCTGGCACTCCTCTGCCCGGGTTGCAGTCCTCCAGGCAGATATTGGCCGCCAGGTACACCCTGCTCGGTCCTCAGCCAGGTAGAACTGTGCAGGTGCTTGTGATTACAGAGCCAGCAAAGGTTAGGTCCTCTGGAAGGTTCTTAATGCCCCTAATGTCAGTTCCCTGTGGGTTTCTTTTTCTCTTCAGCCAATTAACTAGAGTTTCACATGATTTAAGGTAAAACTTGGAGCCACTTGAGTTACCTTCCTCTCTCCTGGTCTGGATTTCACAAACATGCAGACACACACACACACACACACGCAGGTAGACAGAGTAACACAAATACACACAATAAACCAGACACACACTCTAACACAGTCACATTCTCATAAACCCACTGTCACGGGCCCCCCTACACAGACACATTTCTGAGGTTAGAGAAGGCTTCTACTTCAGAGGATAGGGCTTAGCTGTGTTGTTTAAACATCGTGGCTGGCAAGGGATGTTTGTTTCAGAATTGAGAGGTTGCCAAGTTCACAGGAATTTGGGTTTGAAGTAATGAAGCTCCCGCCCTATTTAGAATAGCTGGGATGCCTTGGTTATTGTTTGTTTTTTAACTTCCCTGAGATTTGTCTTGGTGTGTGGTTTTAGAATAACTCTGCCAGGGACTCGGCATTTGATGCTTGCTCACTCACTCGTTTTTCCAGGCTTGAAGAGAGGTGTGTAGCATGGCACATAGGAATAAATCTGCCCAGGGTGGCTATCCTGAAGGTAAACCCCTTCGTGCTCTGTGCCCTGGGCCAAGAACCTTAACCTCAATTGTAAGATTCTCCCTGCCCAAACACCTCATGTTAGAAATACCCAGCATGGTTTTTTAACCCACAACCTTACTAATGGCCAGCTGAGAATGATTGACTCCAGTTATGAAGTGAGAAGGATGTGCAGTTTGTTACACAGTCTCAAAGTCATCAATAATAGACAGCCTAATTATGGCATCAATTTCCACATTCTTTTTTTACCAAAGATTTGTCTGTATATCTCTATCTGATTTTGTTCAGATCTTTTTTCTTTTCATTGTCTCAGTTCTTCCCTATGTGGTACCCTCTTCTGTGTCCTTTACCATTGAAATTCTAAGATTGTTTATGTTGATAGAGCAGAGAGATTGCTGCCTGTGTGTGTTAATCGCTGTCGTGTCTGACTCTTTGCAACCCCATGGACTGTAGCTCGCCAGGCTCCTCTGTCCATGGAATTCTCCAGGCAAGAACACTGGAGTAGGTTGCCACTTCTTTCTCCAGAGATTGCTGTATTTACCCTAATTCTTCTTTTTCTCCCAAGCGCACTGGAAAACTCATTTCCTAGCCTCCCAAGCAATGGGAACCATTCATTGAGCCCTGGTGATGATCTCACTTCTGTGATCACAAGGAGTACAGTGCTCCCACCCCTGCCCCATACAGCCTCACTGTGACAGAGGTAGCTGTAAGGTTTGAGGCTAGCTTGTTATAGCACTCAGAACAGACTCTTTCACAGACCAAGGTTAGAAATGCTAACTTTGAAGAATTCGTTACTGTGTCTACTATGGCTCAAAGATTAGCCTGAGTAAATTCCTTGTTGACCAAATATATACACACAGAGTTATTCCCATCAGTACAATGGCTATTGTCTGGTGACCCCAGAATGGCTTGCAGCGCTGGAGTTGTTCTTTTCCATGCCACCCTGCGTTGCATTGCATGGTAAGGGTTTTTCAGTAGTTCATAGCATTTTAGTGCACATAATATGAAAGTGTTTCCCATGCTGCAAAATCAAAATTCATTCCCCTCTGGTTCCTCCTGGGTAGTGGTATCAACCAAAGCTCAGGCTCATCTTTTATTCCTGAGAGATCATCTCTGTTCATCTTCAGCATAAGGGAGCATCAGGGCAAAGTTATAAACAGTGAGGCAGGCGTTGGCTAACTATAAACTGAGACCTCTCCTAAGCCCAGTATGTTCAGAACAGTTCCTTTATTGCTGAGAGCTAGATAAACAGGACAACATAGATTAGTGAAAAGGCACAGAAGTAGGTTATTGAGCTGGATCATTTTTTTTTTTTAATGTGGCCTTTTTAAAGGTCTTTATTGAATTTGTTACAACATTGCTTCTGTTTAAGTTTGTTTTTTTGCCAGAGGCAGTGGGATCTTAGCTGCCAGACCAGGGATAGAACCCACATCCCCCCTGCAGTGGAAGACGAAGTCTTAACCACTGGACTGCCAGGGAAATCCCTATTATTATTTTTAGCCTGAATCTTAATCCAGACTCTTCCACTAACTTGCTGGGTGACATCAAACTAGCTGCAATTTCACTTGGACTCTATTCTTTTATTTTCTTACCTGTCATAGCATGTAGTCATTTTCTCTGGATAACTTAATGGAGTTCTTGAATTATTACAGAACAAAACAGATAACATATATAGATATATGAGGAAATTATATTGGGGAAAATGTAAGAAATTTACTTAAGGAAAACACCTGTATAGTCAGGCAGTTATAGACGGATCAGACTGCTGTCAGAAAGAGTTTCTCTTTGAAAATGGACATTATTTCTTGGGGTTCACTTGATGGGTTTCCCACTTTATTACACATACAGAAGTGTGGTGCATTGGTTTATGAGTGGGATATATATCACCACTTTTCTGGCTAGCTTGTCAGATTAGAGACCTTACTCAGTTCCAGCGTCTATTCAAGAGTACTAAGAGTTAAGGACTTCCCCGGTGGTGCAGTAGGTAAGAATCCACCTGCCGATGCAGGGCACGTGGGTTCGATCCCCGGTTGGGGAAGATTCTACATGCCTCAGAGCAACTCAGCCTGCGCACCGCAACTCCTGCACATCCTGCAACACTGAAGCCCGTGCACCCAGAGCCTGTGCTCTGCAACGAGAGAAGCCGCTGCCATGAGGAGCCTGTGCACCGCAAAGAAGAGCTGTCCCCACTCACCACAACTAGAGAAAGCCTGAGTACAGCAGGGAAGACCCAGTGTAACCAGAAGAAAAGTAATTAATTAATTTTAAAAAGAGTATTAGAGTTAAGTTTGCCTGTGTTAAAAACTATTAAGACCATGGTTAGATAATTCCATGTTTGGGAATTTATCTTGTGAGTAGATACAGGTGAGAAATGAAACATATTAGAGGTTCTTTAGTGTTTGGGATAGTAAAAGGGTAGAAACATCTGGATTTGCACTATAAAGGAGGACTAATTAAATCAACTGTGAGCCTTCCATGCATGGCAAAATAGGTAGCTATGAATGCTGGAACTCTGATATACTGATCTGAAATGGTCCTCAAGAGATTTCATTAAGCTGAAAAAGCAAACTGTAGAACAGTATAAGTTTGATACCATTTGTGTCCAAAAAAAAAATTTTTTTTTAAGTATTTGCTTGTGTCTGCATAAAATATCTCTGAAAGAATACCAAAATGCTGGTATTTATTGTTTGCCTCTGGAGAAGAAAATGGATTGGCTCAGAAAGACAGAAGAGGTGCCATTTCGTTTTTTAAATTTAAAATCTTGTGAATATATTAACTGTTCAAAATAAAGCAAAACAAAACCCAGGATTAGATTCACTTTGTTCATTTGTTTGCTTTACAATAGTGAAAACACCCATAACTAAAATTTACCATTTTAACCATTTTTTAGTGAATGGTTCAGTGGTAGTAAATACATTTATATTGTTCTGGAACCATCACCATCATCCATGTCCAGAACTTTTAGATCCAGTTCATTTTTAATTCAGAGCTGCTGTCAGTTCAGTTCAGTTCAGTTCAGTCGCTCAGTCGTGTCCGACTCTTTGCGACCCCATGAATCGCAGCACGCCAGGCCTCCCTGTTCATCACCATCTCTCGGAGTTCACTCAGACTCACATCCATTGAGTCAGTGATGCCATCCAGCCATCTCATCCTCGGTCGTCCCCTTCTTCTCCCGCCCCCAATCTCTCCCAGCGTCAGAGTCTTTTCCAATGAGTCAACTCTTCGCATGAGGTGGCCAAAGTACTGGAGTTTCAGCTTTAGCATCATTCCTTCCAAAGAAATCCCAGGGTTGATCTCCTTCAGAATGGACTGGTTGGATCTCCTTGCAGTC
>SJYT01013042.1:0-84527 GCA_006410635.1 Cephalophus harveyi
GAGTGACCTCCAGGAGATGGTGATGAACAGGGAGGCCTGGCGTGCTGCGATTCATGGGGTCGCAAAGAGTCAGACACGACTGAGCGACAGAACTGAGCTGAAGATCTTTTTTGTACAGTTCTTCCATGTATTTTTGCCACCTCTTCTTAATATCTTCTGCTTCTGTTAGGTCCATGCCATTTCTGTCCTTTATTGGAAAGAGTGTAGTTCTCCTTAATCTTGGCCATCTGGAGGATTTTAACCTTCTGTATCTTTTCGTAGAATTCTATATAAAAGATCAGTTTTGTTTCTTTATTATTATTTTTCAGTTTTATTTATTAATGATCATTGAAACATCCTGAGTATGTTGTAAGCCTCCAGACGAGAAATATCTCTCAGGCTAAACCAGGGAAAACCACATGGGTTGTTTGTATGTTAGTCTAACACAGTGGTTCTCAACCTTGGCTGCCCCTAAGAAGACAGACTGACTCTATCTTGCCCTACCCCCCACTGTTGTTGCTTGGTTTTGTTTGTTTTTGTCTTTAGGACTCCCAGGGAATAATATGGAGGCAGCCAGGCTTGAGAACCACTATCCTAAGTTTGATGAGAAAAACATTCTCTGGTGGTACTATGGTGAATTCCTCCCAGAGTCCTCAGTGCCTGCCCTTGCTGTAATAAGGAGTAGAATGAGCCTATAGGGCTGTCATTTACCTCTGACTCCAAACATGGCCTCAGAGTTGCTACCCACTCATGTTTAATGAGTTGAATTATTGTTAGGGGTTGAATCGTGTCCACCTAAAAAAGATATTGAGATCCCAACCCTTGTGAATACGAGCTTATTCAGAAAGAGTCATCATAGATGGTCAATTTATGGTGAGGTCGTTAGGGTGAGCTCTAATCTAATTGTGCTCTTATAAAAAGAGCTAATTGGACATAGAGACAGACACACACACAGGGAGAAGACCACATGAAGATGAAGGCAGAGATAGGGTGATGCTTCTAAAGTCAAAGATTGCCAAAGATTGCAGCAAAGGACCAGAAGCTGGCCAAGAAGCCAGAAACAGGTTGGCTCTCAGAGCGCTCAGAAGGAACCAAACCTCTGACACCTTGATCCTGGACTTCTAGCCCAGGACTGAGAGGCAATAAATTTCTGTTGTTTAAGCCACCCAGTTTGTGGCACTTTGCTATGGCAGCCCTATGACACTAATTCAACCAGTGAATCAACTCAACACACTTTTAAACTCTCCAGGCAGATAACGTTTACTAAGACCAGGGCTCAGCCTTGACCCCACACAATCCATAAGACCAAGGTATCGCTTAGCCCTGCTAGTCTGCAAAGTGAAGATTACAGACATGTTCTTCCCTGGGCTTCCAGGAGGAGGTGGCATCATTTGATCTGAGCTTTGGAAGAGTATTGTTTTTGACAAGAATGAAGGGAAGCAGAGACTTCCCTGTGGTCCATTGGTTAAGACACTGTACTTACAATGCAAGGGGCACTGGTTCAATCCTTGATTGAACTAAGATCCCACTTGCCCTGTGGTGTGGCCAATAAATTAAAAAAAAAATAAAGAAGTAAATGTTATGTTAAAAAAAGAGTGAACAGAAGCAAAGACACAGAAACAAAGGTATTCTGAAGTAGGGGGCTGTCTCAGGAACAAGTTGGGCAGTCTGATAGAAGGCAAAAGGAACAGCCTCTGTGAACATGTGAGTATGTGTGCGTGTGTGCCTCTTTGGGGTGAGGAGTTGGGCCAAAGCGACAATAATCAAAATAATAGTGAACATCCTTAGAGTGTGTACTCTGAATGAAGCACTGTGCTGAATCCTATTCAATTCTAGGGTTGAGCCAGTGGAGCTCAGAGGCTGTTGCTCTCGCCATTCTACAGAAAAACCAGAGCTCCAAGATGCATCAGATTCAGACCCCCACAGCTGGATTCTGCAGGTTTCTCACTAACACAACTTTGCAAACTAGTCTGTACCTCGGGGGGGTTGGGGTGGAGGAGCTTTGATGGAGATGGAGAGATGACAGTGGTCTTAAAGCAAATACATGTCTTTGCTGGACAAGGGGCTGGTGTAGCCCTGGAGGTCCCATCTGTGTGTGGGCATGAGGCTGCCCACTTCACCCCTGCTGTTTCCAGTTGCTGTCCCCCTTCTAAGGGTTACTGATAAGTCAGGGAAACCCATAGAGAGCAAGGGATGCTTTTGGATTGGAGTCCAGCTTTGTTCTTTGACTCCAGTATTACAGGGGAAAACAGAAGAGGGAAGAGAAGGAAACGTGAAAAGTTCCAGCATATGAGTAGCATTTGCAATGTAATCTACGTGCTCTGAGCCAAGTTACTGTACATGCTCTGGGGAGAATTACAAATAAATGCCGAAACGTTTTGAAACACAGCTTATACCTAATTAATCATGGAACTTAAGGAACAAAGAATGCATTTCTTCAAAGTTTTCAGCGTTTTCTCTGTTAAGTGGGAAGGGGAGGGGAGGGGAGGGAAAATCTCCATGCCCCGTAATGGATACACTGTGCACTTCATTTGGGGAAAGAAAGCTCTTAATCTTCTTTGGCCTCCTGCAACCTCTGAATCCTTACATCTTTCATACTGTATGCTGAGTATTTTCATATTAAAGGAAACTGAAAGTTTCCAGATTATGGAATATCCCTCAGTTTTTTGTCTCTTGATCCCTCAGCCCAAACAATACCGGTTTTGAGATTATGAGATCATCAGGCATTTCTTAAGTACTCATGACATTGTGCCCTGAGATTCCTGGGTCCCTTTCACATGCCGCCACCACCCAGAGACACCTGTGTGCATGTTCCACTTTGAAGGCAAAGCTCTGAGACCCAAGTCTTTGCCACGGCTATGCTCTCCCCATGCTCTTAACTTTTGTACCTTAGCTTCCCCATTTGCAAAACGAATGTGGAGAGTCATCAATATCTCTGGTTTGAGTGTTAAGTAAAATAATGCCACAAAAGCACTTAGCCTTGTGCTTAGAACATAACCGCTCCATGACGGAATGTGCAACTAAAGTTTCCAGATACTTTTTTTCATTCTCTCCTTAAGCATGGACTTGGTGGAATCACCGTTTTGCTTGGCCAGCCAAGGTAATTCTTTAAAGTTCTGTTGCATCAGTGACAGATAAGGCAGTCAGCAATGACTTTGCCCTTGTTAGCCAGTGTTCAAGGCTGCTACAGAAAGCAATGGCTCCACTCTTTTCTCTGGAGTTTTTCCATAGTCACTCCAAGAGCTTGTATGGGTGCAACTTAAAGGGAATTGGAGAAGTGTGTTCATTGCGAACAGTGTCATTTGCCCTTTAAGTGGCTTTGAACAAGTCTATCAGTCTGGTTGAATGCAGCCCCCCCCCCCCAATCCTACCCCTTTATTGAAAAGGAAATTAAAAAACTGTAATACATTAAAGTGGGTGTAAGTAAAATCTGAAGCCTGGACTCCCCTCTCTTCTAGCTCCATGTAGAGAATGAGAATGAAGAGAATACTTGGTTAAGAATTACCAAGAGCCACAGTGAACATCTTCTAAATTTTCTCCATGTATTCTCTCTTCTCATTCTTGAATAGCTCAGCCATGGCCCTGTGTCCTGGGGCTGACCATTCAGAGGTAAAACCTGGAACTTCGAATCTGGAGGAAGCCAAAAAGAGGTTTTTGGAGAAGTCTGGCACAGGGTGGTGGCACCAAATGGCCAGTGGAGGTTTTGCCAGGAGTGGCATCATAACCAGACAATGCCTTAGGCATGACCTCAACTGTGTTCTTTGTTCTCTAACCCCTCTGGATTCCAGCTGATTTTTCATCTTAGATCCCAGTCTTTCCGTAGACTCTGAGCCACCCAACATTGTCCTTATGTCTTCTCTGTTTAAGTTAACCACTAGGCTCCTTTGCTTATAAATGAGAATCTGGACTGAGACAAATTAAGAAATACTCAGTACCTACTATGTACCAAGTATTTTACAGATGAGGAAACTGAGACCTGGAGAGTTGAGGTCTTGCCAAGGTCACTGTGGTGCTGGAGAAGACTCTTGAGAATCCCCTGGACAGTAAGGAGATTAAACCAGTCAATCCTAAAGGAAATCAACCCTGCATATTCTTTGAAAGGATGGATGCTGAAGCTGAAACTCTTTGGCCAAAATACTTTGGCCACCTGTTATGAAGAGCTGACTCATTGGAAAAGACCCTGATGCTGGGAAAGATTGAAGGCAGGAGGAGAAGGGGGTGGCAGAGGATGAGATGGTTGGATGGCATAACCAACTCAATGGACATGAGTGTGAGCAAACTCCGGGAGGTGGTGAAAGACAGGGAAGCCTGGTGTGCTGCAGTCCATGGGACTGCAAAGAGTTGGACACCACTTAATGACTGAGCAACAACAACAAGATCACCAGGATGGTCAGAGTTGGTACTGTGATTAGAACCCCTGTCTGTCTGCCCTTTTCACTCAATCTTTTAGCAAAGAGAGCTAAGAAGTAAAGCTGAAGTCCACGAGCATTCATATTTGCACTGAACTTGCCCTGTAGGTAGGGCTTTCAGAAGTTTACATTTGTGCCTGGAGGCTACATTTTCTCCTCCCACCCCCTTCCACACCCACTCCCCATCCCAACCTGGTGGTTATGTGAAGGTCACTCAGTCGTGTCCAACTTTTTGTGACCCAATGGACCATACAGTCCATGGAATTCTCCAGGCCAGAAAAATGGAATGGGTAGCCTTTCCCTTCTCCAGGGGATCTTCCCAACCCAGGTCTCCTGCATTGCACGCATATTCTTTACCAGCTGAGCCACAAGGGAAGGTTGGCTGTCTGTAAATTGCATCGAAAGTGAATTGTCTTCCAGGGCTGGGAAGCATCACTGCTGTGCCTATGAACCAGACAACCGAGGTGAGGGATAAAGGGACCAAAACAGTGGAAGACCTTGGCTTTCTGTCCTTTGTAACAACTCTGTGTTGTTTGTGTGTGCTGGTAATTATCCTTGGTTCACGTCCCTTCGGCCAATGCCTTCAGAAATTAAACACACATGCCTTGTACTGTGTGGAGAGAGTGCTTGGCTCATTCAGTTTCTGCTTCACCCATTGCTCTGACACCTTCTGTTGCACCAAACAGACGGCACGATCCTCACACCCTGGCATCAAAGGAAGGGGAGTCAGATGTTGCCATCTGCCTTTGGAACGGCACCCCACTGGTGCTTTGCTACAGAGGTGGAGTAGCTGGCCAAAGAATGGAAGCCACCAGGGTGGCCATCCACATCCATGTCCCCACAATCTTCTCTTCCTCAAATCAAGAATGGGGGCTAGCCACTCTCCAGGCATCAAACTTCCAACAGTTTCCCCGGAAATGGACCCACATAAGACATCTTATGCGTGACTTCACTGTAGTGGATCTGCAGAACATCAGCCTGGCCAGAACTTGGTCATCTTGCTGCTTTTCCACTGATTTTCTAGAAGCTGATTATTCAATATCTTGGTTAACAAAGGCAGTTTGAACTTCATCAACCCTTCTTCAGCATTAGATACTGAAGGCCTCGGTCAGTGATACTTTGTATAAAACATGAAGCAGTGAATTAAATGCAACTTGATGGTACATGTTGTACCCTAATGAAAGCAAAGGCTCGGGAACAATATTTGTGGACGTGTTACCCAATAAAGTGTTAGCGAAGGAGCTCGTAAAGCTGCCAGAGGGATTTAACCATTGCTGGAGCAAGAGGGAGACGCTATTCAGTTGGGCTGGACGCAGAGTGAGGTCTCCCAGCTCTATCACAGATGCTGGAGGTTTTTTTTTAAATTTAAAACACATGGCAGAAAGACACTTGGGTTTGGCACCAAAATGTCTTGCGGTAAAGAAAAAAAAAATTAGAAATATCCAAAAGTGCTTAAAAGAAATCTGGAGGGGAAAAAAAAACAGATGTGAAGAAATGAAGACAGGATGACATGGGGTGCCGCGTCAGCCCGTTTAAAACAATGGCAGAGGGAAAGAACACTTCTCCATAGCAGCTGATAGACACGAGCAATTGAACAGTTCATATCCTCTCTGTTGTCCCTGTCACGAGATTTGTAGGTCGTTCTCAGCCAGCCACTGGGGCAGAAGGGCACAGGTCGTGACCTGCTGATTTACCAAAGTATGATCAACTCATACAAATTATAGGCGTAAGAGAGTCCTGACAACTTCAATATGATGCGCGAGGAACGCAATTATTTGTGACATGTGAAACCAGTGTGAGACCATAATTCTATCGCTGCGTGACAAGGCATTATTAGCCGGGGCAGGCAGCGGCTTGAACCAGGAGCAGCTGGAGGAGAGGCGGGGAGAGGGAGAGAGAGAGAGACAGAGAGAACTCCATGGGGGAGACCCTGGATGGGCTTTCTCTCCCAGGGCTGCTGGCAACAGCCGGGGCCCCTTTGTGGAATGTGGACGTCCCCAGAGGACGAGTCACCTCGCCACTTTCTGGCCCTCGGAGAATGAAGAAGAGTTTGCTAGGCAGGAAGTTTTGTGAGAAGCACACCCTGGGCCCGTGGCTGTGTGTTGTTTGTTTTTGACATCAGGCATGTTTTCCAAACTGCAATGCTGTTTCCAGTGGAAGATGAGGTGGAGATCAGGTTGCTGGGCAGAAACCTCTGCTCCTCACGCTTCCTTCTCACCCAGTCCTCTCTGGAACTTTCAGTGAAGGAGACACAGCCCAGACCCCCAGGGTTTCTTCAGCCCCAGAGATCCCACTGCCTGAGCCTCTGTGGACTCTCTGTGTAGGGGTTCAGCTCAAGGCAGGTGTAGGTGTTTCCCTTCTGAGGATAGTTACAGAGGTTTTGGCCCAGGGGTGTGTGAGAGGAGGGTGACTGGGCCACAGCAAGGCTTCCTTAGGCTGGGCGAGGGGTCACGTGACAGGTGTATCACATGACAGGTGAGTCTCCAACTAACCTACTCGTGAAGCAGGCAGTGGGACCGTGTTCTGCTAGTCTCCTGCAGAATTCACTGGGCTGCTTCTTAGCCCAGTGACCATAACCCCAGTGTTGAGTGGTAGGTGGTCTTGATTCATACAGTCAGTCAATAAACATACCATGAGCACCTACTTGGTGTCGACACTGTGCAAGGCATTTGTTGTGTGGTTGTACATCACTCAGTGGTATCCGACTCTTTGAGACCACGTGGACTGCAGCACGCCAGGCTTCCCTGTTCTTCACTATCTCCCTGAGTTTGCTCAATCTCATGTCTACTGAGTAGGTGATGCCATCCAACCATCTCATCCTCTGTCATCCCCTCCTCCTCCTGCCTTCAATCTTTCCCAGCATCAGGGTCCTTTCCAGTGAGTTGGCTCTTCACATCAGGTGGCCAAAGTATTAGAGCTTCAGCTTCAGCATCCAGCCTTCCAATGAATATTCAGGGTTAATTTCCTTTAAGATTGACAGGTTTGATTTTCTTGCAGTCCAAGGGACTCTCAAGAGTCTTCTCCAGCACCACAGTTGCTGCTGCTGCTGCTGCTGCTAAGTTGCTTCAGTTGTGTTCGACCCTGTGCGACCCCATAGACGGCAGCCCACCAGGCTCCCCCATCCCTGGGATTCTCCAGGCAAGAACACTGGAGTGGGTTGCCATTTCCTTCTCCAATGCATGAAAGTGAAAAGTGAAAGGGAAGTCGCTCAGTTATGTCCAACTCTTAGTGACCCCATGAACTGCAGCCCACCAGGCTCCTCCATCCATGGGATTTTCCAGGCAAGAGTACTGGAGTGGGGTGCCATTGCTTTCTCCACAGCAGCACAGTTGGAAAGCATCAATTCTTCGGTACTCAGCCCAAGGCATAGAGAATCGGAATGAGAAACACCTGCATCTGCCCTGCTAGGTCTCAGAGAGGGAGGATGGAGAGATGAAAACAAAATAATGAAAACATATCACGGAAACGGGCAAGCTCTAGGAATCATGGGTGTGCTGGGGAAGTGGGCTTCCTGGCATCATTCAGAAGTCTGTTCAGATCTCCCACACAGCAGGATCTACTTTGACTGCACCATCCAAATAGGTCTTCTGTCTCGGGCACACGTTCCAGCTTGCTGTCCTGTCTAAAGGCAGGAACTGGGGGCACATGAGCCAAGGATCAACATCAGCACACACGCAAGTGTAGGGCTGCTAGGTAGCAACCCTTGCCAGCAGGAATCAGTACTTGACTGAAGATCACTTGTTTGTGCCTATCCGTTGTGCCTGTTAAACGTAAGCTCCAGGAGGGCGGGGACAGTGTCTCCTCAGTCTTCATCCCCAAATTGCCTTGAACAGTGAGCCCAAGGTACTTGCTCAGTCAACATGTTTGAGGGCCCCAGTGCTAAGAACCATTCCAGGTGTTCTGCCCATTTTTTGTTTGTTTTTAGTGTTTTTAAGTTTGTTTGTTTTTTTAATATTCTATCTCTTAATGGCTGTGCTGGGTCTTCATTGCTGCAAGAGCTTCCTCTCTATTTGCAGGGCTCAGGCTTCTCATTGTGGTGGCTTCCCTTGTTGCGGAGCACAGGCTCTAGGTGTGCTGGGCTTGGCAGTTGCGACTCCCAAGCTCTAAAGCGCAGGTTCAGTAGTTGTGGCCCATGCACAGGCTTCATTGCTCAGTGGCATGTGGGATCTTCCTGGACCAGAGATCGAACCTCTGTCGCCTCCATTAGCTGGTGGATTCTTTACCAATGAGTCTCTAGGGAAGCCCTAGGCATTCTTGCTTTTAAACACATTCGCTTGTCTAATCCTCCCAACCACCTAGTGAGGTAAGTTTGTTAGTTATCTGTTGCTTTATGACAAATCATTCCCAGATGGAATGGCTTCAGAGGACGATATTTATTCTGTCTCACAGGTCTGGGGTTCAGCTGGGCCACTTCTTCTGCTGATCTCGCTTAGAGTTTGATGCAGCTGCATTTTGCTGGGAGATTGGTCATGGCTTCAATTCAAATGGATACATCCTCCAGATTTCCCAATCACTCGCCAATCTAACCTGGAGTTCCCGAGAACATGGGGTCTGGGATCCCAGAGAAAAGAAGCAATTGCTGAAGGCCTGGACTCAGAAGTCCCAGGTCATCACTTTCTTCCTGTTCTACTGGCTCAAACAAATGCCAAGGCTAGTCCATCCTTGAGGAGAGGGACCTGGACATCTCTTTTTGATCTAAGGAGGGACACAGGTTGGGGGAACCGTGTTTGGAGACCACCTACTACAGTATTATTAGCTGGCTTTCTAGTGGTAGAAACTGAGGCTTGCTGCTGCTAAGTCACTTCAGTCTTGTCTGACTCTGTGCGACCCAATAGACGGCAGCCCACCAGGCTCCCCTGTCTCTGGGATTCTCCAGGCAAGAACACTGGAGTGGGTTGCCATTTCCTTCTCCAATGCATGAAAGTGAAAAGTGAAAGGGAAGTCGTTCAGCCGTGTCCAACTCTTAGCGACCCCATGGACTGCAGCCTACCAGGCTCCTCCGCCCATGGGATTTTCCAGGCAAGAGTACTGGAGTGGGGTGCCATTGCCTTCTCCAAGAAACTGAGGCTTAGAGGGATAGAAACATGTGCCCCAAAGTGACAAGGAAGTAGGAGAGCTAGGATGTCAGCCTGGAACACTCTTGCTTCACCTCCAGTGTTCTTTGCTAAATAGTGACTCTTCTCAACAGCCCCTCCTCCACCTTGTGGGGCAGGGCTGATATTGTCTCCGGCTTCCCCTCTGTTCTTCACTTTGCAGCATACTGACCTGGGTTTGGGGGGTGGGGGTGGATGGAAAATTATAGATCTGGGATTTCATCCAGCCCCTACAACTTATTAACTGAGAGACCTTGAGCAGATTTCTGCACCATTCAGAGTGTCTCTTCTTTATCTGTGAAATGGGGCAGTTCTGGTATCTACCACACAGGATTGTGGGAGGCTTAATTGGGACTCTGTATATTAGGCACACCATCCAATGTGTGGTATCTAGTCATCATTCAAAGAGTGACAGTTTTAAGATGCCAAAGGTCTCCAGATGGACCCCAAATGAGCCTTCACAGACTAGTTTCATAATTGTATTTAAAATGTAAGAATCCCCAGATGGATTGAGCATACACCCATGTTTACTGTTAATTCAAGGATACATTCTGAGAGCAACAAAAATGCTTTCAAGGACTGGCTTGTTATAACAATTCATCACGCTTTTCCCTGCAAGAATCTAACTGGCATTCTGACTTCGTGTTCCTATAGGGATTTTTTTCATCAAGATTAAAAAAAAGAAAAAAGTGAACAGAATTCTATACAGAATTCTATACTGTGAAGCTAGGATTTAAGATAGACAAAAATCTAAGTTACCAACAGAAAGCTACGGAGAAACAAAAAAACAAATACCCCCTGAGGGCCCTTGTGTCTCATCCTTGACTCACTGGATTAGTCAGGACTCTTTGGGTTATTAGAGGTGATGTGCCCACACGGATTCCAGCCAGCTTAAAACAAGAGGGGGGCATTTATGGTCAGGCTCGGCTGGATCCAGGAGCTTACACAGCATTGTCAGAAATCACCGTCTCCGTGCTGAGACCTGCTTCTCCCAATGGTCTCCTCTTCCTCTTCTGTAGTCAGGTTCCTTCCTGGACAGTCTTTTGTTTTGCTTCTAGTTCTATCACTCCAAGAGTCAGGCAGTTTCTCATCCTGTTCCTTATTTAAAAATTCCCAAGATTTAGAATTGGTATAGGTTGGGCCTATGTGTGACATGACCCATCCGAGTCCCAGAGAGTGGATTCTGGTTGTCTAGCCTACCTCAGGGCTGGCCTCTATGGCCCAGGGCTGGGAATTCTGGGATTACTAGTTGTGCGGATTGAGGAACAGTTCTGCAGGAAAAGTGGGAATTTTTAACAAGTTCTCCTGAGGGACGGTTCCAATATAGCCAAGCTATGGGTTTACTAAAACCTCTGCTGGAGGGGGGGGGAGGGGGGAACCTTTTGTTAGCATGAACACTGCCCTTGTGTTGCTTGTGGCTTGGGTGGCGGGCATTTTTCTATCGATTATTCCTTTGTGCCCTACTTGCTGTGTTTATTTGTGGATATTTATTTTCCTACCAGTATCAGGAAATGCTTGAAATAAGCATATAACCGTTAACCAAAGTCCTAACTTAACACCTAAATGTCACAACATGTATTCCACAGCCCCTGGATTAACTAGCAGTCACCTTGTAAACCAAAATTTGTGAAAAATATTATATTTCTTTTATTTGTCCCCAAAAGTTTCCATTGTATACCAAAAAATAGAGACAGTGTTCCTTTTTGGGGAGAAGAAGTTTCTACTTTGGGTCTAAACCAAATAAAATAATATTTAAGGAAACATTAAATAAATTATTTATCATGTTGGTCAACGTTTTGGGGAATATAGCTTAGATAAACACATTTTTAAGGTCAGCCACTCTAAGGGCTGGGTTTTATAAAAACAGCCTCCGAGGAGCTTTAATAAATCTGAAAAGAAAAAAAAAAAAAAAAAATCAAGCACTTGTTTTCATTACTGAATCATTTGCTGTTGCTGAATAATGGTCATTCAAGAAGGAAGCTTAACCAGGAGGCCCTGATAGCCACGCTGGGAAACTCTCATATTATGAAAAATCTATGTTGATGGTAAGCACAGTTGGCCATGCTTGGATTTCTGTCAAAGCAGTCCAGTCCTTTGGTTGCATTTTAAATCAGATAAATGGACAGAGCTGGGTGATTTGGGTCATAAAATTGTCAAATGAAGATAAATTCATTCCTACTCAATGGGAAACTTCAGAGTAGACTCAGAATATACGTAAGTACAAAATAATGTGTTTCTATTCCCTTAAAATAAACGGTGACCAGATTCATCAAGTGTGTTTAACTCACCTCCTGGGTCTTCCATCTTTTCAAATTGCAGCCCAAGGCATCTTGAGGGCTCATTTCTACTCCTAAATGGCATTCCGCAGCCAAAGGAAGGCAAGGGATGGAGAAGAAAGGATGTTTGGATTTTAAGAAATGGCAGTGGAAGAAGTGAGAGCTCTAATGAAGAAGTGGGTGGGAAGAGCCGCCGAGGGGAGGAGTGAGGGAGGGAGGGCGATGGGAGGAAGAAGAAGGAGCAGAAATGAGAAAGGCAGAAAATCTGCCTTTGCAAACACTGGGCAGAGACCAGCTCGGAGGCACTGTTCGCTTAGCTGTGGTTTCATTTTTGTGTGGTTCCTCATTTGTCTGAAAATTGATGGGCTCTCATGACCTCTTCCTATCGATGCAAGAAGGCAATATCTCTAGATGTGCCCCAAGACCCGCCTTGGTCTTGAAAGGAAAGCTGGGGCCAGGAATGAGCCTGGAGGTTCTGAGTCTTGTCTCTTCCAAGGGTGGAACCTGCAGCAGAATTTCATGGCTTCAAAAAAGAAGATGCTTTCTGTTTCTCAGCAGGAAGGCATGTCACTGAGGAGCTGGAGGAGTTGAGCGTACATTACCATAAAGTGCCTCAGGGCTTGAAAGTTCAGGAGAAGAGAGCCTGACTAAACCACATCTGGGGCTTGAGGTTTTATTGAACTGGTAATGAAAATAATCTTTGCAAAAATATTTTGAAAATATTTGATAAACACAGACTGAAGCTGCTGCCTAGATGCATGGGGGTAAAAATAGCCCTGAGTTCAGAGTAGCAACCTGGGGGAAACCAGCCAGTCCCTGGTTGAGGCACAAAGCAGAATGATGGGAAAGACAGGCTTTAGAGCAAGGCAGAAGCGAGCCCAAATCCCAGCTCCGCCACTTGTTAGCACTATAACCACGTGTTACACCCATCTGGGCCTCAGTGGCTTCATCCATAAAATGGAAATGAATATTCCTCCAGTGGGCTGCCATGAGGTCAAAACAAGGTAAGTTGTATGGAAATGCTGTTCTTCTAGATTGTCAAAATAGTCATTGCCTTTTCTACATCCGTTTCCTTGCGACATCCCATTAAGAGGTAGAGTCGATTTCTCCACCTCTCATATCTTGATTAGCCATGTGACTTGGAGCATTAGCAAATGTGAAACAGGCAAAGACTTGAAAATTGCTTGCCTATTGGAGGTTTATCTCTTTTGTTGCGCTTGGAACCCTGGATCTGGTATTCAAGTGCAACTGAACTAGCCTAGTGGAGGATGAGAGTCCACATGGGTGACCAAGGTAACCCAGCAGACAGCCTGTCACCTGCCAGATGTGTAAGAGAAGGAACGCTAGATCACCCAGCTACCGTTCCTTCTATCAGCTAACTCCAGAAGCAGGGGAGTGACCAGTCATAGAGATCAACTAAGCCAGCTCAGAGCAGAGGACCAGCCAGCCAGCCCCCAAACTTGTGAGCTAAATAAAAAGTTGTCATTTTAAGTCACTAAGTTTTGGGGTGACTTGTTATGCAGCAAAAGCTTAATAGGCTCTATTATTGATGATTTAATCAATCAGACATTTAAATTACCTGATTTTTGTTCAAAACAATTTCTGTCTGTAGAGATAGACTGGGATATGGCAATCCTTCTGGTAGCTATTTTGTATAGTCACATGGCTTAGGATTAATTACAAAAAACAAGAAGATTTAAGATATCAATAAGGATTTTTCTGGAAGTATTTTAAAGTCTTTCCTCCCATCATATTTTAAAAGCTTGACATCAACATTCTTTAAGCCAGAATAACGTATAAAGCAAACACCAAACACTGAAGCTCACTGAGGAGGTTTGATTGTAAGACTGGTGGAAACAGAAAGTCACTCTCAAACAGTTCTGAAACTCTTGACCCAGGGAACCAACTGGAACCAGAAGAAATGAAATGGAACTAAAACGGATGAAACTGGATAAAAGGGAGGTCAGTGCCTGGGAACCCATCTGCATTCTTTGGTGGGAGTGATAGGCTTTGCCAACCATCCAACTGTAAAGGAGATAAAAGAATTTATGGACCAAAGCAAAATGAATTATCCAGATAATTTAGGCCAACTGAGCACTCTCACCTGAATTAACCACTGAATTTTAGCCAAAGTGTGTCTGATGGCTTCTGTTATCTAGACAGCTGTCTCATTCTTCCGTTTTCCTTGGAATTTGTGTTCTCTTTTGCATTCCAACAGCCTTTTATTGCCTACATTCTTATTCCAGGTTGTTGCTTTCTGAGGTTTTGATGGTAAAAAGCATGGATAAGTTTTGGAAGCAAAATTTTGGCCTGAAGACCACAAAGCATTTGTTCATTCAACAGATATTTATTATTCAATTATTTGATGCCAAAGACAGCACTAGGCATTGAGGATGCAACAGTGATTCAAAGACAAGATACCTTGGCTTACAGTTTAGGTTTAGTGAGAGAAAAGGACACGCCTTTTCTATAGATAATAATAGAATAGAATGTGAGAAGTGCTGTGATTGGGCAAGTACAGGGCATTGGAGAATAAGGTACCCAACTCAGACTTGGGCTAAGTGGTCAGGAAGCACATCACAGAGGAAGTGGTACCCAAGATGAAAGATAAAGGACAAGCATTAAGTAGTGTGAAAAAATAAGGGAAAAAGTGTTACAAACTGCTGCTAAGTTGCCTCGGTTGTGTCTGACTCTTTGCAACCTTATGGACTGTAGCCCACCAGGCTCCTGTGTCCATGGAATCCTCTAGGCAAAAATACTGGAGTGCGTCACCATGCCCTCTTCCAAGGGATCTTCTCGACCCAGGAATCGAACCTGGGTCTCTTATGTCTCCTGCATTTGCAGGCAGGTTCTTTACCACTAGTGTCAGCTGGAAAGCCCTGTTACTGACTGAGAAAACAGCATTACATGGCTCAGCCTGAAAGAGTATTGTGGAACTAGAACATTCAGCATGGCCAAATGTTTACATTAGAACCAAGTCGTCTGTAGAATCTCAGTACCATTGAATGAAATAATGCATGTGTGTGATGCCATGGACTGTGGCCCACCAGGCTCCTCTGTCCATGGGATTCTCCAGGCAAAAATACTGGAGTGCGTTGCCATTTCCTCCGCCAGGGGATCTTTCCAACCCAGGGGTTGAATCTGCATCTCTTATGTCTCCTGCACTGGCAGGTGGGTTTTTTTTTACCACTAGTGCCGCCTGGGAAACTCGAATGAAATGATGATGTACGCTAAACCATGGCCAAAGCCTGGCCATGACCAGGGTTAATTTCAGGTGGTTATCCTGGTTGGTGCTTTTAATAGCTGTGTCTGTGTGGCCAGAGAATGCGCGAGTGGAAATGGATTGGCTGGCTAGCTAGTGCTGTGAATGGAGGCTGACCCAAGACAAGTGCATGTCCCTCAAGATTAATCCAGACTCTGCAGCATCTTCTTCCTACTTCCAACCAGTTGAGACATAAGAGGAGGGTAAAGAAAAAAGAAAGAAGTGGGTCAACCTTCATCTGTAGGCCTGGCTGGGGAGGATCCGCTTCCAAGGTCACTTATGTGGTTGTTGACTGGATTCGGTTTCTCATGGGCTCTTGGACTTAGAGTCTCAGTTCCTTGCTGGCTATAGTAGCCTGCTTTAAAAAAAAAAAAAAAATCATGCAGACCTCTCCATCAGGCACTTTGTAACCTGGAAGCTGGCTTCTCTTAGAACTAGCACGTGTGAAAGTGAGAGAGGGGATCTTGGAGGTGGCATCTCACCATTTCGGCTATACTCTGCTAGTTAGACATAAGTCAATAAATCCAGTCCACACTCAAGGAAATGGGATTATATTGTACAAGGGCGTGGTTACCAGGAGGCTGAGATTGAGGGAGGTCATGTTGTTGTTGTTCAGCCTGACTCTTTGCAACCCCATGGGCTGCAGCATGCCAGGTGTCCCTATCTTTCACTATCTCTTGGAGTTTGCTCAAAATCATATCCAGGAGGTCATCTTAGAGGCTGCCCAAAATAGCCCCAAACAAAGGAAATGAAGTGTGTATGTTCACCCTTTCCTTTCCTCCTCTCCTCTTCCTGTAAAGACTAGTAATACTTATTCTGTAAAATTTTTAAAGGATGAAATAAGGGAAGAGTTGGCAAGTGCTGAACACACACTGGACCACACTCAGTGATGGGTATTGAGTGGGGAAGCATATACTCTTTGTTTATATTTAATATATCCATGGACTACTGTCACACATGATCAGCCTGTTGAACTTTGTGAATGAATCAAGTCTCATGGAAAGCTGATTTGACTTTTTTTCCCCCACACACAATCATTAAGAGACATGGACTGAGAACAACAGTATACCGTGGAGAGGAAGAAGCAGCAGATAAATGAGATCCAGGGCTGATGGGTCTCATCAGAGGATAGGCCACTCTCTGTTTTGATGTTCTAGCAGGGATAAACTTTTGCAATTTGTATACTGCCTCAGAGCAAACGGGAGTCACTGATCTTTGCTGAACAGTTACTGGATTTCAGGCATTGTTCTAAGCATGTTTCATGTGTCCTTCCATCCTTGGACAACCTTAGGAGGTTGATGCTATTACCAACCCACTGTAAAGCTGAGGAGGAAGGAACTTGCCAGAGCTTGTACAGCTAGGGGTGCATGTGTGCATATGTGTACTCAGTTGGGTCTGACTCTTTGTGACCCCACGGACTGTAGTCCACCAGGCTCCTCTGTCCATGGGATTTCCCAGGCAAGAATACTGGAATGGGTTGCCATTTCCTCCTCCAGGGGATCTTTCTGCTCCAGGAATTGAACCCAGGTCTCCTACGTCTCCTGCACTGGCAGGTGGATTCCTTACCACTTGAGCCACCTGGAAAGCCAGTAAGGAATGAGGGTATGGTATTAAATAATTCCAGAAATGGTAGTTACTCCAAAACTCTGTACCAGACTGTGCTGCATGGGCCACAATGTCTGTGGTTGATTTTGTGGACTTCTGATTGACTTGGCACAATCTTTTGCCCCAATAAGGTATTGACAAGCCACACCCATTTATTTTGAGGATGCACAGCCCTTAGGCTCCCTGTCAGGTTTCCTTCCAGTTTGCCAAAGATCTTGGGAAGTTCCTTTCTTCTGACTGTTGTCGGAAGAACACACATCTTGCCTAGGGTCTCCGAGGCCCTGGATTTACAGCCCCCAACCCCACCCCACTTAGGTGGGAACATGATTACACAGTGATCTCCATCTAAGCAAGGGATGAGCCAGAGCAGAAGGTGGGGAGCACACAACTGCTCATGGCATCCCCTCATTTTTTACAACGTATAATTGATTATTTTTCACTTCTCAGGCCAAAAGAACTTTCCTCTTAGGTTTGCTTTTAAGTTAATGCATTCGGGCCTCCCTGGTAGCTCGATGGTAAAGAATCTGCCTGCCAATTCAGGAGATGGGGGTTCCATCCCTGGGTCGGGAAGATCCCCTGGGGAAGGAAATAACAACCCACTCCAATATTCTTGCCTGGAAATCCCATGGCCTGAGGAGCCTTGTGGGCTACAGTCCATGAGGCTGCAAAAGAGTCAGACATGACTAAGCGACAGAACACCAACAGTATTTTTCTTTGCTTACTTCCCTTCACAAAAACCTGCTTTATAACTGCTGTAATCAGAAATGTGCACTGGAGTTGGGAGCGAGATAAGATTTTACAATTTGGAAAGAGTTCCAACATGTTTAGAAACCACTGACAAGAGAACAACTGTTTCTACCCAGGATATTCAAAGCTATGCCAGGGAAGCATTGAATAGAATAGAAATCATGGAAATATGGAGGGCAGTGAGATAAAAACAAGGACTGTAATTAACATGCAAAAGAAGGTTGGAAGAAACCCCACTGAAAATGTTGGCATCTGGCAGGTTTCAAACTCAAGGATTAAAATCTCCAAGTTAGGAGAGCACTTTTTGGTTTTCCAGCAAGTTCCTCTAGGGGCAACAATTTTCAGGGAAAGGTAGCTTGTAACACTGAACATAGTATTAACATAGCAGGCTGCTTGCCCAAACTTACTTTATTTTCATTTGCATTATTGGTTTGAAAACTCCCCTGGGTTCATGATCCATATCATGTTGGCACATGTCCTCCTAGAAACTGAAATGCTGAGCCTGCATTTTTCTCTGTTTTACTTGACTTGGGAGAGACCCAAAGAAATTTAGGTTGCTACATGAACAGTGATAAAACACTCAGCTTTTCTCCTCAATAGATCATTCCCCCTGGGGAGATATCTGGGGGGCTAGATTCTTTTCAGTTGAAACCCAAGAGCATTAGTGGTTATTCAAAAGCCTCCCTGATATGCGTATGTATGTATATGTATCCAATGCATGTGTGTGTGCAAGTATATACACATAGGTACACATTTTTTTTTGCAAGAGAATTGCAGGAAGAGGTCAGTTATAATCCCATACAAATTTGGATAAGGGCTGATGAGATGCTTCTAATGGTGAAGGCCAGATCTATTGGTATGATGTTTTTTCAACCATACTTGCAGCTGTGACTTACTTCTACACTGCTAAGTCAGGCAAGTGATTTGGCATGCCTATTTTACACAGGAGAAAACGGAGATCTGCCTTGAGCCATAAATTAGAGGACGGAAGACAGAACTGGGACTCTTGACTCAGTGACCTTAGCCTCTATCTTCAGTTCTACTTCCCTCTGACTCTGAATGTCCTGTACTGGAAAAGAAAAAGGCATCTGTGTGATCTCTCAAGGAAAGATCCCAATCAGTATAAGTCGATCAAGTTTACTGCCCGCAGCAAGGCTGGAAACAGACAAGAGAAATCTCCCTCCCAGGCTCTGCTTCAGCCCAGAAGAGGGCCTCAGAGTTTCTGCAATGCAGCCATCATGCATTGTTTCAGAGCGAGACAGAGACAAGGGTGACTGCTGGCCCCCCCTGGTCAGAACTAACCTCTAGCCCATTCCCCACCATGGAAGACATTTCTTTCATTCCCCACCATGGAAGACATTTCTTTCCCGGTTGCCTACAGCAAACTGAGTTACTGATAGGAAGT
Source organism: Cephalophus harveyi (assembly GCA_006410635.1). Taxonomy (NCBI): domain Eukaryota; kingdom Metazoa; phylum Chordata; class Mammalia; order Artiodactyla; family Bovidae; genus Cephalophus; species Cephalophus harveyi. Next base: position 18,777 of record SJYT01013042.1, read on the forward strand.
TACCACCTTCCCCCATGCCATTCTGGGAAGTCTTGGCAAAGATCTAAGTCAGGGTGCCCACTTCCCGTATGGAAGCTGAGAGGATGGGCTCCATCCTTAGCTGCCCAGGCAGAAGGGCAGTCAGATTCTCCCTCCTGCAGCTTTGAATAGAAGCTTTCCCAGCGGGTACTGCCGACTGTATCTCCAGCATCCTACTTCCTAGGCCTGTCTGGGCAGGAGACTTCCCGGGGAGCAGAGAGCTCTTCCTGCTTCACCATACTCCCCAGCCTACTCAGAAGAGCCAAGAGTGGGTTTCTTGGATGGCTTTGTTCTGCTGGTGGATCTCTGCCGGTCTTCGTGGAAGTCGGAGGTGATATTGGAAGCTGGAGGATATGGAAGGACATCTGGATGGTAGGAACGGCCTGAAGAAAGGCCTGGAGGTGGGGAAGGAATGAGTCTTGTTTGGAGCAATATATGTATTGGAGGGCTTTTCTGGTGACGCAGATGGTAAAGAATCTGCCTGCATCACAGGAAACCCAGGTTCGATCCCCGGGTCAGGATGATTCCTTGGAGAAAGGAATGGCTACCCACTCCAGTATTCTTACCTGGAGAATCCCCACAGACAGGAGAACCTGGGGGGCTACAGTCCACAGGGTCGTGAAGAGTCGGTGACGACTGAGAGACTAACACTTTTACTGCTTTCATTTTTCACTTTATGTATAGGACTGTGTTGGAAGATAAAGCTGATGCACCAGATTGGCATCAGCCTTTGGAAAATCCTGACTGGACAGAAGGCAGGAAGAGGATGGGCATGTCCACAGTCAGCCCCGTTGGATCCTGCTCCATCCTCTGCTGAGCTCTGACAACCAACCTGGAATTCTGTGGATGGCCATTGCATTTCTGGAAGAAAGAGTGGACTATACTTTCCATTTCCCCAATGGGAGGCCAGGAAAAGCCTTGCAGTTCCTGTCAAATTCCACTTTATGAGTCACCCTGTGAGTTTTTTCCATTAAGATTATAATATCTCACCTCCAATTAAAATAAATAAATTTATGTTTAAAAAAAAGACTACAATATCTCTTCCCTTCCTCCACTTCCCGAAGTTGATGACCAAGTCCTGAGAATTCTACTCTCCAAATAACTCTGCTAATCATCACCTCTCCCTCTCTAAATCATGAGCCAAATCATCCCTCATCACATGCCTCCTGGCATAGTACACTTGGCGTTTAATTGAGCTTCTAGCTACAGAGGAACTGTTCTTCCTGTAATATCCTCATGATCCAGCCACCACAGTCCACCAGAATGGTCTGTCTAGAGCTCAGTCCCATGACACACTAGATATCCTTTAGGACTGACCACTGCCTTTGAATGTATCCGGTATCATGCATCTGACATGGAAAGCCCATTGATGTCTTGACCTACGATCACGCCTGCTTCCCGCCTCTTTTCACCACAAATCTCTTTCGTGTCACGTGTTCAGTGCCTCTGTTATTTCACACTTCCACGGCTTTATACCTTCTCTTCTTTCGACCTGTAATGCCCCCTTTTGCATATAGATTCCACTTAAGCACTCTTTCTCAGTTTTCTGGATTCTGCTTAAATATCATGGTGGACATGATGTCTGCTGCTGCTGCTGCTAAGTCGTGTCAGTCGTGTCTGACTCTGTGCAACCCCACAGACGTCAGCCCACCAAGCTCCCCCGTCCCTGGGATTCTCCAGGCAAGAACACTGGAGTGGGCTGCCATTTCCTTCTCCAATGCAGGAAAGTGAAAAGTGAAAGGGAAGTCGCTCAGTCATGTCTGACTCTTAGCGACCCCATGGACTGCAGCCTACCAGGCTCCTCCGTCCATGGGATTTTCCAGGCAAGAGCACTGGAGTGGGGTGCCACTGCCTTCTCTGGGATATGATGTCTAGCATTTAATAATCACCTTTCAAGTATTTCTTGAATATGGGTCTCTGGAAAACTTTGCTTCCTGCCACTTGGCCCTACCTACCCCTTTCTTCGGACTCCTAGGATTTTTCGTGTGTCTATGTCTCTACTGTTCAGTTCAGTTCAATTCAGTTGCTCAGTCGTGTCCGACTCTTTGCGACCCCATGAATCGCAGCACGCCAGACCTCCCTGTCCATCACCATCTCCCGGAGTTCACTCAGACTCACGTTCATCGAATCTGTGATGCCATCCAGCCATCTCATCCTCTGTCGTCCCCTTCTCCTCCTGCCCCCAATTCTTCCCAGCATCAGAGTCTTTTCCAATGAGTCAACTCTTCGCATGAGGTGGCCAAAGTATTTGAGTTTTAGCTTCATCATCATTCCTTCCAAAAAAATCCCAGGGCTGATCTCCTTCAGAATGGACTGGTTGGATCTCCTTGCAGTCCAAGGGACTCTCAAGAGTCTTCTCCAACACCACAGCTCAAAAGCATCAATTCTTCGGCGCTCAGCCTTCTTCACAGTCCAACTCTCACATCCATACATGACCACAGGAAAAACCATAGCCTTGACTAGACGGACCTTAGTCGGCAAAGTAATGTCTCTGCTTTTGAATATACTATCTAGGTTGGTCATAACTTTTCTTCCAAGGAGTAAGCGTCTTTTAATTTCATGGCTGCAGTCACCATCTGCAGTGATTTTGGAGCCCAAAAATAAAGTCTGACACTGTTTCCACTGTTTCCCCATCTATTTCCCATGAAGTGATGGGACCAGATGACATGATCTTCGTTTTCTGAATGTTGAGCTTTAAGCCAACTTTTTCGCTTTCCTCTTTCACTTTCATCAAGAGGCTTTTTAGTTCCTCTTCACTTTCTGCCATAAGGGTGGTGTCATCTGCATATCTGAGGTTATTGATGTTTCCCCTGGCAATCTTGATTCCATCTTGTGTTTCTTCCAGTCCAGCGTTTCTTATGATGTACTCTGCATATAAGTTAAATAAGCAGGGTGACAATATACAGCCTTGACATACTCCTTTTCCTATTTGGAACCAGTCTGTTGTTCCATGTCCAGCATTTCTTATAAAAGGTTGTAATTTCTAATTCTCTCATTAAGTGATAGACTTCTGGAAATATAGTGTGTGTGTGTGTGTTTGTGTGTCTGTGTGCTTCCCCACTACCCTGCCTCCATTCCTCCTTCCCAATAGCCTTTTCTTCTGAGAAATCTCACTCACTCTGTAGAGTCCCCAGTAGGCATTTTCTCTTGCTACCCAGGATGATCAAGCAGTGGTTGTATGACCTAAGTTTGGTTAACTGGACCCTTGACTGTATAGTGATGATGAAAGACGGGCTGGAGCTCCTTTCAGTGGCAATACCCAGGGGAGACCTTCCCCCTGAGACCTTATGATGGTTCCTGTCTATCCCTCACTGGATTCTGTGACTTCCTTTTCTATCCCTGGGTACCTCAAATTTTTCTTGCAGATCACTTTTTTTTGTTGTTAAGTTCATCAGCATTAGTTTCTGTTGATTGCAACCAAAATAAGGCACATGTTCTATCCTGGGCTCTCTGAGTTTCCCAGCAAGGTGAAACTCCATTTGCCCACCATGGAAACGAGCTTGTTTCTGTTGCTCCCTTTCCTCCTATTTTCCCCTGACCAGTATTTTCCGGGACCACATCCCAAAGAAACTCAAAGGTCTTCTTCTGGAGGAATGCACTAAAACAGCCCATAGTGGTAGCCCCAGTCCAGGGTCCCCAAGACTAGGCAGCGCTAGGCTCTACTGCTCCTGGACACCTTCATCCTGAGTCACTTTGTCCAAATTACAGAGAGACCAGCTCTCTTATTTGGTGAGAGACAAGCTCATCTTTTTAGGTCAGGCTGCATTCAGCAGTGGCCAGTATGTCCATGGATGGCCATCCCTGGCCAGCTGATCAACTCTAGCCAGAAGGGGAGAGTTATAATGCTTGCTGGTCAGACCACAGGGCTGGGGACAAGAGACACTTGAGTCTCAACTGGAGCTCTTTGCCTTTCAGGCAACTATCACCCAGGTGGTTGCACAGGAAAATTGACATGAAAGACTGCTTATTGGACATCAAATAATTATTTTCAAACAATTTTTTGATAGGCAAAAAGATTCAGAAACATATGAATTAACTTTCCGTTGAAATATACACTTGAATTTTAAAATTAACAGGCCATGTGCTTAAGAAGGGATTTTTCCTACTTTCTTTTGTCATGCCAGACTATTTGGAAAATAACTAAGAAATTTTTCCCAACACAGGCTAGGCTCACTCCTATGCCTTCCATCCCTTTACTTTAGCTTTTCCCTCGCACAGGGGTTAATTAATAAAAACGACATTTATCCAAGATGACAAGTAAGCCTGTGTTATGTGTGCGTGTGTGTGTGTGTGTCATGTGGTATTGGGGGGTACGTATGATCCTCTGCAAGATGGATCATTTGAGGAAGGCCTGCGGTGATCAGTGCTGTGATGACCAACACCCCAGGCTTCCATCCCAGCTGTCAGGCACACTGTGCTAAGCCCTGGGGAGACCCCCACCAAGTAGACACTGTCACTATTTCTCATTTACAGATCAGAAACTGAGGTGTAGGGTTGAAGGTATTTTTTTTGCCCATGTGTAAACAGCTAGGAAGTGGCAGAGCCAATCAGAGTTCTCCCTTTCCATCTTCAGGACCTTCCAGGTGATCCTACCCTCTCTGTGAGCTGTTGTTATTGCTGTTCAGTCACTCATTCGTGTCTGACTCTTTGCAACCTCATGGACTGCAGCACACCAGGCTTCCCTGTCCTTCACCATTACACGGAGTTTGTCCAAATTCATGTCCATTGAATCGATGATGCCATCCAGCCATCTTATCCTCTGTCGCCCCCTTCTCCTCCTGCCTTCAATCTTTCCCAGCACAAGTCAGCTCTGTGCTCAGGTGGACAAAATATTGGAGCTTTAGCTTCAGCATCAGGGTTGATTTCCTTTAGGATTGACTGGTTTGATCTCCTTGCTCTCCAAGGGACTCTCAAGAGTCTCCTCTAACAATACAGTTCAAAAGCATCAGTTTTTTGATGCTCAGCCTTCTTTATGGTCCAACTCCCACATCCGTACATGACTACTGGAAAAACCATAACTTTATCTTATATGGATCTTTGTTGGCAAAGTGATGTCTCTGCTTTTTAATATGCTGCTAGGTTTGTCATAGCTTTTTCCATGAATGGGGGCTCATAAAACCTCTCAGTTGGAAGAGACTTCTAATACCACCCCTTCATTTTATAAAAGAGGAAACTGAGGCCCAGAGAGGCAAAAGATTAAGCAAGATGATTATGCTTAGGAGTCTGGGTTAGACAGAATTTGTTAACCAGAGGCATTCATTGGGTTCCTTCTCCAAGTGTTAACTATTTGAAATATGCAAAGCAGAAAACCCTATCTCTAGCTGCTCAAGTTCCAGTGCCTCTACTGTTTGGATGGGAACAATTTATATTCTAAAAGTGAATCAACTTAATGGATTTAAGTCAAGGTCTCTGAAGAAGGAAACAGCAACCCACTCCAGTATTCTTGCCTGAAGAATTCCAGAGACAGAGGAGCCTGGCAGGCTACTGTCCATGGGGTCCTAAAGATTCAGACATGACTGAGGGACTAATACTTTCCTGAGGGAGAGGGATGTGTTTTGTCCCTGTCCAGGAAGCCAGGACGAGAAGGAGACCGTTGAGTTGGCTGTTGTCCTCTGCTCAGAGCCATAGCCACACAAAGACATTGTCTTGTCAAGGTCTGCAAGGAAGAGAAACCACTCAAACAACCCTAAGTCCCAAATGGAGAACTTTAATAAAAAACACAGGGGTTTCCAATGCAACCCAAGGAAGGAAATGCTGTGGAGCCCTAGAACCAGAAAGACATCAGATACTAGAGCAACTACTCTTTCCCTGGTCCAGTCTTGCTTGGGGCCTTGTCCCTGTTGACTGCAGATGGCTGTTGCAGCCTGAACTACAAGGACCCACTCCCCAGTGACAGAAAATCAATGTGTATATTGTTCAGGCCATTGTTACTGTGGATTTTCTATCATTCTCAGCAAAACCTAGTCCTTTACACTAGAGGACATTAAAGGAAGCAATCCTGGGGGTGTGCCCCATTTTCCCAATTTATAGTTAAAATGTACATGATGCACACACACACACACACACACACACACACACACACACCAGTCACCATAGACCAAGACTAGAGAGAAAGTTTCTTTGGCTTGCATTGCCCCTCTCTCACCTCTGCAGCAAGACCTATGGCTTCTGAATCTTCATCCATGCGGGCATTTGCAGTTCATTGAGGGATTATTTGGGGAGATATTCAAGATCTCTAGGGAGAATTTCCTGCTAATGGACAGATTCTTTTTCCTCTTAATGATAGGCGAGCTTCTAGAGAGCACTGAGGCCTTTGTTCTTTGTTTTCAAGGAGACAAACTGTTATTTCTTTCCTCTGAAGAAGCTTTCTTATATGGGTGAAATATCACGAATAATTAGGCCAAATGGCAATGCAAGTCCCACTAGAAATAATGCATCCATTATTTCATTTTATCCTCATTGTTAGAGCTTTTGCTTGATTTAAGTTGGTATAAAGATAGCTGTGGGTATTCCCTGCCTGAGAACTCTAATCCTGCTCTTTATGGAATATTTACCATCTCTCATTTGATTCTTCCTCTCTTGATTCATTGTTTCACAATTAAAAAGTCCTGATGCTACTTTGATCTTATGTAAAACCTCTGTAGTTCTGCAGATGCCTTGTTTCTTGGTTTCCCTTATGTCTAGGGGAAGTATCTGAGGGTGGGGTTCAAAAGCAAATGTGCTGTGGAAACTTTAGCCGTTCCCTAAATATGATGGAGGGGGTTCTTACAGAGTCGCCTGATGGTCCAAGTGAGTTAAGGAAGCCACTCAGATACCCAAGACCAAGGACAGGCCAGAGGATCATCTGGACCAGTGATTCTTTCCACAAGCTGACAGGTGTGGTCAGATGAGAAAGGTAGAGGGATCTGACCAGCAACTGACACCTCCGCCCCCACAACAAATATTTGTTGATGGATTAGAATGAAATGTATGAGATTTTTAAAATGAATATTGCCCATACAGACACTGCTGCTACTGCTGCTAAGTCACTTCAGCCGTGTCCGACTCTGTGCGACCCTGCAGACGGCAGCCCACCAGGCTCCCCCGTCCCGGGGATTCTCCAGGCAAGAACACTGGAGTGGGTTGCCATTTCCTTCTCCAATGCATGAAAGTGAAAAGTGAAAGTGAAGTTGCTCAGTCGTGTCTGACCCTCAGCGACCCCATGAACTGCAGCCTACCAGGCTCCACCATCCATGGGATTTTCCAGGCAGGAGTACTGGAGTGGGTTGCCATTGCCTTCTCCAATACAAGACACTGCTGCTGCTGCTGCTAAGTCACTTCAGTCGTGTCCGACTCTGTGTGACCCCATAGACGGCAGCCCACCAGGCTCCCCCGTCCCTGGGATTCTCCAGGCAAGAACACTGGAGTGGGTTGCCATTTCCTTCTCCAATATACAAGACACTATGTGGATTAAATTCTGGAAAGGCAATAACATCAAAGTTATATGAAATCCAGCCCCAGTTCTGAACCCTGAGTTGTTACTTCTAAGGAAACCATTGTGATGTCATCAACCAATAATGGAGTAAAAGGTGAGCATCCACTGGGTGCTAAGTACTCACCAGATGTCATGGGTCCCATAAAAACAAAAGAGGCATTTTCTGCCTGGTGGGGCACCCTCTAACCTAGTCTCAATAAGAGAGTAATATAACAAGGGTATATTTGATAGGTTTATAAATGGTAAGAATGACTCCACCAGCCAGGACATCCAATACCAATGGGGCGGGGGGGACCAGCTAAAAGTCGTATCAGGAGGCAGAGATGAGAAGCATGGTTAAGGACTTCTTAGCGGTATTAGATCTCACGCCAGGTCATATGGGTGGACTTCATATGAGTACCACAGGTGAGATATAATATAATACAATACAGTACAATACAATATAGGTGATAGTGTTCTGAACCCACATGGACCAGGGATCAATCCTAACTCCTATACACACTCTCTGTGCCTGCAACCTTGACTAAATTACTTAACTTCTCTCCTGAGCCCCAGAGTTCTCATATAGAAAACAAGGGTAATATAAACAGAAGAATCCAAATCAAAGGATTTTTTGAGGATTAAATGAGACAAAACACATAAGGTACTTAGCTTACAGTAATGCTATTGGATCTTAGCTCTTGTCATGTAGTCATGATGTAGTAACAAGCCTTAAGCTAAAGGTTGTAGCAAACACACTTTCAATTAATCATCGATTCACTCAACAACTACTTATTGGGTATCAACTTTGGGGCCAGGCCCTGGGAATACAGTGATGAGTGGAAAAGGATGAAGGATTTGCTCTCACCAGGCTTATAGCGTAAAGGAGAGACACACATCAATCAACAATGACACTAATGAATGCATAAGCATAAACGGAGATAATACTTTACAGGAAAGAACCAGTTTTGTGAGAGCTACAGCCGAGGAACCTGACCACAAGAGCGGGTATCCAGGAAGGCTTCCCAGGTGAAGTGAGGATTGAGCTAACATCTGAAGAATGAGAAGGAGATTGCAAGGGGAGAGGAGAAGAGAGCAAGTTGCAAAGGCAGAAAGGCAGGCAGGAGGAAGACAGATGGGAAGGTAAGGTACAGTCCAGTGAGGGGGCAGGTAGTGGGAGGAGAGTTACACGTGGAACAGGGGGGTGAGGTGTCCAAGGGATAGTCAGAGAGTGGGGCTGGCAGAAGGACTCTTGAAGGTAGAGATGGGGCTGGCAGGAAGGAGGTATCTAAGCCACACTGACTGCTGGAAACCACATTAGGGATGTGGATCTTTTTTTATATGTAATTTTTACTTATTTATTTTTGGCTGTACTGGGTCTTCATTGCAGTGCAGGCTGTGCTCTAGTTGTAGCAAGGGGGGCTACGCTCTAGTTTCAGTGTGCAGGCTTCCCACTGCAGCGGCTTCTCTTGCTGCAGAGCATGGCCTCTAGGGCACGTGGGCTTCAGTAGTTGCAGCACGTGGGCTCAATGGCTGGGGTTCCCGGGCTCCAGGGCGCAGGCTCAGTGGCCGCGGTTCCTGGGCTCCAGGGCGCAGGCTCAGTGGCTGTGGTACATGGACTTAGTAGCTCCGTGGCATGTGGGATCTTATCAGATCAGGGATCCAACCTGTGTCTCCTGCAATAGTAGGCTGATTCTTCACCCCTGAGTCACCAGGGAAGTCCTGGGGATGTCCATCTTTAATCCTGAGTAGGGCACACACATCTGATTGGGAGTTTCAAGAAGTTCATCTGGAGGCATCTCTCAAAGGTCATCCTGCCTCCTCCTGCCAGCACATCATCTGAACCACTTACCTGGAGCCAAATCACACTGAGTTATGTGGAAGCTGCTTCTCCTGCTTCTGTCTGATCTTCCCACAGAGATCATAAGCTCTCGGGGGCCAGAAACATGTGCTCCAAGTGTTATGATGACTCACACAGAGTCTTAAAAACAGTAAATGCTTCAATTGAGTATATGTCTGAAGATAAGGCTAATGATAAAGAACTTGCCTCCCAATGCAGGAGCCTCAGGAGATGTAGGTTCAATCCCTGGGTCAGGAAGATCCCCTGAAGAAGGGCATGGCAACCCACTCCAGTATTCATGTCTGGAGAATCCCATGGACAGAGGAATGTGGCGGTCTACAGTTTATAGGGTCACGTAGAGTCGGACATGACTGAAGCAACTTAGCAGGCATGCAATGCAGGGCAAGTTCAGTTCAGTTCAGTCACTCAGTCGTGTCCAACTCTTTTCAACCCCATGGACTGCAGCAAACCAGGCTTCCCTGTCCGTAACCAACTCTTGGAGCTTACTCAAACTCATGTCCATTGAGTCAGTGATGCCATCCAACCATCTCATCCTCTGTCGTCCCCTCTCCTCCCGCCTTCAATATTTCCTAGCATCAGGGTCTTTTCAAATGAGTCAGTTCTTCACACCAGGTGACCAAAGTATTGGAGTTTCCCCTTCAGCATCAGTCCTTCCAATGAATATTCAGGACTGATTTCCTCCAGGATGGACTGGTTGGATCTCCTTGCAGTCCAGGGGACTCTCAAGAGTCTTCTCCAACGCCACAGTTCAAAAGCATCAATTCTTTGGCCCTCAGCTTTCTTTTTAGTCCAACTCTCACAATAGAGTCCACAGGGTTACAAAAAGTTGGACATGACTGAAGTGACTTAGCATGCAATACAGAGCAGAGCCTCCCTGTCCAAAGAAAGAACCAACCCTACTATACAAACTTTTAGGAAACAGGAAGATGTTTGCTTCCATACTTCATCAATCACTTTATTTGCATATGTGGCATATTACATAAAATAGTGTAAACACTGAGAAATATAATGTTCCCCAATCTTTAAAAAATAAAGTTAAGGTCATGGAATAATTGTATTCAGATTCTTCCTGTGCACTTTTGTCATTTCATCATCACCAAAGCAGTTTTTGAATCATTGAACATATTTCTCTATCACACATCACCTGCACTTCAAGTTGTTCAAAAAACGGCACTTTGAATCCATCTAAGATGCTGTTACTGAAAATTTTATTTTAATCCCCAGGAGGTTTTCTCATTTGTTCCCTGGGTGGATATTTATGATACCTAGAAGGTTACCACTTAAAATATGCATTTCCCCCCACTGCCCCGTAAAACGAATGTTGAAAGACTTGCTTTAAATACCTTCAATATTTTTAAATGATGAAGTCATACCTTCAAAAATAAATCCCATATCTGTGTTACGTATTTTTGTCTCTCTTTCTTCCCCTGGTGTAATCAGATGCGATCTCTAAGCCTCCCCCATCATCACCAAGATCATCATCATTGGTACAAGTCCTTTGAGGCTAATGTCTTCTGCAAAAAACTTTCTTTTTAAATTCTTTTGGGGGGCCATACCACGTGGCTTGCAGGATCTTCATTCCCTAACCAGGGATGGAACCAGGGCCCCCTGCAGGGGAAGTATGGAGTCTTAACCACTGAACCACCAGGGAACTTGCCCCCAAACACTTCCTGATATTCAAAATAAGGTAACTGAGAAAACATCAGGAATGAGAAACTTTGTAAGGACTTACATTATGAACCAGTTTGGGGGAAATACGTTGCCTTACAATCAGCTTTGTACAGTTATTACTTGTCAAGTGAAGATGCCTGCTTATCTCACCTTGTGGTCACGGTCAAGGGACATAGGACAGTGTGGAAACTTTTGCTGAGAGAAGTATTGTATAACCTTTGAGAATACATTTCATTTAGCTTACACCAGTGATTCTCAGATGGCCATTTTTGCCTCCCAGGGGACGTCTGGTAGTGTCTGGAGACAATCTCGGTTGTCACAACGAGGGGAAGGGTGCCACTGGCATCTGGGGGGTGGAAGTCAGGGAGTGCCAGTGCACGGTCCTAGGCCAGGTGGCCTGCATTAGGCTCACCTGAGGAAGATTTCTGGGCTTCACCGTGCCTGCACCTGTGTGTCTCTCCAGTTCAGGTTGCTGCTTAACCAATTGAGAGACCTATTTTTGTCACAGCAACTCATCACAGAACACTTCTTGGCTGATTTAGGAGAAGATAGTAGCATATTGTGAGGGCCAACTAGTCACCAGGCATAGTGTCATGATGGATTCTTGAAAGCCCAGGAACCCCTGAAAGTAGATACTCTCACGCTAATTTTCGCTCGGAGGAAACTGAGGTACAGAGAGGTCTAGAAATTGGCAGTGATGGAACCGGCATAGACTCTAACCTCACTGACTCCAGCACGCATGCCCTTGAAGCCACCCCACGCTGCCTGGATATCGATGGATTATGAGTGCCCTGGCTCGTTTCCAGTAATTCTCCAATGGACGGGGCCATTGCATTGCGCAGGAACCCCTTCCCTCAAAACCCCTCATGAATTTTTGGTCTTTAGAGTTTTGAACTTCTAAGATCAAAGTTTTGCCTGGCTGCAGGGCTTAAGGTACAGTGTGAGAAGAAAAAGTAAGGGAGCTTACGGGAAGACAGATCATGATCACTCCATCAACCTCCTCCGAAAGGTGAACCAAGGAGCCCCCCTACAAATCCCTCCACAGGCATCGTTTCACCGTTTACTCTTTTGGTTGCTCTTCACTGACAATCAACAATCCAGGGCTGTTCAGCGAGCACTTAGCGCTAGCTGGGGAATAGTCGAATAGTCATTTAGAGCATGTCATCCTAGACTTCTCAAAGTCCCAAGAAACATATCCTCACGCCATAAAAAGCTATGTAGTGCTGAACTCCCAGTCCTTCCCCTTCCCTCCACGTCCTGGATAAACACACAACTTGTCGCTGTGAGGGTTGGAATACTCTGCAGGTGTGGCTGCCTGCTTCCCCCCATGCGTGCTTGTGCGAGCTTCCAGCCGTGCTGTCCTCTACGGTGAATGCACCGGGAAGCAGAGAGATCGATCCATCATGAGACTCGAGTTAACCCCCTCTTCACGTCAATATCGGTCTCAGACAATTTGAACACATTTTTAGGAAAAACTGCCTCCCTCTTTCCACAGTGATCCTGATGGATACTGATGTTTTTATGATTATTAATAAAATCTCTGAGACAGAATTTTATGGGCACAGAGAGACTCTAAAACGTCATTCTTTGCCTCGGAAAATTGTGTATGTTAAGGGTGATGAAGGAAATTTTTAACAAGAATGTTTAAGTGGTCAGGGTGTGAAAGACAGAATTTTAAGTATCTGCTGTGGCTCCTTGTGACGCTGAACTTGCTTCCTGCAAAGGCCTTCATGGGATGTGTTTCCTGGAGGCAGCCCCCCGGCCCCGGAAAGTGACTGCCAGGAGAATGTCCCAGGGATGGTTTCTGTTTACCTGTGAGGCCAGGTGACTCTTTGGGAAAATGCATCACGGTTAACAATTCTCTGGCTTGGTTTTATATCAAGCTTTGCTTTCTCTGCTCTCTGCTCTGCTTTCTCCCTCCCCTCCTTCCTCACCTGTCCACTTATTCTGTCAACATTCTCTTCGGAGGTGCATGGATCTGTTCACCCAAACTCTGTAAACTCAGAGTGACTTACAAAGAAACCCCCACTCCTTTTGACCCTCCTAATGAGAAAGGGTTGAAAAAGAGGCAAACATGAGGAGCCTGCAGCGTGAACAAATATCGATAGACCCTGGATGAACAGGAAGGGCAGAGCGCCTGGCATCTGGCTGGAAGTCAGCTTCACAATTCATGCAGCAGAACATTCCTCGGCCAAGCCCAGAAAATGTAGCTTTGCTCAATGCAAAGGAAAAACCTGGCACTGTTTCCATGTGTTGTCTTTGCTGAAGCCAGGAGAGGAGCCAGAAGCAAGCCTGAGTGCTACCTGCAAATTCTCCAAACATTTCTGCTGCGTCCACCTCCCCCTCAGCTCCCAGCTTTAGGACTCCTATCAACACTGGATTTAAAAACGAGAATCCTGGATAATTTGGCCATCCCCAGCTTGGTTAATAAAAGGTGTGCCTTCAAAAATAGGAGCTGGATGGACAGGCAGCTAATTTTGATAACGAAGAGATTCGAAGCAACCACACAGCAGGGTCCTTTGCCTATAGTTCCACACTGGCTGTGTTTTTGCTTGGATTCCGTGTTTATTTTAGAAACTGTAAAACACAACACGCCAAATGGGTTGATTGAAATAGTACTGCTTCCTGGAGTCTAATAATCTGTTGTCTGTTACAGGAGGTTGTCCAGTGAGTGTTTGCTCAGTTGTAGGTGGGAGTTTTTTGGAGAACTGAGTTAACTGGAAGCTTTGAGTATTGTGATTCTGCTTCACGTCTGCCTGGGTATCCCTCTGTTCATGCGTTCACGCTTCTATTCACTATTTATTGGCTCTAGTCTCCTTGCCAATGTAGAGCTGGACTATATTTTGATCTGGAACATTGCTTTTTTAGCCAGTTAATATAGAGTATTCTCCCTAAAGACCTATCAAGGAAGTTGGTCATTTCAAATAATCCTGAAGAGAAGTTGAATTTTTTATGCAACATTTAGACCCAACAACATTCAGTTACTGGGTTTTAAAATGAATGTATTGAAGGAAGGAAAGGAGGGAGGAAGCAAGGAAAGGAGGGAAGGAAGAAGGAAGGAAGGGAGGGAAGAAAAAGAGTGAAGAAGGAAAGACAGATGGTTTGGTTTATGATTTTAAATTTAGACAAACTCTGAAGAAATACTTACCCTTTCTTTAAATAAATAAATACTGACTGCTAAGTTATATTGTTGAATTTTAAATCATATGATAAAGAGGTACTTAACCGGACCGTAAACAATAAAGATAAACATTTTTGCTCTCATGGGACTCCTATTTAAAAGTAGGAAAGACGGTTTTTAACAGAGCATGATATAATAGCAAATATGATAGCTGGTTTATTATAAAATTATAAATGTTAATTTTTGAATCACATTTACAAAAGTTGCCACTGAGCATGGTTATATTTGTCAATTTTTTATTGTCACTGTTGCTAAAAGAAGCCATTCACTAGTAACAGACTCAACACTGAGCAATATTTAGTGAGAACTGAAACAAGTCTCTGTTTTCAGGGGAGCTTTTGCTCGAGAGAAAAGTCCCCTCAGAGTATCAGTGAGATACTTCAGATAAACATTTAGATTTATCTCTAGCAAAGCAAGCAAGCTGGGGAGGAGGGAAGGGAAAAAAAGAAAGAATGTAAAAACCCTAAACCAGGACCCCCATGGCCGGTAAGAAGAACTTGGAAAGGCTAATCATTTGGGCTTTTAGCTGTTTTGCTAAGCTGTTAGTATTTGATTTTATCCAAGAGCAATTCTGGGTTTTAAGGCATCCTTCCTTGTTGCAAAAGAAACAGAAATTCAGACATTGAAGGAAACTGGACTTCGATTTTCTTCTTCATTAGAACCTATTTGGACCCCCCACTCCCCTTACTTTTTCATGCCTTTCCTTTTCGTTTCATGCTAACTCTTTAAGAAAGAAAATGAGGCACAAATCAAACAGCAGTGAGAACCTTGGGTGGGGGTTTTGCTAAATTTTGGGACTGCTTTTAGAAATACAACATAAATCTTCCTTTCCCCTTCATGAGCATTTTGGAGGCCCTATTATCAGGCCATCAGTAATGAGAAAGAGGCACAATGTTGATTTACTATTGTAGTTTAAATAGATTTAGAACCTAGCGACATCGTTTTGTTCTAATTTTTCTCTTTTTTCCTCAATTCACCGACTTCTCAAAGAAAGACTTTCCCAAAGTATCTGGCAGTTTACAGTGCAATAAGGTAAAGTGAGGAGAAAGTTTTGTTGCGGTTTTCTTTGTCCTGCTTTTTCCCCCACTTCAAGAGTCTGAGGCCCCATGGAAATCCTTGGAGTATGCTTGGCCAGTATGGACCACTGTAAATGAAACACCAATCAAAAGCATCATTGCACTGGCTCCTTCAGGTTCTAAAGCAGAAGAATGTTCTGATCACTGAAGCCATTTCAGGACCCAAAATTAGAAAGTAATAAAAAATATCACACTCTCCCTGGTGGGTAGTACATTTAATTGGTTCCTCAGCAGGAGGCCAGCCTGAAGTCAGAAACGCTTACTCTCTAGAACTCTGCTTTGGAAGGGCTGCCTGCAAACACCACCGAAGAAGTAAGCAATTGAGCCAGTGAAGGGAAACTAGGAAACCAGAGCCAAATGCAGAAACAAATAGCTCGGGGCTAGAAAGAATAAAGAAAAAATTGCACTAGCCCCAAATTTCCTTAAACACAAAAATTTGGGTGTCACCACACCAGACCAGATGGCACGTTTATGTGTTTAGATCAGCTTAGAGCAACATCGCTGTTTAGGACTGAAGTTATTCTTGGGATTAAATTCTGGCTGCAGGACCTACTTCGGGAGAAAAAGGACCATGCTCACAGAATCCTGACTGTTTGGGATTTGACTTAAAAGACTGGGCAGAGCCCTGATTCCAGCTTACTCTTGGCTAAAGCGCAGCTTTCTCGGCTGGTCTGGTTAAACGTGCCCTCCGAGTGAGAACACTGGGACTTGAGTTATCCGGAAGGACCGCTCGGCCCACAGAGCCTGATGCTCTGCTGCCACCTTCTGTCCCAGCCGTCACGCCAGGAGGCTGTTCAACTTTGGAAAACCTGGCGATTGCCCCCTCTGCCTTCCCTGCACATTTCCGAGGCATTAATGATCCCTCATGTCCACCTGGAGGCTCGAGGCTTTGGATCTGGCCTTTGGAAATGAGCTCAGCCAGAATGAACATCAGCTTGATTTCGTCCCCTTTTCCCAGATCTCCACGTCGCCATAGGTAGAGGGAGGGGTCTGGAAAACGAAGTGGAAGGCAAAGACAGGGCTTTTTGTTTTCAGACGTCAGCACACTCTTGTCTAAATCATTGCCAAAGACAAATGGGATGAAGTGGAGGAAAGGAAAAGTGAGATTGAATAGCAGGAAAAAAGCCCTGACAGCAAGATCTATCGCCCCGTGGAGAGGCGTCCCCAGGGGCAAGCTATTGGTAGAGATATTTAAAACCTGAGTGGACAAAACATTAGACCCTTCACTGCAGGGAACAATTCAACAGCAGCTCCTGGGACCTGACCCTTGTGAGCACAGAGGTCCTTCCCAACTGTAATTTTTTATGATTTCTCAATTGACTTCCCTTTCTATAAAAAGTATTCAGTTGCTGCTGAGGAATCCAACTGCTCTAACATTCGGTTTGAGGTGAGGATGTTTTCAGTATACTTTCATTTTTGTGCAGCATGAAAAATGCCTCTACACTCAATCTCTTTGAGCCAAAGGAAAGCAAAATTCAGATGATTAAGCCTATAAATGCGTATTTTAGCCAGGTGATGCAGGAATCGGCCCTTAACAACCAGCCAAGACACGATCAGAGCAGCTGCGGCTTTGCTGCACAGCCTTTAGCAAATGCTCATCCCTTCCAAGTCTCCAATTTTGTTGCTTGTCTCATCGGTCAGGATAATGATATCTGATGCCAGTGGTGAACATTTTGGAAGGACCGTGAGGCGGAAGAAATGGCTTAGCCTTGCCTCTCGCTGCTAACCATCCCATTGTGTGGATTTTATACTTCTCAGCTTGCAAGCTTGGACTGGGGGAGACAAGAGGGAGGAGAGAAGTGGGCCGAGTTGTGCGCTTTGCTTGCAGTCTCTTCTTTAGGGTGACTTGGTTCAGCCATCCAACCAGTAATAAGTAGGCTCCCATTGATGGCCAGATGCTGACAGCCTGGAGGTGGTGTGTCAGAGTGGAGGTGAACAAAGAGAAGAAAAGCAATGGGGTCCTTGGTGTAAGTCTCTCAGTGGCTTGTAGCTGTTCTTAGGGGAAGTTGAACATCCCGTATTTTGCAAAGCATCACACGATCTGGCCCCTGCCTGCTTCTTGGATCTCGCCTTAGCCCTTCCGCTGGGTCAACTTCTCCTTTCATGGGTGAGCCCTGTTCCCTCTCATTGCAGTGCCAGCTTGAGTGCTCAGCCCAACACCCAACTAGTCTTCCTCCCACCCTTTCACCCAGTTAATACTTCTCATCTCTTAGCTCCCAGCTGTAAGGTCACTTGGACAGAGAAACTTTCCCAGGCTTCCTGGCTCATGCCAGGTCTCTAGAGTGTTTGCTACTTTGGCCCTGTCCCTTCTCCATCAGAGCTCACGACACACAGACAGCTAAAGAAGCCAGGACTGGCTGTGGGGAGGAAGGGGGGCGGCGAGGAGGGTATCGCTGTCCGTCTTTCCCGTCAAAGCAAGCCCCAACAAGCAGGCATCTCGCCTGTCTTACTGACCTTGGCTCCCCAGAGCCTCCCCCAGGGCCTCATTCATAGAGCAGCTGTTGAATAGGTAAACAAATGAAAGGCTGAATTAATGAAGTATCAGAATGCTGGTGGGCTTCCCGGTGGCTCAGATGGTGAAGAATCCACCTGCAATGCAGGAGCCTTGGTTCCATCCCTGGGTCGGGAAGATCCCCTGGAGGAGGACATGGGAACCCACTCCAGTATTCTTGCCTGGAGAATCCCATGGACAGAGGAGCCTGGTGGGCTACAGTTCACGGAGTCACAAAGAGTCAGACATGACTGAGCAACTGACACTTTCACATCTGTACTTTTCTAGAACACTGGTGGCACAAAATACTATTGGATCACAGAAGAGAGAATGAATTCCACCTGGAATGGCTTCCTAGAGGAACTAACGGTTGAGCTAGGTATCACGGAGTCACAAAGAGTCAGTCATGACTGAGCAACTGACACTTTCACATCTGTACTTTTCTAGAACACTGGTGGCACAAAATACTATTGGATCACAGAAGAGAGAATGAATTCCACCTGGAATGGCTTCCTAGAGGAACTAACGGTTGAGCTAGGTACTTCTTAACCTTCTGATTCATGGAGATATAATCGACATATAACATTGTTCAAGGTGTACAGCAGAATGACTTGGCTTACATATATTGTGATTTAACAACCACAGTAAGTTTACTTCACATCTATCATCTCATATAAATACAAAAAAAGAAAAAGAAAAAAAAAGATTTTTTTTTTTCCTTTATGATGAGAACTTGTAATTTGTCCTCTCAGTACCTTGCATGCATGTTTGCTAAGTCATATCTGGCTCTTTTCGACCCTGTGGACAGTAGCGCACCAGGCTCCCCTGTCCATGGGACTCTCCAGGCAAGAATACTGGAGGGGGTTGCCATGCTCTCCTCCAGGGGATCTTCCTGGTCCAGGGATTGCAACCTGTGTCTGTAACATCTCTTGACTTGGCAGGTGGGTTCTTTAGCTTTAGCACCGCCTAGAAAGCCCCTTAATACCTTGAATGTCATCTTAAGGAAAAACTTACGAGTTTCCTCGTAAGAGGAAGGGCCTAGGGCCAGTTCCTACAGGGTTCACCCTCTAGCCAGCCTAGGAAAAAGCCACCTCTTAATTTCTTATTACAAAATAATGCCTATTGGTGGTAAGAAATTCAAACTCTGCTGAATGTACAAATACTACAAATTACTATCCTTAATTTCTGTCCACATGCTTCAGGTTTCACTATCAGTCACACTAGGTGTTCCCTTCTTCCTGTCCAGACTTTTTATAAAAAAAAAACACCTTCCTTCCTCTCCCGTATGAAATTATTTTAAATAAAGTTTTATTCCACCGAAAAAGATATATCTGTATTGTCCAGGGAAGAGCTTGATTCCTTCTTTCACTTAATTAGCATCTTGGGCAAGCCTGGAGGACTTTGTAGACTTCTGCTTATTTCCTCCTAGCTGAGGTGGATGTCTTGGAAGAGATTTTTACATTGTTGCAATAAAGCAGGTCTGGCCTGGATGTCCGACCTCTAAAAAACAGAGATTTTGGTCTGGAGAGAACTTTTCATAGGTACAGTCACTATTGGGTTCTATTACAAACATGATTGAAAAACAAGATGTATCAGGAAATCTGAATAGAATGCATTACTCTTAATGATCCCCGAGTTCAGGGATCTGATGTATGCTGAGTGTCTGGCACTGGGCTAAGTGCTTTACCTGTGTTGTTTCATTGAATCCTCATGAGAACCGTGCAAAGGGGATCTTATTATTATCATTCCTATTTTGCAACTAAGGGAGTTGAGAGTGAGAGAATTTCTGTATCTTTCCCTAGGGTCAGCAAAACAACATCAGATCTGGGACTTGAAGCAGACAGCCTGGGAGGAGAGCCTGCAAGCTTCCCCACCGGGCTACTTTGACTTCTGCCAAGTCTAAGAATGGGAGACGTGGACTCGGAAGGCTTAGCTCTAGTTCTTGTTGTTTTTGTCACTAAGTTGTGTCCGACTCTTTTCTGGCCCCATGGACCGTAGCCCGCCAGGCTCCTCTGTCAGTGGGATTTTCCAAGCAAGAATGTTGGAGTGGGTTGCCACTTCTCCCAGGCATCTTCCTGACTTAGGGATCAGATCCTTATTTCTTGCTTGACAGGAGGATTCTTTACCACTGAGCCACCTGGGAAAGAGATCAAACCAGTTCATCCTGAAGGAAATCAGCTCTGAATATGCACTGAAAGGACTGACGCTGAAGCTCCAATACTTTGGCCACCTGACGCGAAAAGAGCTTGATGCTGGGAAAGACGGAAGGCAAAAGGAGAGAAGGGCAGCAGAGGAGGAGATGGTTAGGTAACCTCCACGACTCAATGGACATGAATTTGAGCAAACTCCAGGAGACAGTGTACTCAGGGAAGCCTGGCAGGCTGCAGTCCAGGGGATCACAAAGAGTTGGACACGGCTTAGTGACTGAACCGGAACCACAACAGGGCTGTTTGGGATGTAAATGGAATCCTTTGTGGAGGTATTTGGTCAACTCTAGCACATTCTAGCATCTTAATGAATGTCTCTTAGCTGATTTCACATGGCGCGCTTCAAGACAGTTCAAGTTGGCTCAGAATGCTGCTGAATGAGGAATCACCCATATCAAAGTTGGAGGTGGGTGGGAGTCAGGGTTCTTCCTGCCACGCTGTCCACTCCAGCTCTCGTCCCCATTGTCCCCACCTCCAGCTCCATTACTGATGTAGATTGTGCCCATTAAAAAACAAAACAAAGCAAAACAATCATCTTACTGTCTTTAACAAGTAATTTATGGTTACTGTGAAAAGTCCAAAAGTTCAGAAAAGCAAAAATGGCTCTATTTTTAAAATGTTCACCTCTTTGTTTTCAAGGTTACTTAATCCTTTGGTTCTTGGCATATGGGTAACAAAATCTGTATT
Organism: Cephalophus harveyi; assembly: GCA_006410635.1. Taxonomy (NCBI): domain Eukaryota; kingdom Metazoa; phylum Chordata; class Mammalia; order Artiodactyla; family Bovidae; genus Cephalophus; species Cephalophus harveyi. The sequence goes on from SJYT01013042.1 coordinate 39,422, forward strand.
ACCCAGAACAGGTTTCTTAAATAGCAGATGAATCTTATCCTACTCCTGAGTCTTGTTGAGGAAAGTCTCATTGTGAAATGTTAGTAAGCAGAATAAATACAGCAAGAGAATTCCTTTTTTTAAAAAAAAAAAAAAAAACTTTTAATTTTTTACTGGAGTATAGCCAATTAACAATGTTGTGACAGTTTCAGGTGAACAGCAGAAGTACTCAGCCATACATACACATGTATCCTTTCTCCCTCAAACTCCCCTCCCACCCAGGCTGGCACGTAACACTGAGCAGAGTTCCTTGTGTACACAGTATGTCCTTACTGGTTATCTATTTTAAATATAGCAGGGTGTACATGCCCATCCCCGACTCCCTGACTATCCCTTCCCCTCATCCTTCCCTCCAGTAACCGTAAGAAAAAGAACCATGAATGAAGCAGATGGTCAGTCCAAACTCTAGTAGCGCAGAGTCAGCTTTGTCTCCTGCTTCTTCACGTCTCTTCAATATCATGCAGGGGAAAGCTGACGCTGGTTTATACCATGCCCTGGGAAATGTCTATTTTTTTTCTTAAAAAATCCAAACATTTGCAGAGAATGTAAATACGCTTCCTCTCCTGCACCACGGCCCCTCTCCTCCAGCGAACATGTGTGAAATCTCACACATACTCTTGTGCACCCAGGCTGACCGTCTGCTTCAAGACGACAAGGCTGTTCTCCATGTGTCTGTCAGAGGCGCCAAACCCCAAAAGCCCAACGAGACCAGATGGGAAACCACAGGACCGGCCCCCTGCCCTCCGCAGTGTGTTGTCACCTCGTTTGGGTGTGCATCAAGTGAGAAGGCCGAGGGGGTCAACCTCATTTGTGAGCCAAGCTTAGCCAAGTAGACGGCTTTCCACACCTCGCTTGTCCTGCTGGCCTCAGTCCCCTTAGTCCGACCACCTGAAAGCCACTGGCTCTCTCCCTCCCCCACGGCTCACCACTTCAACTTTCTGAAAACAGAGCAGACCCTGGAAGAGAGTTCAGGGGCACGGTGGCAGGGGGCGGCGGGGGGCAGGCAGGACAGGCTGGTGGCAACGGTTCATCATGGGCTTCTGAGCTGCCTTCCTGCTTCCAGCTGAGGGAGGCCAGTGGAGACCATGGTGTCTTCATGCTTGGGCTCTTTCAACATCTGGATGGATGCCTTTTCCCCATGGAGACAGGGGTGTCGTCCTAGCAACACACAGAACGTCTTCAGGGCTTTCCAGCTCTTTCCCATCTGTGACCTCCGCTCCCCTCTCAACCATGGTAGGGAGAGCAAGGCAGAGTCCATCCCAAACTCCCAGAGGAAGATATTGGGATCAGAAAGGTTGAGGGGTTTGTCCATGTAGCGATGGGGCGGGTCTGCTACTTCTTCTCTCTCTCCAGAGCATGTCTTGAGAGTTCCCCCCAAACGTGCCATTCTGGGAGCAGAAGATGAACGCGGAAGGATGACCTGAGACGGCCGGGCCCCCTGCCTCCTTCATGTCCCCTCCTCTTGTGGTTCCCTGATCAGTCCGCCCCCGGGATCTGTGCGGGATGGTGTGCCCAGTGCCTAGGTTGGTCGCGTGGGCTTCTCTCCTTGCGACAGTCTGTCACTGTCCAAGCAGGAAGCTGACAGTGACTGGCGGCTGATGTGTCTCTTTGGGGAGCAGTCAGCCTGGGATTCTTTTACCGGCTGTCCCAAGTGATATTTTTCAAACTTGTTTATGAAAACCCGAAAACTCAGATCTGGTTAACATCTGGCTGTTCCAGAAGGGGTGGCTGTAGGTAGCATCAGACGAGGTGATCCTGAATTGCCCCAGGGTAGAAACTATCGCTGAGGCAGAAACATGGGTTTTGACCTGCAGGAATTTGAACAAGTGGCGCGCAAGGGTGGTGTTGGCCCTTGGTGCCAGCACTCGGGGCTGATCAAAGACCCCGATGTCTGTGGTGACCCTGGCCACTCATTTCCACTTGAATTTGTTAGCAGACCATAATCAAGTGCATAAAATCTTGCTATGAAGGCCAGCCACTTGGTTGTAATTTGCATGACATCCTACCAACTAGTATCTGCCCTATTTAAGCAGTCTTTAATTTCTAGAAGAATCTCACTCTCTTTTTCCACAGCAGGCTTTTCCCCAGCCCCTTCTGGTCATCACTGTCTGCATCTATCAGAAGCAGCAGGATGAGGGCCAGAAGGTTGTTGGATTAGCGGGTGACAGTTTATTTATTTGCTTGTTGACTGAATTTGAATATATATATATTATTTTCACATGAGTAATAATAATGACTCAAGCATTATGCTAAAAACTTTAAAACATGATCTGATTAAATCCTGCTGCTGCTGCTAAGTCGCTTCAGTCGTGTCCGACTCTGTGTGACCCCAGAGACGGCAGCCCACCAGGCTCCCCCATCCCTGGGATTCTCCAGGCAAGAACACTGGAGTGGGTTGCCATTTCCTTCTCCAATGCATGAAAGTGAAAAGTGAAAGTGAAGATGCTCAGTCGTGTCCAACTCTTCCTCCGTCCATCGGATTTTCCAGGCAAGAGTACTGGAGTGGGGTGCCATTGCCTTCTCTGCATTTAATCCTAAGACTAATTAATTAGGTAGAGATGTATAACTATCCCCAACCTATTGGTGAGAAAATAGAAACACAAGAAAGTTCATTAACTTGTCTAGAACTGTACGGTAGCCAGGAGAGCTGAGATTCACACCCAGAACTATCACACTCTAGAATCTTGTACTCTGAGCCACTGCCCAACTTAAGCTGTGTGTGTGATCAGTCACTCAGTCATGTCTGACTCTTTGCGACCCCATGGTCTGTAGTCCGCCAGGCTCCTCTGTCCCTGGGATTTTCCAGGCAAGAATACTGGAGTGGGTTGCCATTTCCTTCTCCAGAGGATCTTCCTGTCCCAGGGATCAAACCATCTCTTGCGCCTCCTGCATCGGCAGGAGGATGCTTCACCACTGAGCCACCTGAGAAGCCTGCCCAATATAGGCTAGTGATTCTCAGATTCTAGATGCAGGCTGGCAGTGGTATTTATATTTTGCCCTCCTTTGTGCATCTGCAAATGAAATGTTACTAACAAGACTCCATCAGTGACAGAGCCTGGGAAGCAGGGCTTTTCTCCCTGTTAATTCTGGATTAGTTCTGCAGTCAGTGACTCAGCTACATTGAAGGTTCAGCCAGGACTATATGATGGCTTCATGCTAGCACAACAGGAAATTAAAGCCTTCGAGTACAGAAATCCTATTTCCTGAAACAAGGGTTATCAGATAAAACACAGGTTCCCAGTTACCTTTGCATTTCAGATAAGCAGTGAATACATGTTTAGGGTAAGTATGTCTCAGGATATATTTGGGATATACTCACCCTTTAAAAATGATTCACTGTGTATCTGAGATACAAATTTAGTTGAGCAGCCTGTATTCTTATTTATTAAATCTGACAATTCTCCAAGAATTTGAACCAAATATATCTGAACCAGCCAAAAGATATGGCATGAGTCTGGTGTCCAAGTACATCTCAGAGACATAGTTAATACGGTTAAAATAATAATAGCAGTAGGTAAGGACTGGAACATCAAAATTTCTGAAAAGCTTCCATGGTTTACATGGGATCAGCTTCACAGATAGTTGAATTTGAAAATCTGGGGAAAATGCTTGTATGTATAGGAGGTGACTTTTGATCAGTGATTTTCAGTCCTAGCTATACACTGGATTCATCTAGTAAGCTTTTTAAAAAAGTACTGACGTCTGGGCCCTACCCTAGATTCTGGGGTAAGTGGTCGGGGGTGTGGCCTAGGCATGAAGATGGTATGCTGAGGATAAAAGATCCCTAACATCCCCTGGCTTCATAAATGGTGTGGATAAACTGTGGTGCAGGTGTTCAGGAGGGGAATAGTATATGATTGGAAGGGACCCAGCAGCTTCCTGGACGAGCAGGAAACCCAACCAGATGAAGCATAGGGAAGTTTTGGATAAGCAGAGAAGGGCAAGCAGAGTATGCCAGGGAAGGGAATGATTTGTAACAGAAGGTTTGCAAAAAAAAAAAAAAAGTTCAAGCCAGGTACAGAGAACAGACCAGTCAAATAAAAATGGTACATCTGACTAGGAGTGAATGTTTTTAGTTGAATAGTTTTTGGTTCTGTGTATAAAACTTATACATGAAGTTGTAGGAATTTTAGAAAATACAGTAAAACAAGAGGAATAAAAGCCATTGCTTATCTATCATTAACAGGAAATCATTTCTAAACTGTGGTTACTTTTCTGTGCCTTTTGGATGTTAATGAGAACATACATATGATAATTTTATATCCTACATCTTAGATTTAGCATTAGATCACAAGCATTTCCTTGTGGTGTTAGAAATTGTCCATGAATATTTATACTGGCTGCAATTATTGCCATGAGACTGATGCAGCATAAGCTTCTTAACCTTCCTTCTGATGCTGGACATTCAGTAAGTGGCCAAGTTTTTCCATATTTAGAGGGTTGGTTTTGGACTTGTAAGATGTAAATGGGAGAGCCTGAACACAGGGCTCTTCCTAGTAGTCCACAGACTGAAAGAATTTGCACGACTCTTCTTCACCCTGTGCTTTCATAAACCATGGAGAAGAGCTTTGAAATCTTCAACACCGAAACCAGATGTCAAGTTCAGCCTCAAAGTTAAGATGGTGCCCACCTTTGGGCATGCTAAACAATGTGCCCCAAATCACAACTCAAGCAAAGAGAGATGCTGCTTCTTCCCATTACAGACTGCTGTCTGGCCGAGGAACTACTGTTGGGACCTAAGAGTTTTTTAACACCCAATTAAATTGGTGTAATTGGATAGAGTTATAACTTCTTTGCCTCCAGCTGTGCAGTACAATCTGTTCACACCTGGGTGTTGTTTTGCTTGATTCTTGTACTTTTCCTACTGTTGTGGAGATGGGGTAGCAGACAGACTTTTCCCACTTTCTGATGTAGAGAGGATTTTTCCTTCCTTTTGAAGGAGACACTGGCAGTTGGCTATCACTGTTAACCTCCCTTGGGCTAAGACTTTACTTTGACCCCGAGGTTTTAGTATCCCACTTTCTCTGGGGTCTGCTATTTAAAATTTCTCAGCAATACAGAAATAGTCCAACCAAGAAAGAACAGTTGGTCAAGTTCAAGACTCAGCGCATGTACCAGCTATGAACAAAATGGAATTTTGTTCATGACTCTTTTGCCCGATACCCAAGGCTATGGGAATGACAAGTAGATCATGCTACAATTCTGATAGGTTTTAAAAATGTGAACCAGCTACATATTATGCAGGTCAGAAGATGAACTTCACTGAGCAAGACCAAAGAAGGCTGAAAAGCACTCTTAATATTTAATGATTTTTTTTCAGAGTTCCACAGTTAAATAACAGGGTACAAAAGGAAGAGCATCTTGGTTTCAACCCAATTCTATTGCCTGGACTCCTTTCACCCTTGGGATTGCCCCCACCCCCACCCCCAGCCCATCTCTCATGCAGAACCTGTGCTCATTCCTGACCTCAGCTGATAATCATCAATTTTATAGATGACTTGGATGTTGGATCAAAGGTGCTCACCACAATCTGAGTATGCACCAGAATCATCTGAAGAGTGGGAATTGGGCCAGATGAGGCTTAACAAAATTCCATTAAATTCCGTGGTTAACTTCAGATTGCTGGAACCCACTTCTAATTCTGTGGGTGTGGGTTGCGGTCCAAGAACTTGGACCTCTAGCAAATTCCTGCTGCTGCTGCTGCTGCTAAGTCGCTTCAGTCATGTCGACTCTGTGTGACCCCATAGACAGCAGCCCACCAGTCTCCCCCATCCCTGGGATTCTCCAGGCAAGAACACTGGAGTGGGTTGCCATTTCCTTCGCCCATGCATGAAAAGTGAGAGTGAAGTCGCTCAGTTGTGTCCGACTCTTCGTGACCCCAAGGACTGCAGCCATGAAGCTCCTTTATCCATGGGATTTTCCAGGCAAGAGTACTGGAGTGGAGTGCCATCGCCTTCTCCGAGCAAATTCCTAGGTGATGCTAATCCTGCTGGCTAGGAGACCAACTTCGAGAACGACTGTGTTGGAAGATTCTTTAAGAACCATCTTGTCTGAGTATGGTCTTTTCACAGCCAGTTAACATTTCCTTTATTTCCTGGGCAGGCATCACTATTCAGTCCTGCTGCTCTTTCCTCGTGGGTCCAGACTACTCTCCAAAGGCTTCCAACACCGCAGTTTAGAACCTTGTTCCCAAGGTATGCACCACGGACCAGCAGTATCAGCATCACCCGGGAGTTTGAAAAAATTCGGAATCTCAAATCCCACCCCAGGACTATTGAGCTGATATATGCGTTTAATGAGATCCCTAGATGAACTGTATACACAATAAAGTTTGAGAAGCATGAGTCTAAGCAACCAGAGATATTCAGTTCAGTTCAGTCACTCAGTTGTGTCCGATTCTTTGCGACCCAATGGACTGCAGCACGCCAGGTTTCCCTGTCCATCATCAACTCCTGGAGCTTACTCAAACTCATGTCCATTGAGTTGGTGATGCCATCCAACCATCTCATCCTCTGTTGTCCCTTTCTCCTCCCACCTTGAATCTTTCCCAGCCTCAGGGTCTTTTCAAATGAGTCAGTTCTTTGCGTCAGGTGGCCAAAGTATTGGAATTTCAGCTTCAGCATCAGTCCTTCCAATGAACACCCAGGACTGATCTCCTTTAGGATGGACTGGTTGGATCTCCTTGCTGTCCAAGGGACTCTCAAGAGTCTTCTCCAACACCACGGTTTAAAAGCATCAATTCTTCGGCGCTCAGCTTTCTTCACAGTCCAACTCTCACATCCATCCACAACCACTGGAAAAACCATAGCTCTGACTAGATGGACATTTGTTGGCAAAGTAATGTCTCTGCTTTTTAATATGCTGTCTAGGTTGGTCACAGCTTTTCTTCCAAGGAGTAAGCATCTTTTAATTTCATGGCTGCAATCACCATCTGCAGTGATTTTGGAGCCCCCCAAAATAAAGTCTGTCACTCTTTCCATTGTTTCCCCATCTGTTTGCCACGAAGTGATGGGACCAGATGTCATGATCTTAGTTTTCTGAATGTTGAACTTTAAGCCAACTTTTTCACTCTCCACTTTCACTTTTATCAAGAGGCTCTTTAGTTCTTCTTCACTTTCTACCATAAGGGTGGTGTCATCTGCATATCTGAGGTTATTGATATTTTTCCCAGCAGTCTTGATTCCAGCTCGTGCTTCTTCCAGCCCAGCGTTTCTCATCATGTACTCTGCATAGAAGTTAAATAAGCAGGGTGACAATATACAGACTTGACGTACTCTTTTCCTGATTTGGAACCAGTCTGTTGTTCCATGTCCAGTTCTAACTGCTGCTTCTTGACCTGCATACAGATTTCTCAGGAGGCAGGTCAGGTGGTCTGGTATTCCCATCTCTTTAAGAATTTTCCACAGTTTGTTGTGATGCATGGTCAAAGGCTTTGGCATAGTCAATAAAGCAGAAATAGATGTTTTTCTGGAACTCTCTAGCTTTTTCAATGATTCAGGATATGTTTGCAATTTGATCTTTCGTTCCTCTGCCTTTTCTACATCCAGCTTGAACATCTGCAACTTCATGATTCATGTACTGTTGAAGCCTGGCTTGGAGAATTTTGAACATTACTTCGTTAGCATGTGAGATGAGTGCAATTGTGTGAAAGTTTGAACATTCTTTGGCATTGTCTTTCTTTGGGATTGGGATGAATACTGACCATTTCCAGTCCCGTGGCCACTGCTGAGTTTTCCAAATTTGCTGGCATATTGAGTGCAGCACTTTCACAGCATCATCTTTCAGGATTTGAAATAGCTCAACTGGAATTCCATCACCTCCACTAGCTTTGTTCGTAGTGATGCTTCCTAAAGCCCACTTGACTTTGCATCCCAGGATGTCTGGTTCTAGATAAGTGATCACACCATTGTAATTATCTGGGTCGTGAAGAGCTTTTTTGTATAGTTCTGTGTATTCTTGCCATCTCTTCTTAATATCTTCTGCTTCTGTTAGGTCCATGCAGTTTCTGTCCTTTTTTGCGCCCATCATTGCATGAAATGTTCCCTTGGTATCTCTGATTTTCTTGAAGAGATCTCTAGTCTTTCCCATTCTAGTTTTCCTCTATATCTCTGCATTGATCACTGAAGAAGAAGGCTTTCTTATCTCTCCTTGCTCTTCTTTGGAACTCTGCATTCAAATGGGTATATCTTTCCTTTTCTCCTTTGCCTTTCATTTCTCTTCTTTTCACCGCTATTTGTAAGGCCTCCTTGGAAAACCATTTTGCCTTTTTTCATTTCTTTTTCTTGGGCATGGTCTTGATCGCTGCCTCCTGTACAATGTCATGAACCTCCATCCATAGTTAATCAGGCACTCTGTCTGTCAGATCTAGTCCCTTGAATCTACTTCTCACTTCCACTGTATAATCATAAGGGATTTGATTTAGGTCATACCTGAATGGTCTAGTGATTTTCCCTACTTTCTTCAGTTTGAGTCAAAATTTGGCAACAAGGAGTTCATGATCTGAGCCACCGTCAGCTCCCAGTCTTGTTTTTGCTGACTGTATAGAGCTTCTCCATCTTTGGCTGCAAAGAATATAATCAATCTGATTTCAGTTTTGACCATCTGGTGATGTCCATGTGTAGAGTCTTTTCTTGTGTTGTTGGAAGAGGGTGTTTGCTATGACAAGTGTGTTTTCTTGGCAAAACTCTACTAGGATTTGCCCTGCTTCATTCTTTATTCCAAGGCCAAGTTTGCCTGTTGCTCCAGGTATTTCTTGACTTCCTACTTTTGCATTCCAGTCCCCTATAATGAAAAGGACATCTTTTTTGGGGTGTTAGTTCTGGAAGGTCTTGTAGGTCTTCATAGAACCATTCAACTTCAGCTTCTTCAGCATTACTGGTCAGGGCATAGATTTGGATTACTGTGATATTGAGTGGTTTGCCTTGGAAAGGAACAGAGATCATTCTGTCATTTTTGAGATTGCATCCAAATACTGCATTTCAGACTCTTTTGTTGACTATGATGGCTACTGCATTTCTTCTAAGGGATTCTTGCCCACAGTAGTAGATGTAATGGTCATCTGAGTTAAATTCACCCATTCCAGTCCATTTTAGTACACTGATTCCTAAAATGTCAATGTTCTTTCTTGCCATCTCCTGTTTGACCACTTCTAATTTGCCTTAATTCATGGACCTAACATTCCATGTTTCTATGCAATATTGCTCTTTACAGGATCAGACTTTACTTCCATCACCAGTTACATCCACAACTGGGTGTTGTTTTTGCTTTGGCTCCATCTCTTCATTCTTTCTGGAGTTATTTCTCAACTGATCTCCAGTAGCATATTGGGAAACTACCAACTGACCTGTTCTAAAAAAACAGAACACTGAACTCTTTCAGTGTTCTATCTTTTGCCTTTTCATACAGTTCATGGGGTTCTCAAGGCAAGAATACTGAAATAGTTTGCCATTCCCTTCTCCAGTGGACCACGTTTTGTCAGAGATATACTGGAGTTATACTGGAGTTGAAACCTCTTTGCTTAATATAGTCCAGTGATTTCATTTTAAAGATGAGAAAATAAGAATGTACACAGGTCAAATGACTCACCTTCTTATGAGTAGCAGATTTCCCTGGACTTGCTAAAGTGACAACTTCCTTAAAGAAAAGAAAGAAAGAAGAAAGTGAAGTTGCCCAGTCATGTCCGACTCTTTGCAATCCTATAGACTGTAGTCTACCAGGCTTCTGTGTCCATCGTATTTTCCAGGCAAGAGTACTGGAGTGGGTTGCCATTTCCTTCTCCAGGGGATCTTCCTGACCCAGGGATCGAACACCAGGTCTCCTGCATTGCAGGCAGACGCTTTACCCTCTGAGCCATCAGGGAAGCCCATACAACTTACTTAACGTGTTAGCTAATAGCCTTAAAAACACAGCATCAATCCCAAACCCCACTGCCTCTAGTAACACCATTGTATTTTCAAATGGGCTTTGAAAATTAGTCTTGGACTTGAAGAGAAGTGTGCTAATGATTGAACGACAGGCAGAAGGGTCAAGACATATACAGTCTTCACCAAATTGATGCTATACACAGTTACTAGAAGCTTCTAATAATGAGATTAAGTACTTCCTCCCCCCACCCCACCCCTACCTATCTCTTGGCTAAAATTCTGGGCTACTAGGACCCAGACGACTCTATTTATGGTTGCACCCCACCGAAGGAGATAATAGAACCTGGACTCACTAGCCTCATAATCCTAAAGAGACACTCATGTTTCATTTCACAAAAACATTCCACAAAGCCAGCAGGGCAGGCAGGTCCAGATAGAAGAAAGTGTTGCTTTAGGATGTGGCAAAAAGATTTGTACAATGTCATACACTCTGTTAAAGATGAGGAGGGTAAGACTGGGCTCAGGCGTCATTGGCCATAGGGCTGGAAGTGTCCACGGTGATGAGCCAATGTGCAGTCCTCGGTTCTGGCCCATAAAGTCACCTGTTGGTTTGGAAGTATGGGGTGGGGATAGGAGGATGGTCTACTAGATTGGGGTGGGAAGAAACCCCAGGGAGGGGTGTAGGCTGGAGGGGGTGTCCAGGGCTAGGAGTGGGGGGTATATGGTACAGGAAACCTTGATTGTTATGTCAAGTCAGCCTGATTTAATCTGTTTCACCATCATCTGCAAACATTAAGAAAACAGGAAATGATTCTTACTTTTATTTTAATTATGGAGTCCTTAGAGAATCTTATTGAAGCTGTGGACTTTCTCCCACCCAATGTAAGTGCCCATTTGTATCATGCACCTTTTAAAAATTTTTAATTGGAGGATAATTGCTTTACAATGTTGTGTTGGTTTCTGCCATACAGCAACCTGAATCAGCCATATCCATCCTCCCTTTGGAGCCTCCCTCCCACCCCCCACTCCACCCCACCCATCTGGGTCATCACAGAGTGCCAGGCTGGGTTTCCTGTGTTGCATATCAGCTTCCCACCAGCTACCTATTTCACCTGTGGTTGTGTATATGTGTCAATGCTACGGTCTCAGTTTGTCCCACCCTCTTCCTCCCCACCAGGTCCTCAAGTCTGCCCTTTATATCTGGGTCATCACACCTACACATACAACTTCAGGGGTTTACAGCCCCTGCAGTCCCCCTGTGGATCTCTAGGGGACCCAAAGACCCCAAGAAAATGACTCTTGATCAGTGGTCTAAGTAAGTGCTTGCTCAAAGTCACACAGCTGGTTAGTGGCAGAAAGGGCACTGGACTTCGTAACTTTCTGCTTGGGACTCTTTAGAAGACCTCAAAGTCAACCATTTGGGGGAAACTTAGGGTAATATCTCAGATTTAGGAGCTTACTGTAGTTGAGTTTAAAGCTCAAAATAACATCTTCCCTGTGCCTCTTTGAAAGCCAAATGAAAAGCAAAAGTCTAAGTTGATGTGGTCCATCTATAAATATGCATTAAGCACCTGGTATGTAAAAGGCTGTGTTCCAAGCACGGGATAAAGCAGCAAACCAGTCAGATGCTGGCCCTGCCCTTGGGACATCTATGGTCCAGCCAAGAAGATAGAAAAGGAACAAGTACTAATTATTACAAGTTACTGTTTAATGAGCATTATAAAGGTTATCTTGAACTCTTTTGGAGAAACGGTGCTAAATAAATGATTAACTTTATTACTATAAATAGTGTGAAGCCCTCGCGTTTATGAATAATTGAAGGTGCTTCCAGTATGGAAACACGGAGCTCCAGCACCTCTGTTGAGCTGTGCCTTCTAGGAGAAGTGCTCCCTGGCGGCAGCGCCGGCGCCTGCCTGCCCCCGTGGGGTGTTTTCTCCACGTATGTACACTGGCGCCTTGCTCGCCTGTGGGAGGGTTGTGGGGTGAGCTGTTTGGAGCCAAAGCTAGACTCTCTGATCCGAGTCATCTGTAAATATTTACAGTGTTTGCGGCACTTCCTTCTCACATCAGATGCCGGGGATAATCAGAAAAACCAATGAACTCAAGCTGACCTCATGTTATGCTCTGATAAATATTTAGACAGTCAATTTGGGGAGGCTGGCAATGGAGCTGTGGGGAAGTGGCTGTGGCCACTGGGTCCTCAAGAAGAAATAATCAACTTCACTCTATTTCTGAACATACAGAATGTATTTAGGGGAGAGTGAAACATCCCATTTGGGGAATGATTGATGTCTGGCACTTTTTGACTTTAGCTCTGGGGAGTCTGCTCTTTGAATGAGGTGGTGGATTCATTGCACCGTCAGTCCTGGTACAGCTGTTGAGTCCTCCAGACATGGGAGAGCTGGTGGATAGACCCCTGTCCTTTAGACTCCTCAACATATATTGCAAACGTTCTTGGATTTTCCTGCTATGTTCCAGGTATATGTGAAGGCTGTTGGAGGAACCCATGCTGTGAATGGGTGTCCAGCCCGCAGTGTGAGGTGAGCGCTTGGCAGGTTATCATGGTAAATGTCTGAGTCTGTTCAGCCAGCTGGAACAAAATATCACAGACTGAGGGACTTGGAGACAACAAAAATGTATTTCTCTTAGGCCTTGAGGCTGGAAGCCTGAGATCAGAGCCAGCGTGGTGGGTAAAGTCCTCTTTGGGTTTGCAGACTTCTTGCCATGTCCTCACAGGGCAGAAGGCAATGAAGGATCCCTCTGGAGTCTCTCTTATAAACCACTAATCCCATTCATGAGGTTCTACCCTCCTGACTTAAGCACATCCCGAAGGTCACACCTCCTCATTCCATCACCTTCTAGGGTTGAGAGTCCAGCACATGACTTTTAGGGGGACTTCTCTATCCATGGGATTCTCCAGGCAAGAACACTGGAGCAGGTTGTCATTTCCTACTCCAGGGGATCTTCCCAACCCAGGGACCAAATCTATGTCCCTTGTGACTCCTGCATTGGCAGGAAAATTCTTTACCCCTGCACCACCTGGGAATTCCTTTGCTGCTGCTAAGTCACTTCAGTCGTGTCCAACTCTGTGCGATGCCATAGACGGCAGCCCACCAGGCTCCCCTGACCCTGGGATTCTCCAGGCAAGAACACTGGAGCGGGTTGCCATTTCCTTCTCCAATGCGTGAAAGTGAGAAGTGAAAGTGAAGTCGCCCAGTCCTGTCCAACTCTTAGTGACCCCATGGACTGGAGCCTACCAGGCTCCTCCATTCATGGGATTTTCCAGGCAAGAGTACTGGAGTGAGGTGCCATTGCCTTCTCCAGGGAATCCCTTTAGGGGGACATAAACACTTAAACCATAGCTGGAAAGAAAGACCCACAACCCAACCCTTGAGTTGGGAGGTATTTGCTGAGCCACGCTAAGAAAAGGGTCCACAGTTTCCAGGGAACTTTCCTGCCTTTTATGAGATCCATGTGAGAGACTACGGTCTGCATGAGTCTGCCTGCCAAGCCGAACCTCAGCATACTCCCGCTGTCCGTCCTCAGAGGTGCTGGAGCCCACCCGGTGTCCTTGCGCCCCCACATCCCTGCTGCCCTCTTTACTCACCACATGGTCTGCTCTGGGCCTGGCTGCCCCAATCCTGGGCCATCCAGGAAAGCTGACTGAGGTCTCTGCGATCCCTTTTCCTACCACCACGAGGAGAGCACTGATACCAACATGCTCTCCAGATGGGGATGGAGGTCTGTTCTCACATCTGGTATCTTATCTCAGATCTGAAAAAGAAATGTTGAAATAGCCAAGAAAGTTACATCTGAGATAGAGCAGAAATACCACCCTTTGAAACATCTCTTCTTAAGACATTTTTTTTCTAGGAAAGGTGCCCAAACTATCAGAATCCAAACCCTAGACTGGCCACTACTGGACCCAAATCAACACAGGTGGGTCAAGTCCAGGACAATGAGAGGCACATACTCTGTGACTTCAAACCAGGTTGAATGTTGCTGTTGTTCAGCCGCTCAGTTGTGTCTGACTCTTTGTGACCCCATGGACTGCAGTACGCCAGCTTTCCCTGTCCTTCTCCATCTCCTGAAGTTTGCTCAAACACATGTCCATTGAGTCGGTGATGCCATCCAGCCATCTCATCCTCTGTCACCCCCTTCTCCTTCTGCCCTCAATCTTCCCCAGCATCAGGGTCTTTTCCAACCTGTCAGCTCTTTGCATCAGGTGGCCAAATACTTAAATCCCTTTTTCAGTCCCAGGAACAAGACAGTATTCTTGCCAATATTTAAAAAAATTCAATCACGTCTTCATTCTGATCCATTCTGGTCTGCACGTGTGGACACCAGTGTGTGTATAAGTATACCTGACAAGCTTGGTTCTTTGCTCACTCAGATCATTAAGACAATAGAGAGAAAGGTTGTTGTTTTAAATAAAATGTTGAAAAAAAATTTTTTTTGACTCTTTGGGAAGTGAATCAATCCACTAAATCAATCAAAAGTGTTGAACCAGTTTAGAGAAAGAATCACCCTTTCTCACCAAGCTCCACACATGGAGAGATGGCCTGTGTTGGCACATGCCCATCCACAGTTTGGGATGAAGGCATCACCACTTGGTAGAGAGGCTTGTTTTTGTATTGTTTCCCTCACTCCATCCGTCTCCCCAAGGTGTGTCTTTGCCATCTGGGAAAGCCCATTTCCTACCAATGTCTTGGAGACTTTAAGCTAATGGTTTGTTTCATAGTGTGCATTTAGGGTTTACGCCAATCTTATTCCTGGATGGCTTGAGGAAGTTGCTTATGTATGAAAGGACTGTGCCTGGCCAAGTAAAAGGAAGCCAAGTTTATCTCATGGAAGTGAGAAAAGGAGTCATCACTTGGAGGCACACAGACGAGAAGATTTTCAGGCTTGGGCAATGACCTAGGCTGGACATTTCTAGCAGCAGAAGCCAAAAAGGAAGTGCCCTGGGCGACATGGTGTCTGCCTTCTCCCAGGATAGAACTTACCCGTTCATTGGCTTCATTTGCTGAATGGCTGGGGACAGAAAGGGAGAAACAGGCACAGCAGGAATCAGCGGGAACAGTCTGTAACTACATGAATGATGACCACACTTTCCATTATCACACGAAAAGCCAGGGGATGATTCCATTTCAATTCTGTCTCCTGAACCCTTATGACTCTGTTTAACAGAGTTACCTCCTCTCTGTGGCCAAGCTGTGGAGAAGGCAATGGCACCCCACTCCAGTACTCTTGCCTGGAAAATCCCATGGACGGAGGAGCCTGGAAGGCTGCAGTCCATGGGGTCGCTGAGGGTCAGACACGACTGAGCGACTTCACTTTCACTTTTCACTTTCATGCACTGGAGAAGGAAATGGCAACCCACTCCAGTGTTCATGCCTGGAGAATCCCAGGGATGGGGGAGCCTGGTGGGCTGCCGTCTCTGGGGTCGCACAGAGTCGGACACGACTGAAGTTGTGACTTAGCAGCAGCAGCAGTGGCCAGGCTGTGACCTTTGTTGAGGACTCATCCCCAAGATCGGGTGATTCTGGGATTCTCAACTGACCCCCTGGTCAAATCAGTGCAGGTTAGTGGTCTCCTGAGATTCATACCTAGTAGGGTGGGTGATGGAGGTCATCTGGCAGGAGGGAGCAAGAGACCCATTCTTTGGTGTCTTCATCTGCAAAGTGGAGATGACTGGTCGTCTCTTGGAGTGGCTGGCAGCAGACAGGGAGGCAACACCTGTGACCATGTAGAGGAGAATCACTCACGTACAGACAAGGCTCACAGGGATTCCAGCAGCCTTCCTTCGTGGGAAGACAGGACACCACGCACAAATTACGGGGTGGAGGGTGCTGGAGGAAGGGGGAGGGGCCTCGGACTCTGCTGCCGTCACCTGGGAGGAAAGACCTAGGGCAATGCTTCTTAACCCACCCCCCCTTTTTTTAAACATAGCCTATTTGAAAATCAAATGAAAGCCACAGTCCCTCTTCATAGTAAATAAATAAATAAATTGGGAAGAAAGATGGCAATTTTTACTAAACATCTACTGTGTGCCAGGCACTGTGCTGATAGCTTCCATCTCTGAACAACCCTTGAAGGCAGACCCTATTGATACTTATTATCACCAAATGCAAATATTGAGGCACAGAAAGTTTAGTTAACTTGCCCACTGCTCTATTTAGTGTATGAGTTTCCTAGGGCTTCAGTAACAAAATGCAACCAAGTGACTTAAGACAACAGGAAGTTATTCTCTTCCAGCCCTGGAGGCTAGAAGTCCATGATCAAAATGGTGGTGGTAGGGCCAGGGTCTCTCAAAAGCTTTAAGAGAGAATCTGTCTGATGCTTTTCTCTCAACTGTCAGTGTTGCTGACAATTTTCGGCATTTCTTGGTTTGCAACTGAACAACTTCCCCTTCTGCCTCTGTTGTCACTTGGCATTCTTCTCCATGTGCGTCTCTCTCTGTGTCATTTTCCTCTTTGGATGTCAGGCAATATTGGGCTATTGGCTAAAAGGGACTGCCTTAACAACATCTTAACTAAATACATCTGAAAAGCCAGACATCCTGGAATGTAAAGTCAAGTGGCCCTTAGAAAGTATTACTATGAACAAAGCTAGGGGAGGTGATGGAATTCCAGTTGAGCTATTTCAAATCCTGAAATATGATGCTGTGAAAGTGCTGCACTCAATATGCCAGCAAATTTGGAAAACTCAGCAGTGGCCACAGGACTGGAAAAGGTCAGTTTTCATTCCAATCCCAAAGAAAGGCAATGCCAAAGAATGCTCAAACTACCGCACAATTGCACTCATCTCACACGCTAGTAAAGTAACGCTCAAAATTCGCCAAGCCAGGCTTCGGCAATACGTGAACTGTGAACTTACAAATGTTCAAGCTGGTTTTAGAAAAGGCAGAGGAACCAGAGATCAAATTGCCAACATCCACTGGATCACTGAAAAAGCAAGAGAGTTCCAGAAAAACATCTATTTCTGCTTTATTGACTATGCCAAAGGCTTTGACGGTGTGGATCACAATAAACTGTGGAAAATTCTGAGAGAGATGGGAATACCAGACCACCTGACCTGCCTCTTGAGAAATCTGTATGCAGGTCAGGAAGCAACAGTTAGAACTGGACATGAAACAACAGACTGGTTTCAAATAGGAAAAGGAGTACGCCAAGGCTATATATTGTCACCCTGCTTATTTAACTTCTATGCAGAGTACATCATGAGAAACGCTGTACTGGAAGAAACACAAGCTGGAATCAAGATTGCTGGAAGAAATATTAATAACCTCAGATATGGAGATGACACCACCCTTATGGCAGAAAGTGAAGAGGAACTAAAAAGCCTCTTGATGAAAGTGAAAGAGGAGAGTGAAAAAGTTGGGTTAAAGCTCAACATTCAGAAAACGAAGATCATGGCGTCCGGTCCCATCACTTCATGGGAAATAGATGGGGAAACAGTGGGAACAGTGTCAGACTTTATTTTTTTGGGCTCCAAAATCACTGCAGATGGTGACTGCAGCCATGAAATTAAAAGACACTTACTCTTTGGAAGAAAAGTTATGTCCAACCTAGATAGCATATTCAAAAGCAGACATTACTTTGCCCAGTAAGTTCCATCTAGTCAAGGCTATGGTTTTTCCAGTGGTCATGTATGGATGTGAGAGTTGGACTGTGAAGAAGGCTGAGCACCGAAGATTGATGCTTTTGAACTGTGGTGTTGGAGAAGACTCTTGAGAGTCCCTTGGACTGCAAGGAGATCCAACCAGTCCATTCTGAAGGAGATCAACCCTGGGATTTCTTTGGAAAGAATGATGCTAAAGCTGAAACTCCAGTACTTTGGCCACCTCATGCGAAGAGTTGACTCACTGGAAAAGAATCTGATGCTGGGAGGGATTGGGGGCAGGAGGAGAAGGGGATGACAGAGGATGAGATGGCTGGATGGCATCACCGACTCGATGGACATGAGTCTGAGTGAACTCCGAGAGATGGTGATGGACAGGGAGGCCTGGCGTGCTGCGATTCATGGGGTCGCAAAGAGTCAGACACGACTGAGCAACTGAACTGAACTGTACTGAGTGAGTCTAACTTCCTTTTTATAAAGAGATGACTTAACGACTGAACAACAACAGTGTGTCTAGCTTCCAGAATCTGACCCCTTAGTCTCAATACGGAACTACTTCTGTAACACTGAACACTGAAACACTGTGTGCCATGTCGAGGGCTCCAGACCCCTCACAACAAACCCCACCACGGCCCATTGGGTGGTAGAGTGGCCTTCTCTTTCCAGCTAGGAGATGTCGGCTCAGAAAGCCTGGGCTGCAGAGAGTGCATCTTTAAGGCTGCGAGACAAAGGGGAGGATAGGTGAGGGAGGGCAGTGGGAAGCACCCTGACCACCATGGGCTCTGGTGGCAGAGTTCTGGAGCCCTCGCCTGGGGGATGGTGCTGAGTGTGGTCTGCACACTTGGGCACCAACAACAGAGGACCAAGGAGACATCAGGAGGGACAGGTCTTCTTCACCGCCATTACTTTTTAAGAACCTTCTGCATGCTCAGCATGGTGTTGGGGAGCAGAGACTCTAAGCTAGGTTGAAATGCCATCTTGGCCCCCCAAAGTTTAGGCCCCAGTAGCATATAAGCCAAGAGATGCCATGAGATAGAATCCTGAGTCAACAGTCAAGCAGACACACCCGTCCAAATCTCCGGAAGAGCCAGCTGCCTGTCAGAACTAGAAATGCCTGGGAATCAAAGAAGGGGATTAGGAACAAGGGAGGTGAGAATTCAGGACAGCCCTGGGCGGTGGGCTGTGAGTGCACCCACAGGTCAGGCGATGCCTGAGCGCCAGGCTGCTCTTACCGTTTTCAGCCTGCCCCGTCCTCTCCGGCCTCGGTACCAGCGTACATGCCGCACCTTCAGCATGAAATGCCCTTCCCTGCGCCTCCCTCTGTGTCTGGCAAACTCCCCGTCATCCTTCACATCTCCCGGAGTTCCGGCTTCAGTGCCACATCCTCGAGGGGCTACTCCCCTTTCTGTCCCACCACCCTTTGTTCTGCTCCCATTTGGGGCCATCGTTTGCCTGTTTCTGGCTTCCCTCACCCCGCAGACAAAGGGATCCTTGAAAGCAGAACATCGTCTTCTTCTTCCTTGGGTCCCCGAAGCACAGGACAGTGCCTGCCTCCTAGTTAGATAGTCCATGGGTGGAGATGCTTACCGACTGGATCCCTAAAGGTTTTCTAAGAGGCTGTAGCTCCTGGTTAAGATCAGAGAACGGGCCATATCTGATTGAAAAACGTGACTAGTAAGAGACAGGAAAATAGGTGAATATGCTTACATCTGAGTTCTAAGGATCTATAAGATCTTTTCATCAGTAGCTTCATGGTGAAGGGTACAGCTTGAAGGCACTCGTCCCAGGTTCAAAATCTGGCTCCTAAAGTCCTGTGTGTCCTCAGGCAAGTGACTTGACCTCCCAGATCCTCAATTTTCTCATTTGTAAAGTGGTCATGTTAATGATACTACCTTCCGATTTGGCATCAGGGAGTGTGTGGAGGGTGCATGTGAAAGATGAAATCATGTAACATACTTAATACAATACCTGACATGTAAATCAGTGTTCAGTAAATATAATTGTGAACAACATCATTGTCGTTATGATAATAATGATTATAATTCAATTACGATTCGAATTGAAGGCACCTAAGCAGACCAGGGGGCTTCCCAGGTGGCACAGTGGTAAAGAATCTGTCTGCCAATGCAGAAGATGCAGGAGATGCAGGTTCAACCCTGAGTTAGGAAGATCCCCTGGAGCAAGAAATGGCAACCCACTCCAGTATTCTTGCCTGCTAAATCCTGTGTACAGAGGAGCCTGGAGGGCTACAGTCAATGGCATCAGAAAAGAGTCAGACATGACTGAGTGGCTAAACAACAATAAAACAGACCAGGACGAGGCTGTCAGCTTAGCTTAATAAGGAGCATTTAACTCAACCCCTTTCCTTGGGCACAGCTCTCAACCACAGCCACCAAGATCCTGTCAGGACTGGCAAGAAGGTTCACAAGGAATATTTTCAAAACACAAATATTTCTTGAAAAATTACATTTTCCGGGGTATATTACCCTTTTGACAAGAGTTCACAAATCCTGGAAGCGAAGTGTTTGATCCTTTCTCCTCAGAAGGACCGAGCTGAGGAAACGATGTTCATCTTCAACACGGGCTGTGACATCGGCCGAGAGGACGACTGCGCTTTCCCAGCAGGCACGCCCCCTATGCAGGTTGAAAAAGAAACCTGGAAAAGATGGTTCACCCAAACTTCTCACCAAGAGAGCCCTGGAACTTTCTGTGTGTTTTAAAGATCTCTTTCTCTTCTGAATCCAGGTCTGTGTTTCTGAGCTGTAAGGGTTCAGAGGCCATTTTGGCATGACTCAGCACAAGGATGTAGATGGGAGCTCTGGTCCTCGTCCGTCACCAGCTTTCTGTGTGTCCCTGGGCAAGTTACTCAACCTCTCTGAGCCTGATTTCCTCATCTGCAAACAGAGAATAGGACTCACTGATGAAGATACTTTCCAGTTCCGGTCTTTGCTGATGTTTAGGTCAGGGAGGTAGCTTTCCTCCCAACTAGCTCTGTGTCCATCTCACAACTGAAACTCCCTTTCACGGTCAGAAGTTTGGCCAGAGCTGGGTTCAAATCTCAACACAACCACTTAGTCAGCTAAGAGACTTGGGGCACGTCTCCTATTATCGTCAAACTTCAGCTTCCTCTTCTGTAAAATGGGAGAAACCTTACCAGCTCTGCTGGGCAAGGGGAGGACCTGATGAACAGCATCTAAGTTTCCAGTTCAGCACCCGACACCAGTCAGGCTTTGTTTCTCGCTTCCTTCTAACCCGCATCATCCCCAACTCCCTTTCCGGGCCTGGATGCTCTGTCATATTCTCCCCATTCTGCAAAGCAAAAACTAGGAAGGCAAAGTCATGGGAAACCATCCTTCACCCGTGAATCCTTGGGCCAACCATCTTTTCCATTCCCGTCCCCCAAATTACAGCTAAGTGCTGTTTCCAAGTTCACAGACATTTATTCCCCTTTATAATGCATGCATGTGTGCTAAGTTGCTTCAGTTGTATCTGACTCTATGCGATCATATGGATTATAGCTGACCAGGCTCCTCTATCCATAGAATTCTCCAGGCAAGAATACTGGAGTGGGTTGCCATGACCTCCTCCAGGGGATGAGCCCAACCCAGGGATCGAGCCCGAGTCTCTTACATCTCTTGCATTGGCAGGTGGGTTCTTTATCACTAGTGCCACCTGGGAAGCCCTTCCCCTCATAATGAGGACAATGGAAATTATATCCATTGCTGTGATGGGCTTTGTGTGCTTCAGGGCCACCCTGCATTCTTTTGCATCTCACAGTGAGGATGACATTATACCCATTTAACAGATGAGGAAACTGACGTTTGAGGAAGGCTTCATAACTTGCCCCGTCAGCAGGAAAACAGTCAACAAGTTGGACAGGAGTCCAGACTCTTGATGGAAGGTGCACTTCCCTGCTGCTCTGGTCACAGACTTCCTGCCTGGTGAGACCCTGAGGAGTCAGAGGTTAAGTCCAAGCCTTTTCAGCCAGGCAGGAAGAAGAGGATGTGAGAGGCTGGTGGGATGGATGAAGGTGGGCAGCCAGAAGCGGTGGTGTCTCTGGGCGGGGTGGGGCGAGGGTGGGGAAATAGTATCCTGCCAGCCCCCTCCCCGCAGAGCCCAGCTCTGTAGCGGCCACATAGAGTAGGGTGACCGCCCAGTGGCATTGACAATGTATAGCCCAGAGTGGCACCCAAGCTGTTAGCTCCAGCAGTGCCGATGGTGGTGCACGGGGCTGGCAGCTGGGGGTAACGAGGCCTGAGTCCCCAGGGGACCTGGCCGCCAGCGCTGACCCCGGTGGCTCTGCTTACACCCCTGCATGACTCTGCCCGGGAACCAGGAGAAACCTAGCCTCAGGATGGGAGCTCTCACTCTCCTCTGTGTGTGTGTGTGCGTGTGTGTGTGCGCGCTTGCGCTTGCGCTTTATTTTTGTTGTTGCTGTTGTTGTTGGCTGCCAGGTGCTCCTGAGGCTGCAATGTGAGGAGGGTCTGGAAATGACTGTGATTCCTCCCTGGCTGCGAAGGGTGAAAGAGAAGAAGCAGGGGCCTGTGAACCCAGAGGCTGGAGAGCAGCGCCAGCTGGGGTTGAGCTGAGCGCGCCAGGCCTGGGCGAGGGCTTTCCTCCTTCAGGCGTGTGTCCTGCCACGGATGCCACGCTCCCCCGGTGATCAGCTTATTTCCTGAGGCCGAGGGCAGAACGGTTCCACTCCAGACCCAGATTTTCTTCAAGAGACGATCCTGGGGTGGGGCTTTCACAGCAGTAGAACAGTTTTGCCTGCGTTTCAAGCCTGGAGCCATAGGGGTTCTGCGTAACCTGCACAGGTACTGAAGTGCTCTGGGCCTCAGTTTCCTCATCTGTCCAATGGGGACATAAACAGGATCTACATTTTTAGGTTCATCGTGTAGGAAGATGAGGAATGTAAAGTGCTTGGTCCCAGCCATGACACACAATAGGGGATCATTAGCAGCAGCAGCAGCAGCAGCAGATGTCACTAAGCATTCTCATTCTCATTGGTAGCAGATCCTGCCCAATCTCTTAGATGTGTCATTGGGTCATAACATTAATCCGACTTTGCAACTTTGCAGAAATCTACTAACCCACACCCCCAGACCCAACAGTGGACCCTCCCTGACCAGCAGAGACAAATAGAACCTTCTACCCAGCGTGGGGTTTGGCATCTCCATGCTGCCCCACACTGGGTAATGTGTATGTCTGCTAATGAGAACCATTAAACTTTATCTAACCCTTACTGAGTTCCAGGCAAAACAACAAGAGCATTTACGGTTTATGAACTCACTTGATCCTCACTATAACCCTATGAGGCAAGTGCTATGTTATCTTCATCCTTCCTCAGTTTATGGGCTGAAGTAATGTGCTCAAGGTTACACAGCTAGAGTGAGGCAAAGTCAGAAAAAACATGGTCCAGAAGGATACATGCACCTCAGCATTCATGGCTGCATTATCTACAATAGCCAAGACACGGAAGCCACCCAAATATCCATCAACAGGAAAGGATAAAGAAGGTGTGGTACATATATATATAAAGGACTATTAGCCACTAAAAATAATGACATAATGCCATTTGCATTAACGTGGACGGACCTAGAGATTGTCAAATTGAGTGAAGTCAGAGAAGGAGAGCTACCATATGACATCCCTTACATGCAGAATCTAAAAAGAAAAGATACAAATGAACTTATCGACAAAACAGAAACAGACTCACAGACTTAGAGAATGAACTTGTGGTTGCCAGGGAGGGAGAGTGGGGGGAAGGGATAGTTAGGGAGTTTGAGATTGACATGTACACACTGCTATATTTAAAATGGGTAACCTACAAGGTCCTACTGTAAAGCAGAGAACTCTGCTCAGTGTTATGTGGAAGTCTGGATGGGAGGGGAGTTTGGGGAGAATCGATACATATATATGTGTGGCTGAGTCTTTTGCTGTCCCCCTGAAACTATCACAACATTTTTAATTGGTTATACTCCAAAATAAACTAAAAAGTTAAAAAGAAAAGAAAAACAGGACTGGTGACAGAGTGCCCTGGGCCACTGGATGCTTCTCTCACCCAGTCGTAGCTATGCAAACTCAAGTCATCTTGTAGAGCAGATTCTAGAAAGTCTGAAGAAGATTCTTGAAAACAAGGTGAGGGGCATTTTGTAAAAGTTACTCTCCTTTCGGTGCACAGAAGTCTGAATCTCTGTAGACGTGGCTTAACTTTTCTCCTTGGCCTAAAAGACAAAGCGCATCTGCTTAACATTACTTGTGGTCCCTGGAAGCCAACACAAATGCCAATTTCTGCTTCAAAATCCACAGATCAGTGCAATGGAAGGGAAACGCACAGCATCTATCCCAAGTTCAGTGACAGTGTGTTAGTCGCTCAGTCACGTCCGACTATTTGTGACCTCATGGACTGTAGCTCGCTAGGCTCCTCCGTCCATGGGATTCTCCAGGCAAGAATACTGGAGTGGGTTGCCATGCTTTCATCCAGGGGATCTTCCCGACCCAGGGATTGAACCAGGGTCTCCTGCTTTGCAGGGGGATTCTTTACCATTAGAGCCACTAATATATTCCTAAACATATTGTTGTTAACTCTGACTGTAACCTTATTTGGAGATGCGGTCTTTGCAGATATCATCAAGTTATGATGAGGTCATATTGGAATTGGGGATCCTAACCCAATGATTGGTGTCCTTGCAAAAAAAGAAAGTCTGGACAGAGACACTAACACAGAGAGAGGAAGAAGATGTGAGAAGAGAGGGGGAGTATAGAGGGATGCAGCTGCAGGCCAAGGAATGCCAAGGACTCCTTCGACCACCACCAGCCATTCCCCAGAAATGGCAAGGGGAAATTCTCCCCTGGAGCCTTCAGAGGGAGCATAGCCATGCTGACCCCTTGATTTTGGACTTCTGGCTTCCAGAAAGCATTTCTGTTGTTTCAAGTCATCCAGATTGTGGTCATTTGTTACAGCAGCCCAGCCCTATGAAATCAGTATGGTTGGCCAGAAGGGAAACGCATGCTGGGGTTGCCTTGAAAATCATTTCATCTAAACATGTCTGACAGGTGGGGCAACGGGCCCAGATTTGCACACAGGGCCGTGGGCTCAGGGCCGAGCAGCAGTCATACCGTGGAGGACCGCGTCAGGGTCAGAACAGGTGGCAGTTTGGTGTCCTCAAGTGCTCAAGGGACACGGCTGTTGCTCAATGTCACCAAACAGAATGAACCTTCTGCCCAGCATGGGGCTCCAGGTCTTCACGACACAACACACCCAGCAGGGGTGCTGCAGGGCCTTTGCGAGGGGGCCTGCTCCTTGGGGAGACACCCTCTCAGCACGGCGCTCCCTCCCCAGGCAGACTGAGGTCCAAGCAGACCAAGTTTCAAATGTCAGGCAGGCTTCACAGGCTCCATTTTTTCATGCTGTGGGGAGTGTCCTGGCTGGGATGAGCATATTTCATGCGTTGGAAAGGCTTCCATGTGAAAAGATGCCAGGTATGGAATTGGCTCTTCTTGCTGTCGTAAGTTGAAAATATTGAATGCGCCTGAAGACTCAGCTAATGATCTTTGGATAGGAGGCATCAGAAATCTTGAAGCGATTCCCCAGCGCGCTGAAGGCAGGCACGGCAGTAACCTCCTGAGCCACCTCTCCCCCACTCCCACCCTGCCAGCGGACTCTGGGAGTGGCAGGGGGATCCCGGCCCATTGTTCTGCCAGGTGGGGGTAACCGGGGGCCAGGCAGTTGCTGGCGGGTTACCATCTCACAAGAACCAAGCCCTCAGGAATAGAGATGCAGCTGGAGAGAACGGACGCATGAGCTGGGGGGAGAGGGTGTGGGGCGGTGTGGAGGGTGTAGGGGGTGGGGAGGCAAACTGGGAGATTATGATTGACAGGTGTACGCTGCCACGTGTGAAACAGGTGGCCAGTGGGAGCCTGCTGTATAGCGCGGGAGCTCAGCTCGGTGCTCTGTGGTGACACAGAGGGGTGGGAGGGAGGTTCAAGGCGGAGGGGACATAGGCATACATATAGCTGATGCCCGCGGACAGCAGAAACTAATGCAACATCGCAAAGCAATTATATGCCAATAAAAAGAAAAGGAATCAAGCCCTCTGCCCTGTTTAGGGCAATACATTTTGTGGCTCCAATCATCTGAATATTGAGGGGAATGGAATTTAGCCACACAGATAGTTGTCTCATTTGTTCAATTTTGTAGGAGTACGTACAACCCCGCCCCGTGCCAACACAGTGTCCACCTTCTTTGGGATATGGAAAATTCACTTGCTTTCCCTCTCATTTACTTACTTATGATTATTCACCTGTGAGTTGTTACATTTTTATTTTTCATGCAAATAGGTGTCCTCAAGTGCTCAAGGGACACGGCTGTTGCTCAATGTCACCAAACAGAATGAACCTTCTGCCCAGCATGGGGCTCCAGGTCTTCACGACACAACACACCCAGCAGGGGTGCTGCAGGGCCTTTGCGAGGGGGCCTGCTCCTTGGGGAGACACCCTCTCAGCACGGCGCTCCCTCCCCAGGCAGACTGAGGTCCAAGCAGACCAAGTTTCAAATGTCAGGCAGGCTTCACAGGCTCCATTTTTTCATGCTGTGGGGAGTGTCCTGGCTGGGATGAGCATATTTCATGCGTTGGAAAGGCTTCCATGTGAAAAGATGCCAGGTATGGAATTGGCTCTTCTTGCTGTCGTAAGTTGAAAATATTGAATGCGCCTGAAGACTCAGCTAATGATCTTTGGATAGGAGGCATCAGAAATCTTGAAGCGATTCCCCAGCGCGCTGAAGGCAGGCACGGCAGTAACCTCCTGAGCCACCTCTCCCCCACTCCCACCCTGCCAGCGGACTCTGGGAGTGGCAGGGGGATCCCGGCCCATTGTTCTGCCAGGTGGGGGTAACCGGGGGCCAGGCAGTTGCTGGCGGGTTACCATCTCACAAGAACCAAGCCCTCAGGAATAGAGATGCAGCTGGAGAGAACGGACGCATGAGCTGGGGGGAGAGGGTGTGGGGCGGTGTGGAGGGTGTAGGGGGTGGGGAGGCAAACTGGGAGATTATGATTGACAGGTGTACGCTGCCACGTGTGAAACAGGTGGCCAGTGGGAGCCTGCTGTATAGCGCGGGAGCTCAGCTCGGTGCTCTGTGGTGACACAGAGGGGTGGGAGGGAGGTTCAAGGCGGAGGGGACATAGGCATACATATAGCTGATGCCCGCGGACAGCAGAAACTAATGCAACATCGCAAAGCAATTATATGCCAATAAAAAGAAAAGGAATCAAGCCCTCTGCCCTGTTTAGGGCAATACATTTTGTGGCTCCAATCATCTGAATATTGAGGGGAATGGGATTTAGCCACACAGATAGTTGTCTCATTTGTTCAATTTTGTAGGAGTACGTACAACCCCGCCCCGTGCCAACACAGTGTCCACCTTCTTTGGGATATGGAAAATTCACCTGCTTTCCCTCTCATTTACTTACTTATGATTATTCACCTGTGAGTTGTTACATTTTTATTTTTCATGCAAATGTATGAGCTGTTCATTTGGAAAATTCACTGTGAGTAGTTGAAGTTTTCCCTTTTTGTTAGATTTTGCCATCTTCTCAACCCATTATGAGTCAGATTTTCTACTTCAAAATCTCTGTTGAAATATGAAATTACTACTAATTTTCCTCTTAATAAAGATTACAGTCAATTCAATGATTGACCTTAAGATCAGGAACTCTTATTTTAGGTTCAGATCACTGCATGAGACCCATAATCAGAGAATTAACTGTGCTGAGCATGCAGAGGGCTGGAGCGGTTCCAGGATTTTCTCTCCTGGATTAGAGAGAGTCTGAGGAGCAGAGGTGGGCAGGGACTCTGACAGCTTCTACCACCCTCTTTTCTAAGTTGTAGTGTAGTCTTAAAAAAAAAAGTAGCTGCCTTTACCTTCAATGTGTCTGCTGCGCTTCCCCTGCAGACAATGGCTGGGGGAAGCTTCCAGAAACACAGATATCACATAGGGTGTTGCTTTCCTTAGACCTTTAGGGAAGGTGCATCAATCACCTTGACTGCATTGATTAGATTATCAGAAAAACAAGTATTTTGACTCGGTCCAGGTCTTCCCCATTAACTGACTGGCTATTTGCCCGAATTGCTTTTTCCAGCTACGCACAGGTGGGTTAGCCTCTGCCTTCCCAGGTGGATAGTACATCCAGAAATACCATGGATTTCTCCAGATACCTCTCTCTTCCTCTCTCTTGCCTTCCCCGCTGTCCTCACCAAGAGGTGACACTCTGGCAGGAACAACCTCATCGCACCTGACCCCATCCAGGGCCATGGAGAAGATGCTTCAGGGAGAAGCTGACTCCTGGTGGTCCCGGTGAACTCTAGGCTATATCCAGCCTATCTACCTTTACCCTAATACATGCCCTGGATAAAAACAATGCCCCTGCCTCAAACATGTCCAACCAGCCCTAAGTTCCAAGGCGCTGAAATTCTGGCGTTGCCTTGGAGTTCATGCTGTACTCTTGTGCCAGGACCTGACAAATCATTTTCTAAGGCAGGTAGGAAGTTCTGGGGGGCATTTAGGTCCCAGAGCAAAAAAGAAGCAGCATCTCTGCTCCCTGCACCCACTAAGCGCATGGACAGGTCCTCTGGACGGTGGGCCACACAGCCTTGCCCCGCTCAGCTGCCTGTTCCATGGGGACCTCAGAGCCCAAGGGCCCTGCTCTCTCTGCCCACCACCCACGTTTCTGAGTACCAGGCACGACTCCGGGGCTCTGACATCAAGTCCAGCCTGGACCTGCCTCTCCGCAGCCAAGAGCCTGAGACACAACCTGCCTCCTCCCTGTGTGTGTGAGCTCAGTCGCTTCAATCGTGTCCGATTCTTTGGGACTCCACGGCTGCAGCCCACCAGGCTCCTCTGTTCATGGGATTCTCCAGGCAAGAACACTAGAGTGGGTTGCCACGCCCTTTTCCAGGGGATCTTCCCCACCCAGGGATCGAACCCGCATCTCTTACATCTCCTGCCTTGACAGGAGGGTCCTTCACCACTAGTGCCGCCTAGGAAGCCTCCTCCCTGGGACGCCTCTAAATCCCCTCAGAGGCATCTCTTTCAGGAGATCCCAAGGCGAGTGTCATCTCTCAATTGCTGGAGAATACATTAAAATTTTTTGATAGTGAGGCTTTATTCTTAAATACAAAACCAGCCCCTTTCAAAGGCCCCCTGACGGGCCAAGAACATGCCCTGACTATAGACAGGGAAACATTTTAACCCAGTGATTTTTAAGCAGCGAAACAGCCAATTGATTGGGCTGCCGAAGTGTGAAATCATTTACATGGCACACCGGCGGGGGCAGCCGGGGGGGCTCCCCAGGCCGAACTTGGGCCCAGCCGGCTCTTCAGCATCCTTGCCTCCGCACTCTCAGACTTAGATCATTAGCGAGCTCAGCACTGGGAGGGGAGGGCACGGAACTGCCTTGTGCCTGCAAATTAATTGCATGCCTACAGCTCTGTGGAAACATTCACTTTGGCTCTGGAATCTTCCTTCTGACACCTATGGAGATCCAGGCCTGGCTTCTGAGATGTTCAGACTAAAAACAGGACAAAATTGGGGTGAGGGAGTTAGGAAGTAGGGGCCGAACTGGACTTGAACTACTCATGACCTAGCTGTGTGTCTTGGGGCAAGTTACTTAACCTCTCTGAGCATTATTTCCCTGTCTGTAAACTGGGAATAATACTAGTGCCTGTCTCCCAGCGTTGGGAAGATTAAATGACACAAGACGGGTCCGGTGTTTAACGTACTGCATGTGCATGGTGTGTGCTAAATGTTATATGTGTCTGTATTCTTCAGTACTATTCCAAATGTAGTTTCAAGGCTCTTGAGGTGGAAAAAGCTGGAAGTCAACACGATGACCCTGCCTCCATTCTGCTCAATGCAGTGAGTGTTGGCTCAAGTAAGTTACCACATAAGCCTTTTGAGAAACATCTAGCCAGTGTTTTTTCATGGAGATTCAAAATAATTTTGTGGAAAATGGGCTCCCCTGGCCAACAAGACTAATGTCACCGGGGTTGTTCTAGCAGAGGCTGGGGACACTCATTTACAACCTTGCAGAGGGAGTTTTATCATGGCAAGAGGCATGGGCTACCTCCTTTCACACTCCTTTGATCTGTGCAGCTGGGGGAACAGTGTAGTTGTTCAATCTCTTAGTCATGTCAGACTCTTTGCAACCCCAGGACTACAGCGCGTCAGGCTTCCCTGTCCTTCACTGTCTCCCAGAGTTTGCTCAAATTCATGTCTCTTGAGTCGGTGATGCTAGCTAACCATCTCATCCTCTGCCACCTTCTTCTCCTTTGGCCTTCAATCTTTCCCAGCATCAGGGTCTTTTCCAATGAGTTGGCTCTTTGCATCAGGTGGTAGCCAGAGTATTGGGAATTCAGCTTCAGCATCAGTCCTTCCAATGAATATTCAGGGTTGGTTTCAAAACAGTAGCTTTGAATACTGTATCAGTCCATTAACTCGGGGCTATTGGTCTTTTGTCAACTTATTCATTTTATCTTTTTTTAAATTGAGTGCCTACTTGTGTTATACTTGGTACCAGGGAACTTGCCATGGAAAGAGAGAAATTATTCAAAACGTCAATTGTGAATGAAAAGATGGCCTAAAGGAATGAAACAGGAAGAAACCAGGCAGTTAAGGAAGATCTCTCCCAGGAGGTGACACTGGGCCTGAGACGATGCAAAAAGGCCACCCATGCAAAGAGCAAAGAGAACAAGATCTCAGGCAGAGGGAACAGCAAACACCAACCCTGAGAGGCAGAAATAGTTCTTTAGGGTCCAAGAAGAGCCGTAAGGCCTGTGGGCTGAATCTCAAAGCCAAGGAGAGCAGGCAGCAAGATGATGATGGACCTGCAGGTGGGGCCCAAGCCCTGCAGGGCCTTGTGGGTGGTATCAGGACCTGGGATTTTATTCTAAAGCAACAGGAGGGTTTTAAAGCCCTTGGAGACTACAAGACTGAGAGTCCCTTGGACTGCAAGGAGATCTAACCAGTCTATCCTAAAGGAGATCAGTTCTGGGTGTTCATTGGAAGGACTGATGCTGAAGCTGAAACTCCAATACTTTGGCCACCTGATGCGAAGAGCTGACTCATTTCAAAAGACCCTGATGCTGGGAAAGATTGAGGGCAGGAGAAGGGGATGACAGAGGAAGAGATGGCTGGATGGCATCACCGACTCAATGGACGTGAGTTTGGGTAAACTCTGGGAGTTGGTGATGGACAGGGAGGCCTGGCGTGCTGCAGTCCATGGGGTCGCAAAGAGTTGGACATGACTGAATGACTGAACTGAACTGACATCATTGGACTGACCTAGGGTAAACACTTTCCTATCCAAGACCACCCTTTGTCATTCTCTTTCAAATGCTGAGAAATTTTTTTGCAGAGGGCGGGGCATCCCAGGTGGTGCAATGGTAAAGAATCTGCCTGTCAGTGCAGCAGATGCAAGAGACACAGGGTTCGATCCACGGGTCTGGACGATCCTCGGGTCCGGACGATCCCCTGGAGTAGGAAATGGCAACCCACTCCAATATTCTTGCCTGGAAAACTCCATGGACAGAGGATCCTGACGGGCTATAGTCCATGGGGTTACAAATAATCAGACACAGCTGAGTACAGTCCTTTATATTTATAGATGAAAAACTCTGTTAATGAGTCCAGAGAAGGAAATATAGAGACCAGAATCTTGTTTCACAATATACTGTGCTTTTGAAATGCTGGGAAAATATTCCCAAGTGATTCCTGAGTCTTTGGGACTGCTTTCAGCTCACTTGAGCTGTAATGAAGGTGGCCCTTATCAGTCTGAGCTTGAGCTGCCTTAATTAGACCCAGATTCTCTATCTTTAAATTGGTCTTACATCAAAGCTAGAGTTATAATTGCAGGTGATGCATTTGCGAGCTGCATTGTTATGTAGAATACGGTTGCCAGCAGGTTGTGTTGGGATTATTGAAAAGCAATTTGCAGGGGAGGTCTACAGGGGAAAGAGAGTTCACCTCACTAAGCCTAAAAAAAAGAGTAATAGATAGCTGGAGGTCTTGGGAAAAACATGCTTAACAAGAAGTATTAAAAAAAAACTCTAAGCATTTGCTAGCTCTATTTTGTATGCACATATGGCTTAAGCCATTCTTGACACATGGCTGTTATGGTCTGAGTTGTTATAGGTCATTGATTGTCTGCATTCAATATGGCTGTGAGATTGGTTTATGGGGTCAAAGCAGGTTATCAGGAAAGCTCAGGCAGCTAGAGGCAATTCCCCACTCTAAATTTTGGAACTGGGGGATTTTAGGTTTATGAAGTGCTCATAGGAAATGCTTGTCTTGATTTCTTTGCTTTGAAGGGAAGCTGTTTTTTTGTGACCAGATGTAAAGCCTCATGGGAAAATCTTTTCTTGGCAGTGAAGTAAGATACCCGTCAAGCCCTGACATGTTTCTAGGTTTAGAGGGACAAGGGGGGTGGGGTGCTGGGATTGTGACTGGCTAGATTTCAGGAGACAAGAGTGTCTTAGAACTTAGAAGAAGCCACTTAAGTTAAAGGGTCACTCAACTTCCAAAGCATAGTTTATAAAATTTCTGGGTTGTTGTTATTCACTCAGTTGTGTCTGAGTCTCTGTGATCCCACGGACTGCAGCACGCCAGACTTTCCTGTCCTTCACTATCTCCCAGAGTTTGCATAAACTCACGTCCACTGAGTTAGTGATGCCATCCTACCATCTCATCCTCCGTCGCCCTCTTCTCCTCTTGCCCTCAAACTTCCCCAGCATCAGGGTCTTTTCCAATGAGTCAGCTCTTCCTATCAGGTGACCATAGTATTGGAACTTCAGCTTCAGCATCAGTCCTTCCAATGATTATTCGGGGTTGATTTCTTTAGGTTTGACTGGTTTGATCTCCTTGCTGTCCAAGGAACTCTCAAAAGTCTTCTCCAGCACCACAATTCAAAAGTATCAATTCTTCAGTGCTCAGCTTTCTTTTTAGTCCAACTCTCACATCCATACATGACTACTGGAAAAACCATAGCTTTGACTATACGGACCTTTGTCAGCAAACTGATTGGCAACATTTCTGGGTGCAAACACCATTAGAGGAAAGCCGTGTTCCATCACTAACTACTGGTAAGTATTTCTTTGCAGGTTAGCTGAGGATGACCAAGAAGAGAGGATGGGACCTAAGATGGGTTGTGAGGAGTTTACTTAACTTCTTGATTATCCGTGAAGTGGGACTTAGCAAACTAATTGCTCCCACCACCCAGACCTGATCTGACACTTTGTTGTTGTTGTTCAGCTGCTGAGTCATATCCGACTCTACGGTTTGACATACTACTACTACTACTAAGTCACTTCAGTCGTGTCCGACTCTGCGACCCCATAGACGGCAGCCCATTCCAAGAAACTCTCTGCATACTCCCTCCCTTTTAACCTATATCATCCTTTCTGGAGCTACTTTGTAATCATGAAATAGTTTTTCATAACAAACTCTGATGCATGGGATCATTGATGAAATTGTGTCATCTACAGAGGTACAGTTACAGCCTACCCAAACAACTGGTCAAGTCTATGGGGTGAGGGTGAGAGTGGGGGGATGGGGAGAGCAGCTGTGGGTCAAAGGTTTGGAAACACCCTCTTGGCTTGTGTGGCTGAATGTTTGACTTTTCAACTGACTGTTCTGCTGGTAAATGGTCTTGGCCTCTGGGGAAGTAGGCGACCTCTTGCTTCTTAAATGGGATCATGTCTCTGGGCAAGTAGGCAGTTTTATCTCTAAGGAGTTTAGGCCCATGGAAGGTGAAGTTAAGCTGGTCACCAAGGACAGGGAATCCAGGCCTTCCCTCCAAACCATATTTGCTTTTCTAATCAAACTGACTCATATGATTCCAATTATTTCTCCATCCTCTCCAAGGCCAGTGGGCTATGGGGTAGGCTGACGACCTGTGAAATTTCAGTTTTAAAGAATGGAACTGGTTTTGATTTATTCAAAAGTCAGCCCACTCCTTTGGTTCTGTGTAGAGGCAGAGAGGGCAGGAAGAGCCACCACAAGACAGGTTACATCTGAGGACCTTGGCAGCCCCTCAGGCTAACTTTCTTTGCCCAGGACACACGGCAGACTCCTCTGTGGCTGATAAAGAGGAGGGTCTCAGCCATAGAGCCACACATACGCTCCTAACAAGGCCAGCATTGCCAGCTGGGAAGGTTTGCTTGAGGCTGGGCACCACAGACATCCTAGAAGATGTGGGTTTGTCGAAGACAAGGTGACTAGGTCAGGGTCCAGTGCGCTTGATCTCTGCTCCTTGTTTCTTTACTTTCTCCATTCTTGGTTGGCTTCACTGAATGCGCTGTCTGTGGGTGTCCATTCTGACTTCTAGTCAGACAGCTAGCCCAGAACTGTTTCACTTGGTGGAACTTTCCCCCATATCCTCTGAGACTGCTACATGGACCCATTGATGAAGCAGCCCGCGTGCCCTTTGTCTTGTTTGCCTTCGCCCTTCCCTTGGAAAACTACCAGACTGTTCAAACAAGTGGCCTCATCATAGGTGCATATTCACCAACATGGCTGGATCTTAAAAACCTGATCCTGAGTTTTAAAAGAGGAGAAATAGAATGAGACAGATAAAACACTATGATTTACCTAAATCAAAAGTAGATGCTCATAAAGCGGCAATACATGTAAAATAAAAAGATCACATTAAGCACATTAGAAATGTCTATGGGAGGAGAGGAATAGAAATGGAAAATAAGGATCAAAAGAAAGAAATAAAGTAAATGAAGGAATGAGTCGGCCTATCAATGATGATAAGACACCATGAGCTGGAGAGTATGATTAACTCAACACCCTGTCCTTAAAATCACGAAAAGCAATGTAATTTGGGTGATCTCCTAATACTAGATTTGAAGCTAAGAACCCAACAGACACGATGACACCAAGATGTCCGGCTCAGCCTGAATCCTGCCAGGCTCATGGGCTGCAGATGCAGATGCTAAGGACCTACCAGGAGAAGACAGAAGACACTCTCCCAGAGAAGGTGCCTTCCAGAGGAGGATGACAGCGTCAGAGGAGGCGGCCTTCTCCTTTCCCGACCACAATCCCTTCTCCCCCACCTGGAGATGTGTGTTGTTATGGGACCAGGAGCAGGCTGAGCTTCAGATTTATCATCCGTAAGTCGGGTAATGCCAGCACCTCTCTCATCAGGCTGTCGTGAGGAATGGATGTGTAAGTGTCTGCTCTGCTCCCTGCACAGTGCTGGGTTCATAGAGTTGTGTCATGATCTGAATCATAGTCACAAGCGTAATAATAACCATAACAATAATAGGGATAAAAGCAATGAATCATGTCATTTGTTTTTATTCGGTTGCTAAGTCTTGTCTGACTCTTTTGATCCCCTGGACTGCAGCACGCCAGGCTTCCCTGTCCTTCACCATCTCTTCATTTTGCTCAAACTCTTGTCCATTGAGTCAGTGATGCCATCCAGCCATCTCATCCTCTGTCATCCTCGTCTCCTGTCCTCAGTCTTTTCCGACATCAGGGTCTTTTCCGATGAGTCAGCTCTTCACATCAGATGGCCAAAGTACTGGAGCTTCAGCTTCAGCATCAGTCCTTCCAGTGAATATTCATGTCATAAGGAGCATTTTTTGCCTTCTTGTGGAAGTCTTGCTCAGAAGATCCAGTTTTGGAGTTATTTTAAACAGCTTGGTTTCCAGCCAGACAACATGAAATAAATGAAGTTAAGTCTCTGAGATTCTGGAAGATAGAATGTTCTTCATCATCTCTTAAGTCTCCTGAGGATCCTAAAAGGCTGGAGCCACAGCAGAGGAAATCCTGGCCATCACATCAGACACTTCTGTGTGAGCAATCTGAGTCCAGAATCTCAGCAAGAGGAAGAGTTGAGAGAGAGGAAAGTCCCCTGTGATGCTGTAGATGAGTACAGACAAGCCAGAGACCCAAAATGCATGTGGTGGTTGCCTGCTTCTTCCTGATGTTGCCTTACAACTCAGAGGTGTTCACTGTCCAAAGTACTTTAATACACCTTATCTCATTTAAGCCTTACGACACTTTCCTGAAGAAGTACAGAACTCCCACTTTACAAATGGCAAAACTGAGGTCCACGGTGTTCCAAGACCAGGATGAACATTAAGTGCAGTCCTGGGCCTAAAAGTCAGGCTTACCGACTCCCAGTCCAGTGCATTCTAGAGTAATAATGATGATAACGATAATGACAATTGTTACTCAGAAGCAGCTGTATGAGCCAGGTACTTTTTAAGGGGTTTTACATTCATCCAGCCCTTACAATAGGCCTATGATGCGAGTATTCTCCTCATCTCACAAATGAAACAGCTAAGGCACAGAGAGACTAAGTAACCTTCCTGAGGCTGCACAGCCCACAAGTGGTGGAGGCAGGATGTTATCACTCTTCTTGTCTTCTGCTGCTGTGCTTGCCTTGAGGGCCAGTTTCTGCTGCTCTGGGTCCTCTCAAGACAAGGAGCTCCTACAGACCCAAGGGTTGTTAGTGCATCTTAATCCTAAGACTAAGGAACACGATCTTGTTCCTTGGGAGAAGGAATCAGGGAAGAAGAGGGGGCTATGATGTCTGCCAGAAAAGACTCACATTGCAGCTGGATTCTTTACCAGCTGAGCCACAAGGGAAGCCCTCTGAACTTGGAGGCCTGACCAACCACAGATCTCTCTGCTGTACTCAGGACTCATTTCAAGTTTGGCTGGGAGTCTAGGGAATTTTTAGGGGAGCTGGTAACTTACTTAAATGCCCACTGTCCCTTTTATTGACTCTTTGATGTTCACTGGAGTTGAGCCTGCCACAAAAGCCTACCTGCCCTTTGGCCCAGGCTTCATAAGGCACATACTTCAGACTGTGGATTCATCATAGGAGCTGGTATGAATGGCAGGGTCAGAGGTAAAAACAAATCCCTATCAAGAGAACTTATGTTTGTGTCAACTATATCTTGTTCCTTTGCTTGATACTCATCCCTTGCTTTTTCCCTTTCATATCATCCTGTTACCTTCAGCCTGGAAATGCATGCAGATGACCAGGCAGCGGAAGCCCTGTTGAAAGAAGGTGAAAGTAAAATGTCCATATCTGAGAACACAGTCTGTCCAAGAGGGCCTGGGAGCTGGCAGGAGGTGACCACAGAGGATTACCTCCCTCTGTATCCCTCCTACCCTAGGACAATCTTATTTTGCATCTGCTCTTTGTTGGAAAGTCTTTGTGGAAGAAAGGAGGGATGGTGGCTGGCGCTAACCATGGATGTGACTGAGATCACCAGGAGGACAGGGAAGAGTCTAAAGGGAGAGAGTAGCATCATGTGCATGGAAGCAAGAAGCAGGGAAGGACAGGATGTGAGGGGGTTAGCCTTGGCACCCTGTTTGACTGAAAATGGGAAGGAGAACCAGAAGGTAGGCCTTGAGGGCCAAGAAGTGCTTTAGACTTTGACTTTCTTTGC
This sequence comes from Cephalophus harveyi, assembly GCA_006410635.1. NCBI lineage: Eukaryota > Metazoa > Chordata > Mammalia > Artiodactyla > Bovidae > Cephalophus > Cephalophus harveyi. The sequence goes on from SJYT01013042.1 coordinate 76,414, forward strand.
TTCCCCCAAAGCATGTGTGGTGGCAATGTAGTTAACTTGCATGTAAGAGATGTTCTGGGGAAGAGAGAAGTCTGCTCAAATAACTTTTAGAAACACTAGGTTAACTTAACTTACATGCTAGGTTAGCTTAAATTATTGCAGGATTTGTCAGAGACTTTATCATAAAAATATGCACGGTGAATCTTCATTGGAGAAGATTTGTCTCTCTTCTCTCTAGCATTTCCCAAATTTATTCTGCCAATGAGCCCAATTTTTCAAGGTGGAGTTTGCGAGCACTCTAGAAAATGCTTTCCCATATGAATGGGCTATGGGGTGATGGGGCAGGGAACCACTGAAAAAACAATTCCACTCTTGGTTCACTGTGAGACCCACATAAGCACCTTCCCTCCTCAAACTCAATTAGCATAGCTGTTCTTTACCTCTGCTGATCGAGGGCTGAGTTCTGAGCTTAGTCCTCTGCTCTGTGAACTGCAGTAGGACCCCAAGCCTTGACATGGGGGTCCTTGGAGGCCACTGACTGTCACTGCAGCTTTGAAATTATTATACCATTCAATGGTTCTAAAACATTTTGAGGCCAGCAATCCATTCGGAAATGTGCTGGAAGCTAAGAAATCTGTTCCTAGGCAGGCAGGTTGGTGTGGGGGAGCTCACAGATTCAAAGTCCTCTTACAATATGAAGGATTTTCCAAACTCTTGAGATCCATCTATGGAATATTCACTTATATACACATTGGCTCCTCTGTCTGATCATCACCATTTTCCTTTTGTGCTAATTTCACTTGGTTGCTTAAATGGACAGCCCAGTTGGCCCACTCACAAAATAGGCTCTGTGGCCTGTATGTGACCTCTTTGCCTGAAAAATTATCCAGCTGGCCAGCTGGAAGCCATTTTCCCAGGGTGGTACTGAGAAGAAGCATGAGGACATTTCTGAACTTGTTTTTAACTTAACATCAATACCTTTGTTTGGAAACAGAAAAGAGACTGATGGAATAGTCCATCCCGGAGATGTGTGTGCTTCTCTCAGCTTCTAAAATGGGAAGAACTGGGGCATGAATGGAGAAGCTTTCACGTGGAGTCTGCCCTGGAGATCCCATGTGACATGTTTTCCCTAAATGCTTTCCTTCAAGGTCATTCTGAGAATAGAGCCAAACAACATTTTTCTTTTTTTTAGAAATATATTGTTTCTTGGAGAGTGGGGACAGGTGTGGGAGCCACTCTCTCTCCGTTTTCCACTAGCACTTGCCCACTCTTTTGGGAGCTTGTTTTATCACCCCTTAAGTTGTAAACTTCTTGTGTCATTTTATTTTAGATATTGTTCTTAAGTATCAAAAAGTCAGTTTGGGGCATTTTTTTAAATCCAGTCTGAAAGTCTTTATCCTTTAATATGATAGCTTTGATCCACTCACATTTATGATGATGGCTCAGCAGCTTGGATTTATTCAAACCATTTTCTTTTGTGTTTTTTCATCAACTAAATCTTTCTATCTCTCCAACTTGGTTTGTACTGAGCATAAGGGGTGAAATAAAATGTTCTGCTGCCTTTTTAGCTCGGATGAAGGTTACACATGGGTGCATCCCTGAGCTCTGTAGGAAATTCTGTCCTTTGTGACCAGAGTCTCCCAATCTGCTTTCCTGTGCTGTGCTCAGTCATGACCGACTCTTTGCAGCCCCATGGACTGTAGCCTGCCAAGCTCTTCTGCCCATGGAATTTTACTGGAGTGGAGTGCCATCTTCCATTACAGGGGATCTTCCTGACACAGGGATGGAACCTGCATCTCTTGTATCTCTTGCTTTGGCCGGCGGAGTCTTTACCACCAGCGCCACCTGAGAAGCCCGTTGGTTTCCCTGCAACCTGGAGACTTAGCATAGGAAAGGAAGAACTGGCTGCTGAGCCAAGAAGAGAATACAGTGTTGCTCCCTTGGTCTTACTCCTCACATAATAATAGGGGAGAAGGAAAGAAGGTGATATCAGAGAGAGCAATAAGCAGAGAAGGTGGCAATAAGTAGCTTCAGTTCAGTTCAGTTCAGTGGCTCAGTCATGTCCACCTCTTTGCGACCCCATGAATCACAGCACGCGAGGCCTCCCTGTCCATCACCAACTCCCGGAGTTCACTCAGACTCACGTCCATCGAGTCAGTGATGCCATCCAGCTATCTCATCCTCTGTCGTCCCCTTCTCCTCCTGCTCCCAATCCCTCCCAGCATCAGAGTCTTTTCCAATGAGTCAACTCTTTGCATGAGGTGGCCAAGTACTAGAGTTTCAGCTTTAGCATCATTTCTTCCAAAGAAATCCCAGGGCTGATCTCCTTCAGAATGGACTGGTTGGATAAGTAGCTTAGAGATCTACCAGGTAGAGCCAGATGAAACTTCACAGCCTCAGTGATAGAACCTGATCCATTTGTTGGGAAGTCTGCTTTGGTGGCAGAGGGATTCCATTCAGCCTTCTGAATCCTTGGGACCAGCAAGAAGAGAGTAGACTTTCTGTCTGCCCTGGCCCTCACTATCAGCTTTTCTCTCCCATGACTGTGGAATGACCCAGCATTTTGGAACCTAATCCCATGGCATCCAGATGTCAGCAATTGCTTTTGGTTTCCAGAAGACTCAGCCAGTCCATTGCTGGCTTGTCCAACGTCTGGCCCGGTAAACCAGTGGCCACACACTTACCCCAAATTTGGCTGGATTCTGGGGCCAATTGGTCAGGGCTGAGTGAAGCAGATTGTGTGTATACGTGTGGCCCAGCCGAAAGCTCTTAAAGCGTGCCATATGAGACACAACCTATAATAGGGAGTTATAAATTGTTCCATTCTGGTGCCTCCAGCTGGAGGTCAAAAGTTTTCACGGTTCTTTTAATGGGGGAGGAAGAGTCCAGTGCCCTGGCGCTCTCTGAAAGCCTGGGGGCTCCTCCCTGGCCTGGAAGAGCTATGTTTACAAACACAAATACTGTAATGGACAGCATGAGGCAGAGAAACAGCAGAGCCGGGGAGTCAGGGTCCTCGAGCTTGCTCGTGTTGAAGAGAACTGAGCCAAGCCAGTCAGCCTGGGGTCCCGTGGCTGACCTCATCTCTAGTCAGATGGACACTGGGCTCCATGCTCGAGTGACAGTCTGAAGCAGTGGCCTCCTTAAAGCTGGCTTGGCCAAGATATAAAATACACACAGGTTGGGCCAGGGGATCCCCAGCGACCTCCGCACGTGGGCTGCAGTGGGGCCATCCAGAGGCCCTGGATACAGTTCAAGTCAAATGACATCTACTCAAGACAGGGATCTCTGCTGAGTGCAGGGGGCCCTGCAGTATAAAAACGCAACCCTTCCAGCCCTCAGAGCGTTACATGGTGTGGAGGAGGTGAGATGGATACACAGGCCATTTGTAGATGACAGGGGAGCACAGGCCGAGAGAGCACCCCTGGGGGGAGAGGCCTGTGGACTTCAGAAGCCCGGAAGGACATCCAGAGAGTGGTTAGGATGTCAGATGTCGGTGCCCCTGGGGGCTTGAATCTCTCTTCTGATTCTGTTTACAGATTATGTCGCCATTGGTAAGACATTTTATTCACCTATAAACCCACCTTATAAAATTTTGTAAACATTCAATGAGGTAATATCTGTGAAGCACTTAGCACTGGGCAGGACATATAGTCAGTGCTCAATAAACGAATGAAAGCTATTATTAGTCCTAGAGGAAGGGGTCATTTCCAGGCCACCGAGGCTTTAAAGGAGTCGAGAGAAGGAGAGAGAACATTTAGAGCAAGAGGAACAGAGCCTGAGCACAAGTTAATAAAAAGGACTTGGAGAGGGGAAGATTCATGCATTCAATAAAGATCGATTTTTACTATTGGCCAGGCAGTATGGATACAATGATGAATGAGGCAGAAGTAATCCCTGTTCCCACTGGTCATTGCAGAGGAGGGCCCGTGGGAGGGTGCTGAAATATTCTGTCTAATCACAGACAGTACTCAGGTCAAAGCCGAGGGCTTATGTGTCGAGAGGACACACAACAGACCTCGTGCTCACTAGGACGTATCTTTAAAAATCTCATCTTCAGAACTCTATTCCTACCAATTCCATTATGCAGAATTCTATGAAATTAAATGACATCATAGAATTTTCTGGAACTCCTGGAAACTCATGAAACCTTGAACATGAATTACCATCTAATGTGGGAGCACCTAAATTGCAGAATGGTGAACAATGAGACTGACTCCCCAATGTCTGTCTGCTCCTGTCCTAATAAAGTAATGGTAGAGCTGTTTGTGATTTGACCATAGCTCTGGGGCTCAGAGGGTAAAGCGTCTGCCTGCACTGCGGGAGACCCGGGTTCAATCCCTGCATCGGGAAGATCCCCCGGAGAAGGAAATGGCAACCCACTCCAGTACTCTTGCCTGGAAAATTCCATGGACAGAGGAGCCTGGTAGGATATAGTCCATGGGGTCTCGAAGAGTCAGATACGACTGAGCGACTTCACTTTCACTTTCACTGGGGCTAATGGTTTTTCCAGGAATCATGTATGGATGTGAGAGTTGGACTATAAAGAAAACTGAGCACTGAAGAATTGATGCTTTTGAGCTGTGATGTTGGAGAAGACTCTTGAGAATCCCTTGGACTGCAAGGAGATCAACTAGTCCATCCTAAAGGAAATCAGTCCTGAGTGTTCATTGGATGGACTGATGTTGAAGCTGAAACTTCAATACTTTGGCCACCTAATATGAAGGGCTGACTCATTTGAAAAGACCCTGATGCTGGAAAGATTGAAGGTGGGAGGAGAAGGGGACAACAGAGGATGAGATGGTTGGATGGCATCACCAATTCAATGGACATGAGTTTGGGTAAATTCCAGGAGTTGGTAATGGACAAGTTGGGAGGCCTGGCGTGCCATGGTTCATGGGGTTGCAAAGAGTCAGACACGACTGAGTGATTGAACTGAACTGAACTGGGGCTAATCCTATCCTTCTAGACAGTGACTTTGAGCATGCAACAATTGAAGACAATACGATATGAGAAGAAGTGGATGGGAGGGCTTGCACGATGTCTCTCTATTGTTATATCCTGATGAACATGACAGAGAAACACGTCACCTGATGTCCATTGCCAGACATATTATAATCATGATGGAAGCCTGACTTAGGATACAACAACCTCATGGTTGCCAGATGGAAAGACAGAAAGAACATAGGTCCTTGATGATCCAGTTGATGGGCCAGAACCAACATGGAAGCCCAGCTACCTCTCAGCTTCCTGCATTTGAAGTGTAATACATTTCCTAGTGATTGTGTGTTAGTTGCTCAGTCGTGTCTGACTCTTTGCGACCCCATGGACTGTAGCCTGCCAGGCTCCTCTGTCCATGGGATTCTCCAGGCAAGAATACTTCAGTGGGTTGCCACTTCCTTCTCCAGGGGATCTTCCTGACTCAGGGATCAAACCCAGGTCTCCTGCATTGTAGGCGGATGCTTTACCATCTGAGCTACTAGGCTTGTTTGAATGGCGTTTTCTGTCATTTGTGGCCTAATGAGTCCTAATGGAGACACTTGCTAAAACAGACACTTGCTATTTTATTTAAATGACTGTACCCCACTTGGCTTCATCATGGCTTTGGTCTTTCTCAGGGGAAACATACTCAGTCCAATCTCTGCTCATCTGACAGCTTGTACAATTGGAGACCTGCTGGAAACACAAATTTTGGTAATGTCAACCTTCTGAATTAAGTCAGATTTGATAATAGCAAGAGCTCGCTATAGACCAGGGTCACTTCTGAACAGTTTACAGACTTTATTTGTGCTTCTCAAAAAAACCTTTGAATTCGGTCCTACCATGACATACCTTTTGTGGTTGAGGAAACTGAGGTATAGAGACATTAGGGCACTTGTCCAGAGATGCACAGCTAATAAGTGGCTAAACTTAAGACTCAAATTCAAGGAGTTGCTTGGCTTCAGAGTCTGTGTCCCTGACTCAATTGTTTCTCCTTTGAGGTGGTCCTACTATCCATAGATAAAAATTATATAAAAGAAGAGGCAGAAATAATCAATTAAAATCGAGTTCACTTGAAATTACACACCTTTAGGATTCCATCAGTGTCCGGGGAAGCCATTGTAAGCTTTGGAGAAGACAGTATTAGTTTTAAGTAAACGGCCATGTTTCTCATGCTCTCTTTTCCTCATCTCATCTCACCATCATTTCTCTAGGACTGTCTCTCTTTTCATCTCTTCATCTGTGTTAAAAACCAGTGAAACAGCCACCTACCATACTGGATGAATTCTGCAACCTCTAAGCCCAGTAACTTTGATGAGAAGTCTGTATTTTAACCTACCACACAGGCAAAAAGAAAGTTCTGAATGTGAAAAGAAGCCCCATGTGAGCCTTCCATGTTCTCTGCCAAATGGCTTGCACTCACCCCACCTTTTTAATTTTGCAAAACGTTTGTGTTGTGTTTCCAGTTTCCCATGGTGCACCAGCGGGCCGGGTGAGGAGAGGAGGGCTGCAGGGATGAGGTGACTGGTGGGGCCCTGTGCTGGGCTGCTGGGCTGCAGGTGCTCGACAAGACTGGCCAATGGGAGTGACTTCTTGGAACCAGCCTGACAAGTTCCTGCTGGCCGAAGCATGGGGCCTCATCTCCCTCCAGCTTGGCCCCAGGTCACCAAAAGGAAATGTATTTAATTTTCAAATCCCTCCTGGAGCCGAAGAGAATTCCAACAAAACAGCCATAAACATTGAAAGAGTCTTGTTTGATTTGGGAAAACATTCCATCAGATTTAAAATGAAATATCCTGTGACTAATCTCATGTAAGACTGGGAACGAGTCTAATTGTTCAATTTAGTGGTCAACAAGGGGACTCTGGAGAGAGACCTGGTCCCTCCCCCCTACCACTTTGGGATCGGCGGCAATAAAGCAGCCAGGACTGAGTCTTCAAACAAGGATTGTGAACGGTTTGCTTTGATCCTCAAGCCCCCCTCTTCTCAATTTGTCATTGATTTCCCATCAAGAGAGTTTGTGCAACCGAATCCCCCATGCAATTCTGGCACTTTGTAAACTAGTAAATAAAACCCAAATGTTAATTCTTATGAGCACAGCATTCCCTGCCAAGAAATGAATAATGCACTGTGAAAAGCGACGGCATTGTGCATCCTTGGATGAGGGAACAAGAAACAGTGGGGCAGGGCTGGGGAGCCAGGAGTCATGAAGGCGGTAAAACCAGGAAGAGAGATGCAAAGGGAAGCGGAAGAAGAAACAAAACTATCTTGGAAGATCTTTGTCATCTCCCCGACTTGAGTGTAAGCTCCTATGGCCAACGCCAGGCAATGACATTAATGAAAGATTATTTGGCTCTTTGTGCCTGTTCTGCGAGCTTCCCAGGTGGCTCAGTGGGTAAAAAAATCTGCCTGCAATGCAGGAGATGCAGGCAGACATGGGTTCAATCCCTGGGTTGGGAAGATCCCCTGGAGGAGGGCATGGCAACCCACTCCAGTATTCTTGCCTGAAGAATCTCCATGGACAGAAGAGCCTAGAGGGTTACAGTCCATAGAGTCGCATAGAATCAGACTTGACTGCATGTTTGAGCATGCACACATGCCTGTTCTGTATGGAGAAACTTCCAGACCTGTTTTCGCCTTACAGTGATCTGTGAGGCAAGTTTGCTGTTCTCCCCATTTACAGATGGAGAAACTAAGGCATCAGAGAGGTAAACACATTGCCCACTTGAGAGAGAAGAGAGGAGCCACTCACTGAGTACCGGAGCTGACTCAGCTCCACTGCACTGTCTGCCCCAGAGGGAAGAAGTGTGGCTGGACTAAGTGACTATCCCAGGGTGCCCAGGACTGCAGGACTTATGTAGCCAAAACCAGGAAAGTCTCAGACAAACTGGGATGAGTTGTTCACCCTGGGTATGGGAGTTAGACTCCAACTCTGAGGAACCTCCTTGGGTGTTATGGCCAGAGTTTTGTTTTTTTTTTTTTTCAGAAAAGCAGGCACTAGGGTCTGTAGCTCTGTCTCTGTAGGGTGAGCCAGCAAGTTGGTCTAGCAAAGGCAATCCCATTTCTTGCCTCAGTTCAGTTCAGTTGCTCAGTCATGTCCGACTCTGCGACCCCATGAATCGCAGCACGCCAGGCCTCCCTGTCCATCACCATCTCCC
>SJYT01013042.1:86714-115183 GCA_006410635.1 Cephalophus harveyi
CATTTTAGTTCGCTGATTCCTAGAATGTCGACGTTCACCCTTGCCATCTCTTGTTTGACCACTTCCAATTTGACTTGATTCATGGACTTGACATTCCAGGTTCCTATGCAATATTGCTCTTTACAGCATCGGATCTTGCTTCTATCACCAGTCACATCCACAACTGGGTATTGTTTTTGCTTTGGCTCCATCCCTTCATTCTTTCTGGAGTTATTTCTCCAGTGATCTCCAGTAGCATATTGGACACCTAATGACCTGGGGAGTTCCTCTTTTGGTATCCTATCATTTTGCCTTTTCATACTGTTCATGGGGTTCTCAAGGCAAGAATACTGAAGTGGCTTGCCATTCCCTTCTCCAGTGGACCACATTCTGTCAGACCTCTCCACCATGACCCGCCGGTCTTGGGTTGCCCCACAGGCATGGCTTGGTTTCATTGAGTTAGACAAGGCTGTGGTCCTAGTGTGATTCGATTGACTAGTTTTCTGTGAGTATGGTTTCAGTGTGTCTGTCCTCTGATGCCCTCTTGCAACACTTACCATCTTACTTGGGTTTTTCTTGTTGTTTAACAAGACAGTAATAGTCCCCTGGAATGATCTAGGCAAAGATGGGAGGAAATCATCTTAAATTCCAGTTCCAGAAAGTCTGTAAGTAAATTATGATTTTTGTTGATTATTTATTAGCCATCAGGTCACTTTCAAGGCCCAGAGGAACTCCTTCTGCTTACCATTGGATCTGTGTGAGGCAAAAAAAAAGAATTTCTAAGCAGGGGCATCATTCCCATTTCTGGAACCTATTTTATAAGTGGAGACCTCTTGCTTGAGATGCTACATTCAATCTTCTGACTCCTGGAGGAGTAAAATCAATCTAGGATTCCGTCCAATAATAATACTGCCTACAACAAACAAAGCTGTGCATTAGTAAACAGTTTTCACCATGTGTTACTTGACTTGAGGTCCTAGCAACCCCGTGAAACAAGGGAGATAGGATGAATTCCATGCTCCATGGTTCAAGATAGGGGGCAGGTGGTATATGGAAGATCCTACATTTAAAGACAGAAGAAACTGAGGCACCTTGCTAGTATGGTATCAGAAAGTATAATTATTTTAATACAAAATAAGTCAAGGGATATACAAAAAGTAAATATATCTTTCTATTTCCCAAACTGATCTCAGTGTTTGGCACACAGTAGGTAATTAATTACACTCCCTGAGACAGAGGCGGCAAGGGGAAGGTTTGATTCCAGTGTTAACCAGACTGACGTTTGCATCTTAGCTCATTCGCCTACCTGTGAAACTCCAAGTAAGTCACTTAATCTCTCTGAGCCAACAGGAACCTTCCAGGCAGAAGGGCAGGTAAATATACCCTCACAGCTGTTGTGAGAACTTGTGATTGTAGCTGAGGAGGGCTTGGTACACAGGAAGTGCTCCATAAGAGACAGTTTTAGTTGTTTTCAGGCCCCAGGATTCTGGGCCCTTCTTTAAGCCCAGGCTGGTGATGGAAATGGACGACCCAGGGCCCAAGGCTCTAATGTCTGGAGGCAGGCACTGGACCAGATGCTTCCTGACCCCTGTCATGTTTAACTCAACTTTCCTATCAAAATGAGAGGGAACGCTCTCCACTCACGCAACACAATTTCAGTGCCGGGGGTGATCCCTTCTGTACCTGCCTGGGGCCAAGCTACAGGTGATAATTAGCTCTCAGAAAGCGGAAGGACATTAACTCCAGTAACTTGACTCTGTTCCAATTGCGATAATTAAATAAAGTGCCCACGGTGGATCCCGTTAATGAGGCATCCACTGGGTTGCGGCGGAGCCATCCAGGCAGCAGGCGTGGGGCTGGGACGTGGGCTTAGCGTAGCTGACTGAGCCCTGGGCATTCACAGAAGCATGAAGCGTCTCCGCTTCTCCCTTCTCAGTTGGTTCCTACCCTCCCTCCGCCAGGCCATTTGAGTGTCTTTAGGAAGGCTTCTGGGGGTCAGGGACTTATGCTTTGGGCTCTTCCATGAGCTTAATCTTAACCTTGAGCAAGTATCTTCGGTCTCCCTAACTCAGTTCCTTGAATTGTGAAAAAAAAAAAAAAAAAAGGCAACAGCTCAAAAAATGGAAAGAGAAGCTTGGGGACAAGTGAGCTCAGTCTCACCATCACACTCCCCTCCATCACTGCTAGTTTCTGCTACCCTGCTTGGCCGCCTTTTCTCCTTCAATAGGCTGTACCTCTTTCTTCTTCAGCTTTCAGCAACCCCGGATTCACGCCTGTCCCTGAAGAGATAGGAGGCAAAGGAGGAAAAAAAAAAAAAAAAAATGGCAACAGCTCAAAAAATGGAAAGAGAAGCTTGGGGACAAGTGAGCTCAGTCTCACCATCACACTCCCCTCCATCACTGCTAGTTTCTGCTACCCTGCTTGGCCGCCTTTTCTCCTTCAATAGGCTGTACCTCTTTCTTCTTCAGCTTTCAGCAACCCCGGATTCACGCCTGTCCCTGAAGAGATAGGAGGCAAAGGAGGCTGCTTCCAATTTCTGGTTTTTTTTTTTTTTAAACCCTAGGGAAGGACCTGATTGGTCCAGCTTAAGTTACAAATTCACCCTGTGGACCAATCACTGTGGCTGGGAAAAGACAAGCCCTCCCCTTAGTTCAGAGGCAGATTATTCATCTATTACCAGAAGCTGCTCCTGGAGAAGGCAATGGCACCCCACTCCAGTACTCTTGCCTGGAAAATCCCATGGACGGAGGAGCCTGGTGGGCTGCAGTCCACGGGGTCGCTAAGAGTCGGACACGACTGAGAGACTTCCCTTTCACTTTTCACTTTCATGCACTGGAGAAGGAAATGGCAACCCACTCCAGTATTCTTGCCTGGAGAATCCCAGGGATGGGGGACCCTGGTGGGCTGCCGTCTATGGGGTCGCACAGAGTCGGACACGACTGAAGCGACTTAGCAGCAGCAGCAGCTCCTATTTGAATCTTTCACAGGGACAAAAGTGTCACACATGTTGACTCTTCTCTTCACTAAGAAGAAGCAGATTGTGTTCCTGAGGAGTGTGTGTGTGTGTGTGTGTGTGTGTGTGTGTGTGTGTGTGTGTGTGTTGGTCCTTTGGAGTGGGAATACAGCTGACCCTTGAACAAAACAGGTTTGAACTGTGTGGGCTCACTTATATGTGGGTTTGTTTCCAATTGAAGTACTGGAAAAATTTTGGAGATGTGACAATTTGAAAAAATTCACAGATAAACCATGTAGCCTAAGAATATTGAAAAAAATTAAGAGAAAGCTAGATATTTCATGAATACATAAAATTTATGTAGATATACAAAATATGTGTGAATTGACTGTTTATATTGTTGGAAGGCTTCAGGTCAACAATAGGCTATTAGTAATTAAGTTTTGGGACAGTCAAAGTTGTGCATGGATTTTCAGTAGCATGGGGAGTGGGAAAAAGTCAGGCTCCATAACTCTTGTGTCATTTAAGGGTCAACTGTATGTTTCTTCATAGAATGTTGTGAATGGCAATTGTTCTTCCATATCAGTCTAAGAGGTTAACTGGATGACTAGGCAAGTTGCTTACTCTCTCGAGTTTCCTCATCTGGAAGAACGGGGAATAGTACTAGCTCCAGGAGTTGGTGATGGACAGGGAGGCCTAGCATGCTGTAGTCCATAGGGTCACAAAGAGTTGGACACGACTGAGCTGAACTGAACCGAACTCATGGGTTGTTGAAGTAACTGAATAATTCAGGCAGACTCAGTGCTTAGCACACTGTCTGGGCATCAGTAAGAGTTCAGTGAGCAGCAACCATTGCTATTATAAAGTGAAATACTACATACTTGTTTTTTTTAAACAATGATTTGTAAAAAAAATAACCTGTTTATTTATTCATTTGTTTTGTTTTGTTTCGTTTTGTTTTGTTTTTGGCTGTTCATGTGACACGTGGGATTTTAGTTCCCCAGCCAGGGATTGAACCTGTACCCCACTGCAGTGGGCACGCAGAGTCTTAACCATTGGACACCCAGGGAAATTCCTACATGCCTGTGTTTAAAAAAAAAATAGTGGAGAACCTCACTTCTAACAAAAGGGACAAACAACAGTCCAGATGAAAATATTTGTTTCCTCTGTCTCAAGCACTGGTGGGTGCGGAAAGGCAGGTTTAATGAAAGTACGGTGAGCAGTGTCTGAAATGAGTATTGGACACTTGCAAGGACCTCACATCCTGAATGTGCTCTCTTGGCTGATTCTGCTGGTCGCTTTCTTTTTCCTTTTCTGTCACTGATAAGACTCATTTGCTTTTTAGTGGTGTTTGATAGCTTTACAGGGAAAGAGAGGGCTCAAACTTGGGACTGAGAGAGAAGAGACAAGGAGAAAAAAATAGAAATAAAAGTTATCTTTATGTGCCTGGGAAAGGGTGACACAAGACAGAGATGAAGAATAGAATAGAATAATTAGGGACTTCCCTGGAGGTCCAGAGGCTAAGACTCAGAGCTCCCAGTGCAGGGGGCCTGGGTTCAAATCCCTGGTCAGGGAACTGGATCCCACATGCCACAGTGAAAAATCCTACATGCTGCCAGGAAGAACAAAGATCCTGTGTGCTGCACATAAGACCTGGGGCAGCCAAATAAAAAAATCAATCAATCAATATTTTTTAAAAAGAGAATGGAATAACTAGTAGAATGGTTACCTAGTTACCTATTAGTAGTAACCTATTAATAGTAACCTATTAGTAGTAACTAATAGAACAGTTGCTTCTTGGTCCAGTACACTAGACAAGGAACTGGCTGAGATGTAGTCAAGAGAGTTCCATGCAGCAGAAAACAGCAGAGCAAGGGCATCATTTGCTTCGAGAAGATGCGTGGAAGGACACATGTGGGGTTTCTGGTACTGACTCCCAAACGATGTGAGAGGAAGGGCAGTTTCACTGGCTCTTGAAGACATCAATGGGAAGCAGTGGCCATGTGTAACTGAGTCTCTGTGCTGTGTGCTAGAGTTCCCTTCTTTGGTCTGATGGATGCCCTGTCCTATAATCTACTCTGCTGCCTTCTTGTCCACCATAGTGCTTGGTCCTATGCTGAGCCCAGTAGAAAATCTATGGGCATCAGAGGCAATGGGTATTTGCAAATCAAAGTTGTTCCTAACACTTCTCTCTGTGGATAAATCAAGGTGCACCTAATACTGATGCTTCAGAACATCCTAGAGGAGACAAAGAAGGGAAAGGGAATTCCCTCTGAGTGCTTTCATTCATTCACTCACTCATTCATTCAGCAAATATTTTCTGAGGATCTGCAGTCCATAAAGCTGTGGTGAATGCAGGGGACACATCCATGAACAAGACAAGTAAAACCCCTCCTCCTAGAGTCTACATTCTGTTGAAGAAGAGAGAGGAGGGGCCACCAACTACAAATAATGTGTGATAAGTGGTACCAATGAAAATATAGGAGCATAGGTGAGAGGGTCTGAGAGTGCCTGATTTAACAACAAGAGGACGTTAACGTCTCGGTCCTTGTTTCAAAATTAAGATCCACGTCCTTTTCAGAACTTCAATTATTTTTACAAACATAGAGGAATTACAAAAAACCTGGAAAATGTAAAAAGCGTAAAGATACAAAAATCTCCCATAAACCACTGTTAAAACCACACTTATTTTATGCCTCCTTGGGATCAGATTGCATATCGTTTTGGAACCTGCCTTTTCACTTCAAATTACATGTTGAATTTCTCCTCCAGTTGTAAAAATTTAATTTAAAACATCATTTTAAATAACTGCATCATATGCCATTTATATAGATGTGCCATAAATTATTTAATCATTCTCTATTGTTGAACATTTGGTTTGTTTCCACTCTTACAAATAGGTTTCAATGACTCTCCTTGTTCTTAAATCTTTAAGAGTCTGTGGGTTTCTTAGAATAGTTTCCTAGCCAGTCAGTCTACAAATTTCATGGAGTGATTATTATGTGCCAAGTAGATTTCCTCTTGCTTTCCTAGCTTGATCCTTTGGGTGCTGTTAGGAGTACTTGACTACGCTACCCTTTATTTTGTTCACCTGACAAGGTGGGCCTATTTACCACCATCTTGTCTTGATTTCAATTGTACCTCTGGGTCCAAGGCATGAGGGAGTCCCTGTATTAATTACTATTTGGTCTCCTCTCAGTATCAAGTCTGTTTTTCCCCTTGATTTTTCCTCTCCTCAGACCCAAACTTTCTGGGACTATGTGCTGTGCTCTCATACCTTAACTTTATGTGTCTTGCCTATCCTTATGTGACTGGGGACTGTGGCAGGAAGTGGCCCCAGAAACTGGACCAGGGTCTGTCCTTGCGTGTGTATGTGAATCGGGGGTGGGAGACAGCAGGCAGTCCCAAAGTGCTATTGTAGGAAGATGGAAGATGGAAGTCCGGGTAGAGAGAGCAGAAACTGGCCTGACTGCCTTCTGACCATGTCTTCAGATGGACTGAAATGGGACCTGAGTTTCCAGGATATGTCATTAACCTGTTTCACTGACTCTTCCTAATCTGTGTACCTGAAAACCTCTGATAAATGTCACAGATACTGTAGTAGAATGACTGCATGACCTCCGTTTGACTTGTAACTTTGCAGCCCCTTCCTGCTCAGATTCTAGCTTAGCTGTGACATTGATTTGGCTAGTGGGAAACCAATGGGATGCAAGTGGGGCAGGCCACTGCAAGTGAAGTTTGAAAGTGCAGGCTTATTTCCACCAACTCTCTTGTCACAACTCCAGCACTGGCAGAGGAATATAGCCAGGCAAGACTGTTGGAGGACTGTGAGAGCTATGAGAACCTAAGGCAATCCAAGACCAGCCAGTCCTCTGCCAGTCTATCCCCTGATCACAGGCACATGACCAAGTCCAGCCAAGATAACTGATTGAAGCCTGAGTCACCTCAGATCAACCAAATTGACAGAATTGTGAGAAAAACAAACAAATAAATAAAGCACATACTAAGTTTTGGGGGTTGTTTGTTACTCAGCAATAACTAACTGACAAAGACATTAATATTGAAGAGTAGAGAAAAGGAGGGCAATGGAGTTGAAGAAGACAGGAAGAAGGTACAATAAGAGATCAAAACACTCAGAAAAACTGCAGCTCTGAGTTCACAGTAAGCACTGCTGTACAGCAGGAATTCCACCCCGTGGTTGCCCTTTGACCTCCAGTGTTGAGCTTGGCTACCCCTTCCCTGTATGCATACTCCCTCCCAGGTCTCCTGTTTAGCAGGCCTAGGAACCAGAGTTGAGAACTCAGGAAGCAGGCGTCTCCAGAAACCAGCTTGTGCTAATTCTGAGGAAGGCTCTGGAACTGCACAAACACCAGGAGAGAGCCCTGCAGTCCCCACTTGGGCACATTGGGGGCCTGCCCAGCAAGCAGCCTGGCTTCCTTTTTCCCTCGTCTACGCTTCTGTCTTCCTCCTGCCCATGTGGCTGACCTCCCAAGCTCAGGCTCCACTGGTCCTCTCTCACCTGAATCACCTGGCAAGAGTGTGTCCCAGTGTGATCCCAATTCAGCCCTCCGAAGCCAGCACCACCAGGTTGGGAGGAGAGGCAGGGGTCATTGAGCTGGACCAATCCTCCTCTAGCACAAACCACCCCCATTCCTACCCTATTTGCCTCTCATTTCTCGGGTGTCCACAGGGTTGCAAGAGGCACTCCTTGCAGAATTTGTAACACAGAGATACAGCTCATTTGGTGCAAATAAATGGCCATCCTCTCTGCTTTTCTTTTCTTTCAAACTAGAGAAATGCAAGTCGCCCTCCACTCTTCCCTCGATATTACATGGTGGTTTCAATCTCATTATTATTGCATTATATGTAGCACATCTGTTACTGGTCAGGAGCCAACTATTTAATTCTATTAGATACATCTATACGGCGAAGTGATAATCTACACCAGGTTTGTGGAACAAGCACTTAATACTTGGCAGCAAGCAGCCAGAGGCTTGATGCGCAATAAGAGAGTGTAGGAGGCCCATTGTAGCCGAGGGTAGCAGGCGGCCAGAAAGCGCTGCAGCATCATTCCCCAGGCCAGCATTCCAATGTGGGAAAGAAGTCCGTCAGCGGCTTGTTCCAACATCTGCAAGATATTGATGGAGAACGAGGGAGGTGAGGAGGGGAGGGAGAGGGGAAACGTTTACCTAACCAAATGCTAACTCTTCCAAGGGAATTCATGTCAGCGCAGACTAAATGATGTGAGGGTTTCAGCCACATGTGGTTGTATTTACCCCCCAAGAAATGGACACAGATTCGTGTCTTGTTCAGTAACTGCAGCACCTTAGACGTGCCGTCTGCAGTTGCCCCTGAGTTCCTACTCGGGTTTCCTAGCTTCATCTCTGCACATCAGGGAATGGGCTTGCTCTCAGCACTGGGGCTCACAAACGGGTGCTGTGTGTGGGAATCTGGCTGAGGCTCTGGCCTCCTGGAAATGCTGGCTGGATAGCACCCCTGTCTCCCAAATACCCCATCTTGCCCAGGAGCAGTCCACGCCGTGTGTGCTGCCTTGCTCCCGAACTGGCCACCTTTTGTCAACAACGTCTCCTGTGTTTCCACCTAGAGGGCTGGAGGAGAGAAGAAAGAATGATGATAGGATCTATGTCTGATTTCCCCTCCATCCAGGGGGAAGGATCACTTTTAAATCTCAAAACTGATGAAGGGAAGTGGGGAGGGGTGGATCAAGAAGAAATGAAGTCTCTTATTACATTGATTTTAACTAAGATGTCATCAATTTTAAGAAGCCTCGTTATTTTATATACCCCTAAGAAAAATACTGATTCCTCAGCTATGATACACAATCAATTAAAGACACATCCAAATTTCAGAGATGTTAAATTGTGGGAAGAAAAATGTGCAACTATGGATGCTCAACCCCAGGGGTCCCCCAATACTGGCCACTAATGAGCTGTGGGACAGTGGGCAAATTATTTAGCCTCTCTGTACCTCAGTTTCCTCATCTGTGATATGGGCATAGTTATTGCTCCTGCCTCATACAGTTGTTGCAAGGATTAAATATTACTGTATGTAAGTGCTTAAAGGAGACACTGTGTGTTTACTTATTGTGTGACCTTGAACGTCTTGCTTGTTTCCTTAGCTACAAAATGCAGGTAGCAATCCAATGACATTTTGCTTCCCCAGTGCACAGCCATAATCTGCCTGCAGTGCAGGAGATCTGGATTTGATCATAAAGAATCCCTGGAACAGGGCATGGCAACCCACTCCAGTATTCTTGCCTGGAGAATCCCATGGACAGAGAAGCCTAGCAGGCTACAGTCCATAGGGTTGCAAAGAGGTGGATACGACTGAAGCAACTTAGCATGCACGCATCCTATTGCATTTACATCCCTTTAATGATGAAAGTGAAAGAGGAGAGTAAAAATGGGCTTCCCTGGTGGCTTAGAGGTTAAAGCGTCTGCCCCCAATGCGGGAGACCTGGGTTCGGTCCCTGGGTCAGGAAGATCCCCTGGAGAAGGAAATGGCAATCCACTCCAGTATTCTTGCCTGGAGAATCCCATGGACAGAGAAGCCTAGCAGGCTACAGTCCATAGGGTTGCAAAGAGGTGGATACGACTGAAGCAACTTAGCATGCACGCATCCTATTGCATTTACATCCCTTTAATGATGAAAGTGAAAGAGGAGAGTAAAAATGGGCTTCCCTGGTGGCTTAGAGGTTAAAGCGTCTGCCCCCAATGCGGGAGACCTGGGTTCGGTCCCTGGGTCAGGAAGATCCCCTGGAGAAGGAAATGGCAATCCACTCCAGTATTCTTGCCTGGAGAATCCCATGGACAGAGAAGCCTAGTAGGTTACAGTCCATGGGGTCGCAAAGAGTCGGACACGACTGAGCGACTTCACCTCACCTAAAGCTCAACATTCAGAAAACGAAGATCATGGCATCTGGTCCCATCACTTCATGACAAATATATGGGGAAACAGTGGAAACAGTGTCAGACTTTATTATGGGGGGCTCCAAAATCACTGCAGATGGTGATTGCAGCCATGAAATTAAAAGACGTTTACTCCTTGGTAGAAAAGTTATGACCAACCTAGATAGCATATTTAAAAGCAGAGACATTACTTTTCCAACAAAGGTCCGTCTAGTCAAGGCTATGGTTTTTCCAGTAATCATGTATGGATGTGAGAGTTGGACTGTGAAGAAAGCTGAGCGCTGAAGAATTGATGTTTTTGAACTGTGGTGTTGGAGAAGACTCTTGAGAGTTCCTTGGATAGCAAGGAGATCCAACCAGTCCATCCTAAAGGAGATCAGTCCTGGGTGTTCATTGGAAGGACTGATGCTGAAGCTGAAACTCCAATACTTTGGCCACCTCATGCGAAGAGTTGACTCATTGGAAAAGACTCTGATGCTGGGAGGGATTGGGGGCAGGAGGAGAAGGGGATGACAGAGGATGAGATGGCTGGATGGCATCACGGACTCGATGGATGTGAGTCTGAGTGAACTCCAGGAGATGGTGATGGACAGAGAGGCCTGGCATGCTGCAATTCATGGGGTTGCAAAGAGTCAGACACAACTGAGTGACTGAACTGAACTGAACTGAATGTAGATCAGTGTTTAGACCTGCACTAAGCAGATAACCAGGAAGGCAGGTGGATAAAAGAGTTGTTTAAAGGAAAAAGTCCATTACAGTGAGTAGACTAATGTGCCAGCAAGATGGCCTCTCCCTCCCCAGTCCTCCCAACTATCTAGGCTACACTTATGGGCACTGCCTTACTGAACCCACTCACCCACCAGGCTGCCTTCCTTTCCAACAGCTCAGGGGAAAGACATGGTTTGTCACTGGCCACCAGTCTTTGCTTTTGACATAAACTGCAATTTATATCCCAAATATGGTCAATGTATGCCCTTTGTCCCTGGGGTGCTTTAAGAATCATTCATCAAGCAATTTCATATTTAATCGCATGGTTAATTTTCTCCATGGCCCTGTAAGGAAGAGAGGGTAAGTGTTATGATTCCCATTTACTCAATGAAAAGGCTGAGGGCTAGAGAAATAAAATGACCACCCAATGTCACATAAAGCTGGTTCTCTCAGAACTATGTTAGGAAGCTTATGCTCCCGTGGTGGGTTGAACTCATATCCAGGGCCTCTTCGTGCAGCGGCCCCTCTCTGCAGGAGGGTTACACATTCCTGCCTCACCTTCACACTGGGCCAGGTGACTTCCCTGGGCCAGTGAAATGTGAGCTCTGTCCAAGAAGAAGCTCTGAGAGCTCTGACTGACCTGCCATATGTCTCTTCCTTCTGCCATAAAGTGGTCCAAGTTCCAGCTAGAGGCTGCTTCATCACCTGCCTGGGTCCCCTGGAGCATTCAGCATGGAGCAGAGAGGCAGTGAGCTCAGAGTGGACGCAGAGCTGAACAAGAAGCAAACCTTCATGGCTGCAAGCCATAGACATCATGGGGTTGTATGTTTCCCCAAACCTAGCCTCTTTTAACTGATGAAGTGTATTTTCTATTTTTTGAAATGTTTTATTGGAGTGTAGTTGATTTACAATATTGTGTTAGTTTCTTTACTTTTACAAAATTTTATAATTGGAGTCTAGCTGATTTAAAAACGTGCTAGTTTCTGCTGTATGGCGAAGTGAATCAGTTATGCACATACATGCATCCATGCTTTCTTAGGTTCTTTTCCCATATAGGTCATTGTAGAGTATTGAGTAGAGTTCCCCATGCTATACAGTAGCTCCTTATTATCTACTTTATATATAGTAGTGCATATATGTCAATCCCGATCTCCCAATTTATTCCTTCTCCCTTTTCCCCCATGACTGTAAGATTGTTTTCCTCATCTGTGACTCTATTTGTTTTGTAAATAAGTTCATTTTTATCATTTTTTAAGATTCTACATATAAGCAATGTCATCTGATATTTGACTTTCTCTGTCTGACTTATCTCATTTAGTACCACAATCTTTAGGTCCATCCAGTTGCCACAAGTGGCATCATTTTGTTCTTTTCATTCATGTACCCTCTGTGCTCAAGACCTACACCTCCTGCTCTCCATGAAACATTTGCTCTCTTAGAAGACAGTTGAAGTGGTCTGCTATCGGTGGTCTCTGCTTCCTATTTTAGCACACAGCTCTTTTTCATATTAACCCTGATTAGCCCTCTTTGAGTTCAAAATCAAATAATTCCAATCATGCACTAAAGCAGTATACTTTTTTCCACCAATTAAAAAAAAAAAAAAAACTGTTATAGTTTTCCTAGGAAGAATTTTATGGAGGATTTTGGGTTTGCCAGGGGTCAAAATGTAATCAGGAATAAGTCCTAGGTGAGCAAAGGAAATCAGAAGTCGAGACACTTAGTAATAAAGTAATGAATGATTTTCTAGAGTGATTGGCTTTGCTGAAGTAAACAGAGCTCCTTCTGGCTACACAGTTGAGCATATTGCTTCCTGGGGATGCCACTTTGTTGGTTAAACTTCTGATCCATCTCGTCCCTTGGTGGTGGCACCTCAGTGAACACCCAGGAAGTGGCACTTGGGATCTTGGCAGGCCTGGAGGCACCCAGTTGGGTTCATCTCTCCAGATACCAACACCAGTCCTGTTAGTGAATCAGTCCACTGAAGTCAGGCAGCATATTCAGTCTTAACTAGCCAGAAGGCGTGGTCTTCTGTGGAACTGTGCTACCCTAGACCTGCCATCGGGGAGCCCAGCCTTAAACCGATCTTGCCATGTCTGGCCCTGGCCATGCCCGGTGCTGGCCGTGCCCATGGGACACACTTCTGTCTGCCTTCCTGGTTTTCTGTTCCAGTTTTCCCACCACTCTGAATTTGCTGCTCTGATTATCAGCCTTATATCTTGGGCTCTGATGACCCTCCACTCCCAGATTCTGGCTGGAGTCCTCCTTCAGATGGTATGGACTTTGTGCCTTGGGAACATGTTCCACTCCCCACATGCTCCACCGTGACACTGACTCCTTCAAATCTGGGTTCACTTGGCCACTTTGTATAATACCGAAAGGGACCCTGGGTTGCCCTTCCAAAAGACAGTCAGCAATCTCCCAGCCAGGTTAGTTTTCAGGCAGCCACCCTACCTGGACAGCTGAGGACCCCGAATACCTCACCTAAAACTCTCTCCCCCGAGATCCAACCACGATCTCTCATCTCCTTGGAGAATGGGGCATGCAGACTCCTTACTGAAGCTCAAAAGCTTATGGGCTGAGTGCCTAGTTTTGAAGTGCCTGGGGACCTGCAGATAAATGATGGCACTCGGAAGCTGGGGCTCATGTTACTGCTGAGCTGCCCACAACTGGCTTTCTTTGCTCTGAGCATCTTGGCTGCAGTGTCTTTTCCAGCTGTACGCCTCTTGCTTAATGGGGAGCTGGTCCAGAGCTCTGGAGCGAAGGCCATGAGATATCCCATTCCAAGCGAGTGAGTGACAAGCAACTAATTTTCAAAGCTGTGCAGCGGATATTTTTTTCTTCCTTCAACCCTCTGGGAGAGAAAATGATGCAAATGAAATACCCCAAGGGGAAGTAGCTTGTTGTAACTTATGATTAATCTTGAAAAACCACATGAGTTAAGCATTCCAGTCCTGGAGCTAACCGAAAGCCAGGAACATGATCTTTCTTACTCACATGCGCTCACCCTCCCTCCCCTTTCCCTGTGTAGCTCCCAGAAATCTTAGGTGCTTTTGCACAATGCAGATCCCCTGCCTCTTGAGCCAGCAGAGGATACCTTTGCTGGGACCAGTTAAGAAAAAGGCAGCCTTGGAATCTGTTTGAGGGGAAACTCCTCTCCTCGGAACAATAGCCTAGGAAATCTTTACAGCATTTGATGGCATTGTTCTTCATGATAGCCCAATGTTGGGGCTATCTTACCTTATCTTTTCTTAAATCCAATACAATGCTTCTGGAAGCATGTTGGGCTGTGACTGGCCCATGATAATGGTGAATGGTGTCTGGGGGCAAAACATGGCCCCTACGTGCTGCTCTACAAAAGCAAGGCATCTAGGTGCACTCAAAACGATGCTCTGCTAGGCGTCTGCCTCTCACTGTGAAAAGTCATTTTTACCCCTTAGGCTTCTGTTCTTCATCTCAAAAGTGGGACTCACATTATTTCCCTTCCAAGATCACTTGGGGAAACAAAGTCACTGTGGCAATAACATCATCTCTCTGTACTTCAGCTTCCTCTCTTAGGGTTGTCATGAACATTAAACAAGCTTATGTAGGTAAAGTGCTTAAGATAATGCCTGGCACACAGTAAGTGCTGAATAAATATTAGCTGTTATTTTTATTGGCTTTGAATGAAGCCTCGCTAAGGATGGTGAAAAGGAGAAAATGTGGCACCAAAAAAACATGAATTCCCTCCCTGCTGTTAACAGCTCTTAAGGTGTTTCTCCCGAGCAATTGGCAAGAGATTCTTTATCCCAAGACAACCAGCACCCGCCCTCACACACTTAGGTTGCCCAAGAGTGAGGTGGCACTTTGGACAGAGCTGTTTTGAGATGGGACATTTCAATATGACCTTTTTGCTGTTGATCCATCATAATGCAGAAAACATCCTTTTTTCCTTAATATATATATTTTATTGAAGTATAATTGACTTTACAATGTTTCAGGTACACAGCAAGGTGATTCAGTTATACATACACACATATATTACCTTTCATATTATTTTCCATTATAGGTTATTATAAGATATTGGCTAGATTTCCCTGTGCTGTACACTAGATCTTCATTGCTTATTGTGTATCTATTTTTTAAAATATTTTTTAAAAATTAGAAATCTAGCATTCTATTATACTAAGTCAAACAAATGAAATCATATTTCATAATTTTTTTAGCTAAACAAAAATTTACAAGCTTTCTAAAATATATATATATTCTACATATTATTTATGTATATATGTGTATACAAAGGCTTTTCTACTACGCTTGATAAAGGCTTAAGAAAGAACATCAAAAGAAAAAAAGAGAGGGAGAAACTGGAGAACATAAACTAAGTGAAATGGGAGCACTGAATATGAAATAGAAAAAGTGAAACAAACTAGATAGAAGTAAATGATCATCATATAGTCCAATTGTTTCTAAACATGGCTGCTCATTAGAAACATACCTGGAGCTTTGGAGAAAAAAATGTAATACCTGGTCATCTGTATTTTTCAAAAAATTCCAAGATAATTCTGATATATATCTGGATTTTAAAAAGTGAGTACATGTTTTTCTATTAAAGGGTAGTATTGATGATACAGAATTCAATTATTTTCTGTTGACCAATCATGATACAATAGTATTAAGTAATAGTTACATAATCACAGTAGTAAGAGATGTTTATCAGTTTTCACAATCAATAGCCAGACAAAATATAAAAGATGCTTATAATTGCAAGCCATAATGGAAACATGATTACCTAACTATATAAAATAATGATGTGCAGTCTGAGGGATTAAGTACAGTGATGTGGTAAGTGGAAGTGCATACATGCACATGTTTTCATCCACCCACCCTATGTCTTTGGTTGGTGCCTTTAATCCATTTACATTTAAGGTAATTATTGATATGTGTGAAGAGTTGACTCATTGGAAAAGACTCTGATGCTGGAAGGGATTGGGAGCAGGAGGAAAAGGGGATGACAGAGGATGAGATGGCTGGATGGCATCACCGACTCGATGGACATGAGTCTGAGTGAACTCCGGGAGATGGTGATGGACAGGGAGGCCTGGCGTGCTGCAATTCATGGGGTCGCAAAGAGTCGGACACGACTGAGTGACTGAACTGAACTGAACTGATGATCCTATTACCATTTTCTTAACTGTTTTGAGAGAAAATGGATTAAAAAAAAAAATTAAAAGTAATGAGGACAATTGATCTTGAGCCTTCCTCTCTCCCTCAACCCAATCTTCTTCTCAAAACTGACCTCTTGGAGTCAAAGAGGAAGTGTTGCTGTGTACACATTTCTTCTTAACTACATCTTTTATTTATTTATTTATTATTTTTTTTAATATAAATTGAAAGTTTAAGCGTTTGTTTTCTAGGCTTCATCAGAATATCCTGGGTCAAAATAGTGACGTCAGATGTCTATGTTCTCCCACAGACCACCTAGTTTTCTCAGGCAGTGTGACTATTCCCTCAGGATCACTGGCTCACCAGGCTCTGTAGGGGATAAACCAAGGGCAGCCAGCCGTGGACCAGTTTCATCCTGAGGAGAAGGAGGCAGCATCATTGGCCACCAAGTTGGGAGAGGCTGAGTTGGGGTACTGGAGTGTCCAGGATCGGAGGCATTGACATTACTTGGCACCCTCTCCGGCTTCCTTCCCAGCTCCGGCTTTAATTAGCTGCTTCCGGATTTAGTGTCCCAAATGTTCTGCCTCCATCCTGTCTAATCCTGCAGTCTGGTGGGCCCTTATTTATGCGCATCAATACTGTTTACAAACATGAAAGCCGCCCAGCAGTGTTTGAACTTTAGGCACTGCCATTGGTTATCAATAAGGAAAGGCAACACTGCAGGGGGTGCGTCAATATCACCAGGTCAATATTGCACGTGCAGGCAAGATCCAGGCCCTGCTGCACTGTCTGGGGGAGGAGGCTTGGGATGGCAGAGGCTCTTCCGGCTGTCCTTTCTTAGTATGACCGGCTCCTTTCCCTTTCTGAGTCACCTGGTGATCTCCTATGGGGCAGATCTGTTTACCTAAGAAGCTTCCTGTTGCAGCAGAGAGAAGAAAGCTAGCATTTTGGAAGAATATTCTTTTCCCAGTGGACACATTGGCCCACTATTCTCTTGGGGTACTTGGACCAGGGGTCAGTTTTCTGGCAGACTCTCCCACAGTTAAAAGCTATATGAGTTGGGACAAATCAGAAGCTCTCTTGGCCTCACTTTTTAAATCTGGAAAATATTAGTCTCAATAGTCAAATGTAATAACCTGCACAGAAGTGGTTTTGTAAGCTGAGATGGGTCAAATGTCTTATACCCCGGTTTACAGAGCCAGACAAACGTGGGTTCAAACTCCAGTGCTGCCGCTTACTGGCTGGATGTCCCCCAGCAGTTTATAGAAACTCTCTAATCCTCAATTTACTCATGATAAATGGGCTTAATAGTGGTCCTGACCTGGAAGGCTGTTTCAGGACTAAATGGGATTAAACATTAAAGAATGTGTATAGTCTGGTACCTAGACCTAAGAAACACATAATACATATAAACTGTTGCTCCATTATGTTGGTTATTTTTACTAAATAATAATTATCAATTTAATGAATAATAATAATTATCATTATTATGATTTCCAGGTCTGCCACTTCTTAGCTGAGTGAGCTTATAACACTTACATTCCTTCTTGAGCCCCGGTTTTCTCAGTTATTAAATCTGAGTCACAAAACTATTCTCTTTTAATATTTAAGATTCTCTGAAAATATTCTGTGACCCTTAGACCAGCATACTTTAGGTGCTCAATGCAGATTAGTTCTCCTCCCTGATGTTTATTTCCCCTTTCCTTCTGTGGAGAGATATAACCCTCATTTCTTTTTGCATCATCCTTTGCAAATCTGGAAGAGGCATCCTTGGCCATTTAATTTCAAAGCAATCACCCCAGTTGAGAAAGGCAACTTTCCAGGAGCTGGCATCAGGATGTGAGAACGTGGTTGACATCTCTTAGGTCGTGCCTCTGGTGAGCAGTGTCCTTGAGCCCCTGTGGGTTTTTTGTTTTATTGGCACCTAAACATCTCCTTGATAAACAATAAGGACTTACTGTATAGCATAAGGAACTAGATTCAATATCTTGTAATAACCTACAATGGAAAATAAACTGAAAAAGAATGTATATACATATATAAGTGTTATTGAATCACTTTGCTATATACCTGAAACATTATAAGTCAACTATACTTCAATCTTAAAAATTAATTAAAAACATTGTTGTTCAGTCATGTCTGACTCTTTGTGACCCCATGGACTGCAGCACATCAGGCTTTCCTGTCCTTCACCATCTCCTGGAGCTTATTCAGACTCATGTCCACTGAGTTGGTGATGCCATTGAATCATCTTGTCCTCTGTCATCCCCTTTTCCTCCTGCCTTCTATCTTTCCCAGCATCAGGGTCTTTTATAATGAGTCAGCTCTTCACATCATGTGGCCAAAGTATTGGAGTTTCAGCTTCAGCATCAGTCCTTCCAATGAATAGTCAGGGTTGATTTCCTTTAGGATTGACTGGTTTGATCTCCTTGTAGAACAAAGGACTCTCAAGAGTCTTCCCCAGCACCATGATTTGAAAGCATCCATTCTTTGGCACTCAGCCTTCTTTCTGGCCCAAATCTCACATCCTTACATGACTATTGGAAAATCCATAGCTTTGACTATGTTAGCATAGTCACCTTTGTTAGCAGAGTAATGTCTCTGCTTTTTAATATGCTGTCTAGGTTTGTCATAACTTTTCTTCCAAGGAGCAAGCGTCTTTTAATTTATTTAAAATAAGTAAATAAAATATTTTTACCCAAATCTCACATCCTTACATGACTATTGGAAAATCCATAGCTTTGACTATGTTAGCATAGTCACCTTTGTTAGCAGAGTAATGTCTCTGCTTTTTAATATGCTGTCTAGGTTTGTCATAACTTTTCTTCCAAGGAGCAAGCGTCTTTTAATTTATTTAAAATAAGTAAATAAAATATTTTTTGAAACTTCAAGTATCAAAATAAAGGAAAAAAAATCTCCTCTCTCTGTCACTACACACACACACACACACACACACACACACACACTTCTATATATATATGTTACGTGTCTGACTCTTTGGGATCCCATGGACTATACAATCTATGGAATTCTCCAGGCCAGAATACTGAAGTGGGTAGTCTTTCCCTTCTCCAGGGGATCTTCCTAACCCAGGGATTGAACCCAGGTCTCCCGAATTGCAGGCAGATTCTTTACCAGCTGAGTTAGGAGGGAAGCTCAAGAATAATGGAGTGGGTAGCCTACCCCTTTTCCAGCGGATCTTCCCAACCCAGGAATTGAACCAGGATCTCCTGCACTGTAGGCAGATTCTTTACCAACTAAGCTATCAGGGAATCCAATATATTATGGAACATATATATTAATATATACACTATAGAGCATGTATATATATGCATATATATATTTGTATGTATGTTCCATAACATAACATGTGGGGAGCAGCTTGGTTAACTCATGACTTCCTTTCTAACAAGTTCCCACATGGGGCTTCAGCTTCCAAGGGCACGAGTTCTACAGCCTCGGTCCTGTGCGATGAGCAATGCTGTGTTTCTGTGGCCTCTGCCGTCAGCACCCGGCCAAGCCACTTGTACACACTTAACATCTGTTGATGCCCTGAGCAGCCCCAGGTTCTTACTGAGTTTGTTAACTTGCTGGCTGGTTTGGCATCATGACCTCCCCCAACCACAGTGATTCTCCTAAACAAACAATTAAAATTCTCCCTTCTAGGGGGTGGCTGACTCATCCTGGTTTGCCTGGGATGTTCCTCCTCTGAGTCCTGAAAGACCCATGTCCCAGAACCTCCTCTGTCCTGGGCACTCCTCAGCCACATTTAATCACCCTATGTTCTAGGGCAGTCAAATGATCTTCCCTTTCATCTAATGATAAGACAGAAGAAGAAAGTGAAGTGGAAGTGTTAGATGCTCAGTCATGTCTGATTCTTTGCGATCCTCTGGACTGTAGTGTACCAGGCTCCTCTGTCCATGGAATTCTCCAGGCAAGAATTCTGGAATGGGTAGCCATGCCTTTCTCCAGGGGATCTTCCCAACCCGGGGATAGAACCTGGACCTCCTGCATTGCAGGCATATTCTTTACTATCTAAGACATGTGAGAAGCTCGTGGTAAGCAAAGCAAATGAAGTGAAAGATACTGATGGTAAGTTCCTGGTGTTGCCAGTGTTTATGCGGATGTTAGGCTTTGAAAGGGTAGAGTGAGAGAGGAAACCAAGTGTGGTTGCTGGTGTTTCCTGGGTGTGTGGTGCTCACAGCTCTCACCCCTTCTCTCCTTTACTCCCCCGCAGCAGCCCTAGGAGACAGGCACTCTTATTATTTGCATTTCAGAGTTGAAAACACGCATCTCAAAGATGAAGCAGCGAGGCTAAGATCGCCCAAGTAGCAAATATCAAGGTTAGGATGTGGAATTTGATCATCCCTTTCAGCTGATGAACGTCCTGCGCGGCCCTGACCAGGGTGCTCCATGGTCAGCTGATCTCCTGTCCTCCCAGCAAAATCAAGCTCACCAAAGGTCCCCACAGATTTTACCACGATTTTCTGAAAACCCTTCAGGGATGCTTTGCTCAGGATGAACCCAGAGAGTCGATGCTGTTATAATGCTGGCACACACACACACACACACACACACACACATGCACACACATGCACTTGCTAGTAAAAATGCAGAAACTCATGTGTAAAACATGCAGCTTTTTTTTCACATGTTGAACTTTTCTTGCACATGTCTCAGTGACTGTCCACCTGAAGTGGGTGAGGCAGTCTACAATCCAATGACCTTAGAAAGGGGCCAACTGCTGCTGCTGCTAAGTCACTTCGGTCGTGTTCGACTCTGTGCGACCCCATAGACAGCAGCCCACCAGGCTCCCCCGTCCCTGGGATTCTCCAGGCAAGAAGTGGAGTGGGTTGCCATTTCCTTCTCCAATGCATGAAAGTGAAAAGTGAAAGTGAATTCGCTCAGTCGTGTCCAACTCTTAGCGAACCCCATAGACTGCAGCCTACCAGGCTCCTCTGCCCATGGGATTTTCCAGGCAAGGGTACTGGAGTGGGGTGCCAAAGGTGCTGGGGCTTTGGAGGGAGAGCTTTACAGAAGGCAGAGGCTCTGTGTTGGGTGTGGCTCCTCCCTCTCAAGTCTTCAGGAAAACTAGAGCCTTTCTGATTGGAGGACTTGGGAACATCAAGGGGCCAAAAACTGGCTTGGAGCCATCCTGAGGCATCACCCCCTGGGCACAGATGCACAGGGCGAAGGCTGGGAACTGGAAGAACTGGGAGGAGTGCTCTGAACTTAGAGTCAGACATGACTGGACTACTGAACACACAGACACATTCTGGACTTGCGGCTGAGCCTGGAGGGCAGACTGTGGAATGGGGCAAGTGTTAAGGAGCTTCCCTGATGGCTCAGACAGTGAAGAATCTGTTGCAACATAGGAGACCCAGGTTCAATCCCTGGGTCAGGAAGATCCCCTCGGAAAGGGAATGACTACCCACTCCAGTATTCCTGCCTGGAGAATTCCATGAACAGAGGAGCCTGGAAACTGGCTTGGTGCCATCCTGAGGGATCACCCCCAGGAGCAGATGTACAGGATGTAACAGGGCGAAGGCTGGGAACTGGAAGAAACTGGGAGAAGTGCTCTGGACTTGGCAGTTGAAATTGGAGGGCAGATTGTAGGATGGGGAAGGTGAGTCAAATGCACCTGAATCTGCCAGGGAAAGACGTTCCAAGCAGTGTCTGGGTCAAACACATTCTTCAAGGCCTCAAGCTCCTGGCCACATGCGTTCCCAGGCTCTGCCAATCCAAGACTGAGGCTGAGAGTGCAGTCCTGGGCAGCTTCTCCCCATCCAAATATCTTTGCCAGAACCTCAGGGGCTGGAAGAATCTGATTCTGCCACAAAGTTTCTTTGAGTTCCTCCCCTTTCCCTCCCCAGCCCTCCCCAGCTCAGTGTGCCTCCGGCCCTGTTTCTCCTCCTCCCCCAACCAGCCAAAGGATGCTGGACTAGCTTATCAGATATTTGGGGTCTGCCAGTTCCCAGGAGTAGTATGAACTGGAGTCAGAAAGCCGGAACTTTCAACTTCCTTTAATGTTCTCCCCTAATTGGACGCAAAAAAACAAAGACAACGCCAGGAATTTGTGGGCGAGAGTAGAGAGCTACTTCTCTCGCCTTCAACGCTAAATTTCTCAAGTCCTCCATGAGTTACAAGACACTTTATTTACCTTTAAAGATATTCCTCAACGGGACAGTATAGATTGCTCTGCATCTGGAGCCTTTTCTAGAAAGTTCTGGGAAAGTTTTCTTAAACATCGACAAGTCTGCTGGGTCTGGTAGACCCTTGCAGTTTCTTTCCCCAAACAGCAGGCAACTCCAGTGCTGCAGACACCATTTTCACAAGGTGATGCGTTAGGCTGGAAATCTGGACTCTTTCTCCCCTTTGCCTGTCTGTTTTTTTTTTTTTTTTCCTTGCTAATTGGCAGAAAATTAATGAACGAAATACTGATTGAGCAGATGCTCCTCATGGAAAGAGGCAGAATTGGAGTTTTCCTTCCTCTCTTTTAAAATTTTTTTGAGCACATCAAGAAAGTAGTAACATGTGGCAGGTCAAAAATTAAGGGAAGGTAATAGTACAGATTGTAAAGAATACAAAGGAATCGTGTGTGTGTGTGTGTGTGTGTGTGTTTTCTCTTTTGTTTTAACTTCCTTGCATCTTTTTTTTTTTCTTAAGTTCATATTCGGCTGTAGCTCATAATTAGCAGCTAGGCCTCTGGGACCTAATTAACCAATTCAATTAACAAAAAAAGCACACAAGTCACCCTGACATTTGTCAGCCATTAGGAGGGATGTCAGACTGGCAGTTTCAGCTGGAACATTAATGGTGATTAGCTCATTTGCGACTCATTTTACCCCACTCTTTTCCTAGAGAAGTAGCTGCTAAACTACACTGCCCAGAGCGGTAGGCCAGTGGCTTGACCTTCAAAGGTCACTAGAAGGCTCCCTTTTAGCTCTCCCTCTGAGTCAAGGGGCCCCCATCCCAATCTGACTAAGACGTGTCTACACTGCCCTCAACTTTTTGTTAAGTCTCTTTGGATGAGGCCAGTATTCTTGGCTCTTTGTTCAGGGGGTGAGGATTCAGCAAAGGCTTCTTTATTAGGGATGAAGCTTTTAAAATCTTATTGCCATTGTTAGTGGGGACCTACTGGTCCCCATGTTTACTTCCTGTGCTCAGCAGGGTGGCCATGGCAGTTTTTTCATTTAGAAACTGCCTTTTTTCTTGGAGTTGATTAACTCCACTATCTTATGTAATGCAAACAGGTATTTTTATACAGTACCATGACTATCTTTGCTTCTGATCTCCCTTAATTTAGCTCCATTTTCCCAGAAGCCTTGATTTAATAGTAAGCAAGGAAGCTTACGGGCTTCCCTGGGGGTTCAGTGATAAAGA
Source organism: Cephalophus harveyi (assembly GCA_006410635.1). Taxonomy (NCBI): domain Eukaryota; kingdom Metazoa; phylum Chordata; class Mammalia; order Artiodactyla; family Bovidae; genus Cephalophus; species Cephalophus harveyi. The sequence goes on from SJYT01013042.1 coordinate 109,809, forward strand.
ATCTGCTTGCAAGGCAGGAGCCTGAAGAGATGTGGGTTCGATCCCTGGGTAGGGAAGATCCCCTGGAGGGGGGCGCAGCAACCCACTCTAGTATTCTTGCCTGGAGAATTCCACGGACAGAGGAGCCTGGTGGGCTACAGTCCACATTGCCGCCAAGAGTCAGACACGACTGAAGCAACTTAGCCCTCAGCACACAAGGAAACTTACATAAATACAAAGCTCGAGTACATGGATGGCAGATACAGGAAAAGGTAGTGAGGTCATGATATCACAGAGACTGGATGGTTTGTCTGCCAGTGTATTTATTCTCCTTTCTTTAGTCAGCCTCCTAGGAAGTTTCCAAGGGCTTGTTTTACCTGCCTGAAGAAATAACAATCACCAGGTATTAGTTAGCAATTGTTCTTGGCTGCATGCAAGAGAAATTTCAAGAAATGGGACTTAAATGTACAAGGATTTATTGTTCTCACTAGACCAGAAGTCCTGAGCAAGACACAATACAGCTGCTTCAGTACCTTCTCAATTCTTCCCCTCACCTCTATTCTTCCCTGTCGTTCCCAGCTTGTCCTCATGTTTACAAGATGGCTCCCACAATTCCAGGCATTGTGACTGCTTTCCAGAAAGGAAGGAAAGGATAGGGAAAAAGGGAAAAACTTCGTGAAGTCTGTCTGTTTTTTAATCAGGAAAAAAAATTAGCTTTCCAGGAAGCCCTATCCAACAGACGTCCACTTTTGATTGACCAGAACAGTGTCCAGTGGCCACTCCAACCTCAAGGGACACTGAGAAATTGAGATTTTCTCAGTTGAATACTGCTGCCCCCCCAAAAATTGAGATTCTGTTCATAAGGAAGAAAGGGAGGATAGATATAGAGAAACTAGCAATATTTGTCTCACCCATTTATTGAATGCCCACTGAAGTGAAGTGAAAGTCGCTCAGTCATGTCCAACTCTTTGACTCCATGGAGTGTAGCCCACCAGGCTCCTCTGTCCATGGAATTCTCCAATCAAGACTACTGGAGTGTGTAGCCTTTTACTTCCCTAGGGGATCTTCCCATTCCAGGGATTGAACCTAGGTCTCCTGCAATGCAGGCAGATTCTCTACCATCTGAGCCACCAGGCAAGCCCAAATGCCCACTAGGGGAATGTGGCTTTTTTTTTTTTTTAGGGAGCCCTGCAGGAAGGTGATGATATACCCCTGTTTGACAGAGGAGACAGAGGATGCTCAGAGAGGTTAAGCAGTTTGCCTAAGGTCACACAGCTGGTAAGCAACAGTGTAATGACTGAGATTCAGATGTGCTAGATGCAAATTATGTGAGGGTTTTTTCCCCACCAGCACCACCATGCAGTAGCCATGAGCCAAAGACTCAGCCTGCAGCCGCATAGCAGGAATCCCTAGTGGTTCAGATTTTGCCCAGCTGAATAACTGGGGCTGGGAAACTCAGAATATGTTCTTGCCCTTCCAGCCTGCCTCTGTTGTTTGCCTGGTTCCAAGTCCCATGCTAATAACCACACATATGGGTTTCATTTCTCCCAGAGCTTGCCCAAGTAAAGCCCCCAAAGCCACCTTGCTTTTCACCCTCTGCCCTTTCCTGCCAGCCCCTCTAACCCTGGCTCACACACAAAGTTGACCCATTCAAACTGGAGATATCCTAGGCTGTGCAATTAAGCTGGAGGTAAAAACAGACCCTGTTTCACAAGGTGACTCCCTACCATTTTGCAATGAGACTTTGTTAATTATGGGCCCCTATTTGATTCATTACCGTGGAGCAGCCTGGACTGCTCAACCAAGGCATAACCTTTCTCAGCCGGGGGAGCCGGACATTCTTTGCGGGTAATCTACAGGGCCCAACAACAAATATCTAGGATCGGGACTATTCAGGCATGAACAATATAGCAGCTCCTCATTGTCACGTCCATTGTTCCCACACAAAGAGCAGCAGGCAGGTTCAATCTATTTTAGCTGAGGAGGCTACACAGAAATCCTTGCTACCGAGCATTTGATACTGATCACAGTCACATCAGGGAGCAGCAGCTGAAAGGAGAAAGTCATTTTTATTGCTGAACTTGGGAGGTGACAATCTCTCCTCTGCTCTGGCTCCCCAGGACTGAGGCCTCTGAGTGGGAGTGAGGATTTTGTTTTGTTTTGTTTTTAAGCCACTCAATGAGAGTGAGTTTCTAAAGGAGGGGCGATGCTACCAATAGGAAAGAAAAAAAAAAAAAGTCTTACACCATGTCGCATTCAGGCAACAGATGTGAACTCTGGATTCATTCAACATTTAAAAACCTGTTCCCCGGGGAATCAAGTCTGTGGGCGTGAATTATAACCAAGGGTGCAGGAGCTCAAAAGTTGGTGGGGCTTAAATGGAACAGCAGGTCGAGTGTAGGAAAACAGGGGCTTGATTCCATCCTGGATTTGCCTCTCTCTGGCCAAGCAGTAGAAATGCCACTAGCTTGGTTCACCCTCCTTCTGCAAGGGTAAGCCCACTGGTGGTCCTTTTGAAATTTCTATAATGTCCAACCTGTGAGGGCTGGGTGGCAATGGAGAAGAGGTTCAGCTGGATTAGATTCAGCAGGGATCGAAGACATTCATGTGCCCCGTCCTCGTATTACAGCAGCAGAGGCAGGACCAGGGAGGGGTGTGGCTTGCCCTGCTGGCCACTGCTGGGATTGGAAACCAGCCCACTGCAGTCTTATGAGAAAGAAACACAGTGCTGTATTGAGTCAGGGGCCTCAAGCAATCAGAATGGATGCCAGCCATCAAAATCACTCATGCCCAACCAGTGCATCTTAGAGTCACCCATCAGGCCTGCTCAAGACCTCGGGAACCCATCATGGCACACCCAGGATGGAGCCTGCGAAGGGACCTCTGGCTGTAAAGCAGAGAAGTGGGAGCACCTGTCAGTTACCCGTTTACCAGCTGGTGCCGCTGGAAACAAACATGGGGAGAGTAGGTGATACCACTGGTTGCTTGGAATTGTTTATTCCACAAGTATTTAGAAAGTTATGTGAAAATAAGCAAAGACTAACCAAATGAGAAAAGCAAAAACTATTCAGAGCTTGCTATAGTGAGGGTGTCAGCCACCATCACTTGTGTTTTGACAGAGGCTCAAAGGCAATGGCACCCCACTCTAGTACTCTTGCCTGGAAAATCCCATGGATGGAGGAGCCTGGTAGGCTGCAGTCCATGGGGTCGCTAAGAGTTGGACACGACTGAGCAACTTCACTTTGATTTTCACTTTCATGCATTGGAGAAGGAAATGGCAACCCACTCCAGTGTTCTTGCCTAGAGAATCCCAGGGATGGGGGAGCTCGGTGGGCTGCCCTCTCTGGGGTCGCACAGGGTCAGACACGACTGAAGCGACTTAGCAGCAGCAGCAGCAGCCAAAGCTGGCAGAGGGTTGTATGAGCTTTAGAATGGAAAAATAAGGAAGCTTCACGTGTGCCCTGGTTGGAGGCTGTTAGCCTGGGAGTGCTGAAGGCAGATAAATAGAAGGCGGGGCATTCTATCCTATGTGATGAGTGAAGCATGCATATTTGGTTTTCTCTGGTTGGTCCTGAGTTGGAAGCAGAGTCAAAAGTGAGGGAAGCCATCAGTTACTAATCGAATCCAGATTATCTAGGGCCGACTGTCCCAGAAGTTATTGTTTAGCTTCCAGGATTATCACTGGAGATAGCCATCTGGCTTCCCGCAAGTCTGATTCATTGCAGGCTGGCTTCCTGGGCTGTTTATCCTAGATGAACGGGTGCTGCGGATTGCGGGTCAAAGCTCCGTTTTCACGTCTGGTCCGGCTATGGTCTGTCTGTATGTTCAGTCTCCCAGGAGTATAATGCCCTAACTTGGGGACAGACTTCCTAAACTCTCAGGTTGCCTCTGGCTTGACCCAATCCTCTCTCCCCCTTTTCTTTTCCTTGGGAAAATAAAAGTCACTACCAATTCACTTTGGTGTGCCTTCTTTCTAACTGCAAAACACTCCTCATGGATTTCAGTTTGAGTGCCTCTGAAATTTCAAGTTGGAACTGGCTGCTTCCTGTAAGGAATGCCAAGTTGATTCCTCAGCCATCTTCAGTTCAGTTCAGTCGCTCAGTCTTGTCTGACTCTTTGTGACCCCATGAATCGCAGCACGCCAGGCCTCCCTGTTCATTACCATCCCTCGGAGTTCACTCAAATATCATGCCTTCTTCATCTAATAATAAGATGTGTATAAGAGACAGCCCCCCACCCCCCTGCTTCCCACCCCATCAAGCAGAGTCACAGTCAAGTTCAAGGAATATGCTATTTTGTTTTTCACTTTGTGCTTCCCTTCTTACGGTCTTGGATCTAACGCTATGTTCTAATATTGCCCACTATGTGGTAATGCATGTATATGTGTTTAGTTTTTAAAAAATCATTGTGAATTCATGTAACACGTATTAACTTGTATGAAATATACCCTGCGGACTCTAAGAGTAAGAACAAACAATATGTGATTTTAAAAAGGGCACCAGAGAAGGGTGTGGAGAAAAGGAAACCCTCCTCCACTATTGATGGGAATGTAAAGTGGTACAGCCACTGTGGAGAACAGTATGGAGGTTCCTTTAAAAGTTAGAAATAGACTTACCATGTGATCCAGAAAGCCCACTCCTGGAAACGTATCTGGAGAAAACTCTAATTCAGAAAGATACATGTACCCCAGTGTTTATGGCAGCACTATTTGCAATAGCCAAGGCATGGAAGCAAGCTAAATGATGGCCATTAACAGATGCCTGGACAAAGAAGATGTGGGATACATAAATATATATATATACACACACAATGGAGTATTAACGAGCCATAAAAAAGAATGAATAATGCCATTTGCAACAATATGGATGGATCTAGAGGTTATCATACTAAATGAAGTCAGATAGGGAAAGACAAATATGGTATCACTTCTATGTGGAATTAAAAAAATAATACAAATTAACTTATTTACAAAACAGATTCACAGACTTTAAAAACAAACTTATGGTTACCAAAGGGGAAAGGTGGGAGGGGAGGGATAAATTAGGAGTTTAGGATTAACACACACTGTTATACATAAAATAGATAAATAACAAGGTCCTACTGGGAACTACATTCAATATCTTGTAATAACCTATAATGCAAAAGAATCTGAAAACTAATATCAGTTCAGTTCAGTTCAGTCGCTTAATCGTGTCCGACTCTTTGCGACCCCATGAATCGCAGCATGCCAGGCCTCCCTGTTCATCACCATCTCCCGGAGGTCACTCAGACTCACATCCATCGAGTCCGTGATGCCATCCAGCCATCTCATCCTCTGTCATCCCCTTCTCCTCCTGCCCCCAATCCCTCCCAGCATCAGAGTCTTTTCCAATGAGTCAACTCTTCGCATGAGGTGG